>PVLA01001407.1:308506-363682 GCA_004027455.1 Hydrochoerus hydrochaeris | reverse complement strand
TCTGGAACCAGAAAAGACATACAATAGCAAAGGCAATTCTGGCCAACAAAGACAAGACAGCGGGCATTTCAACTCTGACTTGAAATTATACTATAAAGCTGCTATTATTTAAAAAAAAAAAAAAGAAAGAACACTGTGGTGGTACTGGCTAAAAAGAAAGAAGGAAAGAGAAAAAGAAAGAAAGAAACCCAAAGATCAATGGAATAGATTAGACGATGCAGAAACAACTGCAGACACACTAAGCCACCTGATCTTTGACAAAGGTGCCAAACACATCCACTGCAAGAAAAATAGCCTCTTTAATAAATGGTGCTGGGAAAACTGGCTCTACACATGCCAAAGACTAAAACTGGACCCATATCGTTCACCGTATACTAAGCTAACATCCGAACAGATCAGAGATCTTAACATTAAAACAGAAACACTAGATCTGCTGGAAGACAGAGTAGGTAAACTCTTGAAGCCATTGGTGTAGGCAAAGACTTTATGAACAAAACCCAATTACCTAGGAACTACCAAAAAGAATCAACAACTGGGATCTCACCTTACTGAAAAGCTTTTGTACAGCAAGAGAAACCACAAACAGAGTGAAAAGACAACCCACAACATGAGGGAAAATGTTTGCCATGTGTACCTCAGACAAAAGGATTACTATCGAGAACATATAAAGAACTAAGAAAAATCAGTCCTCCCCAATTTAAAGACCCAAAACACAAACAGGCATCTGAGAATATACAAAGTTCCCACTTAGCTCCATAGTGTTGAACTGTCACTTCAAAAGGAACTGTCCTCTTCAAAAAATAAACTGCTCTGCCTGAAAAGACCCCTTCTGTGGCCCCATCCATCCTCTGCCAGAGGAATCCAGACAAGTGCTTGAAAAGAAGGCTGTCACTTTCTTTCCTAACTACTTGCTCTGAAAAACTGCTATTTTACAGTTTCCAAGGTGAATTTCCAATCTCTGCAACTACCCTATTGCCTTCACATAAGGAGGTCTCTGTTGGTACACACTACTTATTGTTTTGCTTTCTCTGAGGTTCTCAATTTTACCATCATTGTAAAAAGTAGTCTCATAGCAGGCCTTGCTTCTCTATGATTTTTGGATGAAGACTGTGTTGGGGCAAAGTATAACAAAGCAAAGCTCAGGTGTTCCAACCTAGCCACAATAGCCAACCTTGACTGGTGGTGGGGTCTGAGTGCCACAAAGAGAATGCCCTCCTGTTTGCCACCCAAACTCTGTGTTCTTGGAAAGGAAAGGCTAGTTGGAAGGATCATTGACTCAGAGAGCACAGAGACCTGGCATGATTTATTTTTAGCAAGCTCCAAGGTCTTTGTCAAGTCTGGTCTAGTTGCTGAGGCTGAGCAACCAGGAGTTAGCACACTTGTGCCAGGTTGTTTGCCTGACAGAGACCTCCTTGCCAAGGCTGGAGTGGCAGCGGGCGTTGCCCACAGGAGGTCTTACAGGGCAGACAGTACAGCTGGGCAGCATAATGGGGAAATTATTATTATTAACACTTAAAAAACACAACATCCTAGGTGCTCCATGCTGATTGTCTTTTTGCTTTACAAGTCTGGCAGGGAGTGCTAAACTAAATAAATGCAGTAACAATAATTCCTTTCAGCAAAAAGAGCAATAGAAGGGTTATCTCAGAATAGTCTAGACTGGGTATTCATTTATCACAAATCAACAGCATAGCTTGGCTTATTAGTGTGGATGGTAGAGATGAATGCTAGAGGGTGCCCTGGCTGCAGACTCCCTGGGCTCCCAACAAAGCCAGCAGTGATGTATGCTTTTCATATTGAATGTGAGTTCTTATTTTTAGAAGTCTTTTCTAGACATGTGTGGTTTAAGAAACTTTTATTCAGCATCACACTGTGCAGCTCAGAAACTCAGACAAATGGCATCTAGCTTCCTGCAAAATTACCAAGCAAATGTTAATACTAAAACCAATTAAACATTTTGTCTAATGTTTGACTTCCTAAAAAAACCATTTTGTCTTTCAGATAAAATACCTCAGGAATGCCTTAACTCACTGAAGTCCCAGATGTAAGAATAATAGAACTTGTCCTTGTTTCAAAGGTAAATAATGAAGCATTTTAAAAAGAAGTGACATTTTGTAGGTGGGGAGGGGAGGAGGAGTTGAAGGGAGAGTAAGGGAATGGGGAAAAAAACAGTTATATCATGTGCAGGTACAAATTCTGTATATATGATTCTCATGTATATCTAAAAATGTATCAATAAAATATAATTTTTAAGAGGAAAGCATGAATGCAGTTCCCCATTACCATAAATTATGTAGTCAAGTTTCCCACATATGGGGAAACAGCAGGGGTCAGCACCACTGCAGTGCAAAGGATAAGCCTCGCCCTGGGTAAACCACCTTCATAATCACGGTATCTCCCTTGTCAGGTAAGTATAAAAATATAATTTTAAAAAGAAAAGGAGATGACAGATGTGTATAAAATTTTCTTCAAAACAGTCCAGCAGCAGGGTGATGTTTAAGGACAAAGACCAGATATGAGTTCGAGGTTGTTGGATCAGGGTGACAGGTGGGTTAATCGTGCCATTATCTGCAAATGTTTGAGAATGTCCATCACAAAAAATTAAAGAAAAAACAGACACTGGCTTCAGGTTTCACCTTGCCTGCTGTTGACCAGTTGGGAAACCTTTGATAAGAGCCCCTCTTGTCATTTATTTATCTCTCAAATGGGAATTTCTATCAAACAACTACCATTACAGATACTTTGTTGGATGCATAAAAGGAACCCTAAGATGCAGTGGCTTAATATATGACCTTAATGTGTGTTTTGCTCATGAATCTGCAACATGACCATGACTTTGTGGGACTCCTCAGCCTCACTCACACCCTCTCCCTAGTGAGGCTGGCTGCCACCCAGTCCTCAGGGCACTGCCAACCAGAGCATAACCAAGCAGTCTCTCACTGACATAGGCTTCCTTCCCACATGGTGTTTAGTCCTATCAAAGCCTTCTTATGACCAGTCTTGGGGAGCCATACAACATCACATCTACCACATATTATTCACCCTGACATCACTCAAGCACAGGTGTCTTGATGGAAGTAGAAGGTTCTGGAAGGAATACTGCTATGGTCTTTTTTCTTAACTGCTGTAGTCATTTGGGGAAAACAGAACCTGCCACCCCCACCCCACACACACCGATAGAGAATGGCTTCCATTTATCACTTCCTAAAGTAGTCACTGGTTTGCTCTGTCCCAACCAGCTACTCTGCATCACGGCTTCATCCCTGGGATAGAAAGGCTTGCCTCAGCTGATACTGGGAGGTGGGCTGCTCAGCTTGTCCTAGAGAAGGCGCTTTCGAGGGCTTTCCATAGCAGTTGGGTTTGTTCTGTGAGCCAAATTAAAAAGGGGACTATTAGTCTGCTTTTTTGTGCAAAGGCCAAAAACTACTGATGTTCCTAGAGCAGAAGGAAGCCAGGTTTAGAGCCTGACTGGTTGCTGCAGCTGCTTGGACTGCACTCTTCCAAGCCTTCCCTGCGTTTGTGGTGCATTCTCCTTTCTGTAAAACCTTTTCCACTGTCATACTACAAGCCTTTGCGTCCCAGATAGTTTTCTTTGTTTTGTTTTGGTCAAAGTGCAAATCATGAGCTAGTTTGGGCCTTCTGACTTTTAGCCAGAGCTGTGCCATTTTGAGCAACTTACCAAGCAGGTTGCTGTCTCTGTCTTCAACTTCTTGGCCTAGAAAATCAGAATGCCTCCTTGTTGGAAGGACTGAAAGAAGTAATGAGATTATGTGCACAAAGAATTTGGCAAAGGTTGGTTGTACCGGTACAAGTCTGTTATTCCAGCTACCCGAGACAGTACAAGAGGACAGCAAATCTGCGCAATTTAGTGAAACCCTGTCCAAAATTGTATAAACGTGAGGAGGGTGTTGCTGGGGATGTAGCTCAGCATTCCGTGGTTCAATTCTCAGTGGTGGTGCAGGCAGAATAGGTTGCCATACTGAGCCCTCAAGAGCCTGCCCACTTCTGAGGGCTCCGGGCAGGCCTGGCGTTAAGCCTTCTTGGGGCTCAGCTCGCGCAGGCCCAGCCTTTCTGTCCTAGGTGCGCTACCCACGCCCCCAGTCTCGCCTCTAAACGTCTAGGCCCTGTGCGCCCGCCTCCGTGTGGATTCGCAGGGAAACCATGACCTGCAGTGCCAGTCCTTGCTCAGCAGGCCGGAGAGTGCTGGAGCCGCGGTGGTCTTTTACATCCTGGGAGCCGCAGGCAGAAGGGCACATCGCCCAGAGCCAGGCCTGCGGGGGGGGGGGGTCTGCGGTCCCAGGCCGGCAGGGGGCGCACGCGAGCAGGGCGGGGCCGCACCTGTCCAGCGGGCCGGCGACATGGGGAGGGGATCGCGGCCCGGGAGCAGCTGTGTGCCCCGCCCCGCGGGCTCCTCCCCGCCGCCGCGGCCCCCGGGCTGCCGCCCCGATGCGCTGCGCCGCGCCGGCAGCCCAGGCCAAATCGCCACCGCAGCTGTTGGCGCGTCCGGGCCGGGTGACGCCGCCCGCGCCCCCTGCCGCGCCCGCCAGCCACATGGAGCCCCCGGAGAGCCCGGGAGGTGAGTATGCCCAGCCGCGCGCTGGGTTGAGGATTGGGCCCCACTGCCGTTGCGCTCTGCACGCCCGTCCCCGCCCCTCGCCCGGCCCAGCCCGGCCCGGACAGGGAGCCCCGCCTGATGCTGCCGCATTGGGGTCCGAGACGCCCCCGAGACCCCCAGCCGAGCCGGGTTGGATTGGGCGGAGTGCGGGGTCCGGCTGGTCCAGGTAGTGGGTCCCGTGTAGGCTTTGTTCGAGCAGCCGCGGCCCCGGGAAGTAGGCGCGGCGCGGGAGGTGGCGTCTGCCCGATGTGCGAGGTGCGGCCTTGGGGACACTTGGATTAGGAGCCCACAGCCAGGCGCCCTTCTTGGGATTTGGCCTCAGCCTGGGTGGTGGCTGATAATGGGGAGTAACTGAGAAAAACCCCATCGCTCTCAATCGCTTTCCAGAGGGTTTCAGGATCCATGGCCTAGGAACTTGGAAGCAGACTGGAACCCCTCCCCCTGCCTGGCCAGACCCAACATCTTCAGAGGGTCCTGGAGTCCCAGCCCCTAGGGAGTGTGGGCATCTGGGGGCCAGGCCTGCCAGTCACTCAGATACACACACACACACACACACACACACATACACACACACACCCCAGCCAAACAGTGGCTTCCTCTGGCTCAAGTTGGGGATGTCTGGTGAGGACCCCCATCATTGCCTCAAATCAGCAGGCCCACAAATGAGCTCCTAGGATGAGCCTCCTCCTCTGCCACTTCTGGGAAGGAACCTGAGCTCTTGCTGTTGACATCCCAGGACCCCGAATCTCCCCAGTATCAGCTGGGGGGGGGGGTACCACAAGAAGATAAGTCTGCAGAGCAGGGGCTGGGGACTGAGAGCTCTCTGAGCTGTCCCCCAAGCCTCAGTTTCCACAACCATGTGTGGGGACAGCAGCCTTCCCCCATTCAGGAAGATGGCAGGGTGAGGCATTTGCGGGAAGAGGTTGGGTCTTTTCTCCCCACTTCACCTCCACCTCTGCGGAAAGGAAGGGCTTGAGAGGAGTGCCCAGAGCTCAGAGAGCAGAGACTAAGAATATACCACTTTCTGGCCTGCAGCTTTAGATACCTAATGCATTCAGTGTGTATGATTTACCAGGTGCCTGCCATTGGGGACACACGAAAGGATTGGGCCCTGAGCCCAGATGATTCCTGTCCTTGCCTGCTGCTATTCTCACCTGTCTGGACCCTGGGCTGTGGTCTCTTACCATGCAGCCCTTTTGAGCCCTCAGTTTGGTAACTAACTATACCTGACTTCTCCCTTACTTTTGAAACTATTTTGGAGAATGCAAAGCACACCCATAACTAGAGACCAGTAAGATAAAACTCCATGTTCCACCTTCCAGGCCCCAGACTATGGCATTAGCCATGGCAGCTCATCCAAACCACCACCAACCTCCTTTCAGTAGTGCTTTAAGCAAATCTAGACACAGTTCATCCATATGCACTTAAGAAATTAAATGGTAAAATTTTACAAGGCATCATTAAAACAGCGTTTTTGCACCTAAATAAACAGCAATTCTTAGTGTGCAAGTTGGGCATGGTGGCACACATCTGTAATTCCAGCGCTCAGAAGGCCGAGGCAAGAGGATTGCCTTGAGGTCAAAGCCAGCCTGGGCTGCATAGTGAGTTGAAGGCTTGCCTGCACTACACAGTGAGACCTTATCTCAAAAAATAAATAAAATTTAAAAACTTTAAAGATCAGAGTGTGCAGTCCACAGAGGTGTAAAATGTTTCCTGGCCTTGAAGTCTGTCCTTGGTTTCTTGAGACAAGGGGAGAGCAAAAGGGGTGCTGAAAGGCCAGATGTCACCCCACCTCCATAGCACCCTAGAAAGGGTCTGGGTCCAGGGACAGGGTGCTAGGAAGATGGAACACAGGAAGCCTCTCTCTGTGAACATCTCTCCTCCCACAGACATTTTGATTTATATTCATTAATTCATTTTATTAATCCACTTGGTGATATGAGCCGAGTTGCAGAGCCCCAGGAGCCCAACAGAGAATGAGATTTGGGCCAAGTTTTTGTCACAAATGCATTGGAAAATAGGCCATTCACAGAACCCAGGTACCAGCTCTGGGCATTTGGGGACCTGGAGGGGTAGGGCTGTGGCCCCAAACTCCAGCCTCCAACTACAGGTCATGGGTGGCAGCCCTGTTGGGGGCTCTAGGCTCCTCCTTGACAGAGGTGGTACTGGGACAGGAGCAGGGACAGTGCTGCAGCCACATCCTGGTCCTTCCCAGGGCTTTGGAAATACAGGTGGCCTTGCTCTGGCCAGGCTTTCCCAGGGCTCCAAGTCCATTGCTGTGGCTCAGCCATGCTGTAACACCCCACCCATGCCTGGTATCAGACGGCTGTGCCTCCAGCCTAGGGTAACAACAGATCCTATCCTGGAGAATCTGTCCCTTCCTACAAGAGCTTATTAAGAGTGTAAAAGGACAGGTGATTCTCATCACAGTGACTTACAGTCTTGAGATCATTCAGATCATTTTTTTTCTTGAGACAAGGTCTAGCTTATATAGTTCATTCTGGTCTTGAACTCACTGTGTAGCCCAGAATGGCCCCAATTTATGGTAATCCTCTTGCTTGAGCCTGCTGAGTGCTGAGATTACAGGGGTGCACCACCATGCTCAGCTAATTTTTTAATTGAGATGTAATTCACATATCATAAAATTCATCCATTTAAAGCATATAATTCAGTGTTATTATATCAAAAAGGTATGTAGTCATCACCACTATATACTATTAAGACTTTTTTTTAGTATCAGGACTCAAACTCAGGACCTTGCACTTGACATCCTGGCACCTAAAAAAATTTTTTTTTTTTTGTCTTTTTTGAGACAGGGTCTCACTATGTCATTCAGGCTGGCCTTGAGCTCACTTTGTAGCCCAGGCTGATCTCGAACTTGCAATGATCCTCCTGCCTCAGCCTCCCAGAGTGCTGGGATTACAGGTGTGAGCCACCACACCTGGCAATAATCTTTTTTTTTTTTTTTTTTTTTTGTACCGGGGATCAAACTCATGACCTCATGCTTGCTAGGCAGGCACTTAAGCCTTTGAGCTTAATCCCCAGCCCTCCCTAAAATATTTTTATCACCTCCTAAAAAAAGTCTATATCCATTTCACACCTCCACCCCACACCCCTGGCAATCACTAATCTACTCTCCACAGATTTGTCTTTCCTGTACCCTGGCCTCTTTCATTCACTGGGCTGTTTTCAAAGCCCATCCACACATTCCTTCACATTGCTGCTTACTATTCTTTCATGTGAATAGCCCTGCTTGAGGTCTCCATTCATCCACTGATGCTGTTAGTTTTTGTTTGGTTGGTTGGTTTTTGGGTTTTGGTACTGGGAATCAACTCAGGACCTTGTGCTTGCCAGACAGGCGCTGTGCCACTGAGCTATATCCACAGCCCCTGATGTTCTCTGAACCTAGGAGTGGCGCTGCAATTCCCACAGGGCTGCACTGCTTTATGTGCTGAGACCACCCTTGTCCCTACTTAAGAACTCACCCTTCACCCATCACTGGAATTTTTATTTCAGTCTTGTTTCCATCACATTCTTCCAACCAAGAGTCATGTTCTTGATGGCAAAAGTTGTATCTTTTCCATTTTCCCGCCTCATAGTTTTGGCACAGACCAGGGTACCAGGGTTTACAGAACAAAGATGAGGACACAGGGAAAGGGAGATGAGAGAAATCAAAACTGGATATATGGTGGCTTCAGAAGTTCAGGGGCTAGGAATTAGGGTTAGGGTCAGAGTGCTTGCCTAGCATATATAAGGCCTTGGGTTCCAGCCCAAGCACAGCAAATTTTTTAAAAAGTGACGTTCCAGGGTACACATTATGCCCACTCTATTACCCCACCCACTGCTAAAATGGGGAACAGTGCTTCTTAAGAGTCACCTAAAGCCATGCTGCCTAGGGGCTGGAGGTTTCTCCCAGGAGTCAGCTAAAGCCCTATGGAATACCAGGACCATGATGAGGAACGCCTGTGCTTCCAGCCCCTCCCCAGTACAAGAGATGACAGAGCTTGTCTCTGGCTAAAGTCCAGCAAGGGGTCCCGTATCAGCAACAGGAGAGGGAGCCCAGCAGGCAGCAGCAGACTTCTTTCCCTCCTGGACTTCTTTCTCCCTGACTGCACCATGAAAGGGACACTGGAGGATGCTGTGCCTTCACAGCTTCTCCCACCTCGCTCAGAATAGAAACCAAAGTCCTGAGAACGCCCACATGGCCTGCACACCCCACCAAGGCTCCTGCCCTTGCCCATCCTCACCCCACCTCCTGACCCTGCCTCCACATCCAGGGTGTGCTTTGGATGTGAGCTTCACTCCTCTCTGGACCTCTGCGTGCACTGTGGACACTAGGCCTGCTTTAGGGACTGCACAGATGCTGCCCACCTCACACTTCTTAGTGCCTGTTGAGGGCCCTCTGGACCTTCCCTAAAGCGGGCAGCAAGCCTGCTGCCCCAGGCTACCTGCCCCTCTTAATGGCAGGGATCCTCTGTTCTATTATTATTTTGTGTCCAGAGCTGCATGGGTGCTCAGGAGTTGGATGGCTGCCCACCCCACCCAATGGAAAGGCAGCTGTAAGGACTGACCCAGGATCTGTCACTCCTGCATTCAGAGGCTGGCCCTGTGCTGCTGCCCCGACAGCTGCAACCCTGACTCGCACCTCTGTCTATGCCCTCCTTTGTAGCTGCTCTGAGTGATGTCAAGGCACAGTGTGGAGCACTGCACTGCCTAGCACACAGCACAGAGAACCCCAAGTCACTCTCCTCCATCATCTTCTTCCCCAGGGGTCAGCTTCCCAGGATGGGACATCTCCACACAGGGCGCCCCTGCAGAACTGCATTCGCCCAGGTGTCCTTAGTTTCAGGGGGCCTCTGGGAGGAGGGGGTACACTTTAGAACAGAGCAGGGCGGTGTGTAGCTAAGTAAGGCCTCCACTGTGGAGCCAAGAAGTCACCATGCCTCAGTTTCCCCACCTGTCCCCCCTCTCACAGTAGACAGATGGCAGCACCTTTTTGAGCCTCCCAGCCTGGCCAAGTCACACAGCCAACTCTAAACTGTAGGAAGTATTTTAGACTTGTGATCCTGGCATAAGCCTGTAGGATGTGAAGCAAATCCTTGGGCCCTCAGGGATGGGCACCTGAGCCCTCTTGGGCCATGTTCCCCCTCTAGGTCTTTGTCCTCTGCTGACTGTGGACATTCCCAGCTCATAGCAGGGTTAGTAATGTACTTGGTGTGCCCTGGGTTGGGTGGTGTCCTTGCTGGGCTTGGGGCAACACTGGCAGTTGGAACTGTACCTTTCAAGGACACTCAAAAACTGCATTCCTGCTGCCAGGTGAGAGATAAAACCCAGATTGCCTGTGTACCCAGGCCTAAGGCAGGGAAGGCTAACTGGGCAGGGAAGGTGTAGCCCCTTGTCTTCACCCACCTCCTGGCTCTCCCACCTCCTATGCAAAGGAGAGTGGGAGCCCAGGGAGCCAGGGCTCCCGGCTCTGCACCTGAGTTCAGCTGGAAAGTGTGAGGGATGCGCAAGGACACTCCAGACCTGTGTGTCCCACCTGGGAGCACCCATGCCACCCCACATCAATAGGGAGGACAGGATGCCCCACCCCAAGGCAGCTGTCAGCCGAGCTAGGCTGGGGTGCTAGGCTTCCCCTTGGGTGGCAGCTGCTCTGCTCCTCCCACTGCCTCCCTGTTCACCAGCCAGGGCTGCCCAAAATACCTGGGCACTCATGTGGCCCCAGACTGTCTGCTGTTGGGCACCATGTGGGTGGGAGTTAGGGGCAGGGAAACTCCTCCATGTAGAGAATGGGTGCAACAAGTAAGGCTGGGGCCAGGACAGGGAGGCGACGCAGGAGGTGGTGCCTTGGGGCCCAGGGCTCGAGTGTGGCTTCATCGACCTCAGGCTGTGTGTGGGGAGAAACGGAGGCTGCACTAGGCTACTGTAGCTGAAGAGAGCTCTGAAGAACCCAAAGGAGACCCAGGACTTGGACGTTCAAAGGCAGAGTCTAGAGTAACCCCGAGGTGCTGGCTCAAGTACCCAGAATGCACAGTTGGTGCTTTCATCCAAGCAGGGCCTGGAAGGGCCTCTGCTCTTGCCAGAGAAAAAGCACGTTTAAAAAATGAGTAATTAGGCTGGGTGTGATGGTGCACACCTGTAATTCCAGCACTTGGGAAGTTGAGGCAGGAAGATCACTGTGAGTTTGAGGACAGCCTGGACTACACAGTGAGACCATCTCCCCCAAAAAAAACCACACCCCTGTAAAAACAAAAAAAAAAAAAGTGGAATTGCATTTTTTGACACCAAAAAAAAAAAATCTGCACAGAAATGACCTCAAGGAACACTTGCCCCATAGTACAGTGGGGCCAGTGGCAGAGAGATGCAAGGACCATGGTGGTGGCTTCCCATCCCATCATGCAACTCTCACTCTGAGTTCAAACATGGTATAGGCTTGGGATGGGAGGCTAATCCCCAGAGAAAGAGCAGAAGAACCCACAGGACCACATGTAGGGCAGTATCCCTCCTTATCCTTAAGAGGAAGCAGGGCAACGCCTGACAGTATCAAGTGCTCTTGTGCACCCCAGATCTAGACCCTGGGGCACATGGGGTCCCCTTAAGTCTTGAGGTGATGCTGTGTCTTGGTTGCAGGGATCGTTAAGGAAGTCGAGGTACCTCAGGCTGCCCTGGGTGTCCCAGCTCATGGGACAGGGGACAGTGGCCACTCACCTGTGGCTGAGGAGGAGGCGGGCATCCCGATCCCAGCACCAGGTCTCCTGCAGGTCACCGAGAGGAGGCGTAAGTATTGTGACCTGCTGCATGCTCCTGTGGGGACCTGAATCCCACAGGAACTGAGGCCCTGGGTATGGGAGAAGCACTGCAGCACAGGAACAGGGCTGGGCCTTGGATGAGCCACAGTTAAGATCAAGGGCTGGGACATGCCCAGGCTAAGTGTGCAGGACAGACCTGGGATCAGACTGGCCACGCACAGTCCACATGGCCTCCCCAAGACTACAGGGAGCAGTGCAGATGTCCAGGTTCCAGCTGGGCAGGAGGGTGACTGTACTTCTTGCACCCTTTCCCAGAGCCCCTGAGCAGTGTCTCCTCTCTGGAGGTTCACTTTGACCTCCTGGACCTCACTGAGCTCACCGACATGTCTGACCAGGAGCTGGCCGAAGTCTTTGCCGACTCCGACGATGAGAACCTGACCAGTGAATCCCCAGCAGGTAAGTCGAGGTACAGGGGGATGTGGCTCAGTGGGGACCCAGGGTCCTCTGAATCCTACTTTTGAAAGCAACTTCATTGCCAGATGTAGTGACACACACCTGTAATCCCAGCACTAGGGAGGCTGAGGCAGGAGAACTGCTGCAAATTTGAGGCTAATCTGGGCTACACAGAGAGTTCTAGGCAGCCTGAACTACAAAGCAAGACACTGTCTCAAAGAATACCAAAAAAAACCAAGTTCATCTCACTCAAGCTCATCTTAATAAACACATACCATTTCATGATCCTATTTGCCCAGCAGAAGGCATTTCTCTCCTCCACAACTACCTCTACTTGATTTTACTTCTCAAATGAGCAGTAAGAGGCCAAAGCTATTCTCTTGAAAACAGAATGTGCTAAATGTGAATTTTAACTATAACTTGGGTCAAGCACAAAATTAGGGTGAGGTGCATTTGCCAAAAGGGGCCCCTCAACTCCCTGACTTTATTTCGCCTCTGGTACTAGAAGCAGCACAGTGGCTTGCTCAGGCTCCCAGGCAGTGGGTGTGTGCAGGGTGGCCCAGCCTTCCTGCCTTCTCTGCCCTCCATGCCAGCAGGCCCCATGGAACTACTGTTTTGTCTCTCCTAAGCCCTGTGGCAGTTACAGTGGTATCCTTCAGTCTCCCAGTGAAGGGTGTCAATGTAACCTTCAGTTGCTCACTGCAGGATGTGGGGTGGGTGAGCAAAGGAGCCGATTCCCACCCCACAATCTGGTGGTCCAGCCTCCACTTCCCCCAGCCACCCTGCCCAGACTGGAACCTGCATGGCCCAGGTCAGTGCCCACCCACTACATGCTGGGGCCTCACTAGAGGACCATCCCCACAGAGCACCTGACAGTGAGCCTGCTGGCAGCCTGTTCCCTGAGAGGTGGGGCAGCCTGTGCATCCCAAGGGACCCTGGTTCAGCCAATGCAGGATGAGTCCCCTTCCCGGCTCAACCCTGCTGTGAGCCTACAGATGTGCATGGGGCCTGACTGTGACTAGGCAGGGGCTTGGATGCAACCCACCCCAGCCCTTACAGTCTCACCCAGGGAAGGAAATGAAGGGTCATAGAAGGACAAGTGAGGCTGGCAAGATCCCACCTGGCACTGGACCACACTAGGACAGAGCTGGCAAACCATGGCCAAGGCAACAGTGCCTCTGGAGACAAGGCCTGCCTGCCACATTCACATGTCAACGTGTGGTCAGACCTCGTGTTAGAGGCATCCAGAGCCCATGGGAGTCCATGTCCTGTACCCACCAGGTCTGCACCCACTGCCCCGGGCAGGCTGTCTGCGTTCCCCCTCCTGGACCAGGACGCGGGCTGAGCAGAACCGCGAGAAGCAACCCCTTGGAGACCCTGAAAGGCAGGCTGCGATGGTGGACACGTTTCTCACCGTGGAGGGACCCAAGGAGGACTAGGCTGTCTCCACCTGCTGGGCCACCCACCCTCCTGATGGCAAATGCAGACAGTCTTGGCCTGGCAACACATGCCACCCTCCCCATGAGGCTCCAGCAGTCACCTCCTAATGGCAGCCAGGGAAGGGCTGCCAGCCACAGGCCTCTGGGCACCCAGCACAAGCACAGCCCAGTGGCCTTACCTCCAGCTGCTGCCTATGCCTGGACAGGGACAACATGGCCACAATGTTACTGCTCAGGATGAAGCAAGCACAGCCTGGGCCTTCTGGAACCTTCTGTCCATAGGTCCAGTGTTCACAATGGCCCCAATCCCCACAGGTCCTGTGCTGCCAGGCTCGGAAGCCAGAGTGGGCCTGGTGTAGCCCACAGGGTGCTCCACCACCCAGCCACACATGGGGCAGGGGCAAAGACCTCCACCATGCTCTCCATCTCACCTACCCTTCTGCCCCAGGGAGGCACTGCTGGTACCAGAGCCCCCTCCCCAGCCCACTCCAAGACCTGTGTCTCCCCACTAGGTCCCCCAGTATGACAGCCATGGGGGTAAGGGCATGGTGCATCTCCTCCCCACCATGTGACACCAAATAGGGCCACTGCCTCAGAGCTCGAACAGCTGGGACAGGGCTCGCCCTCTTCCACCACACCCTTGCGCCCACACCGCACATCCTGCACCTGTCAGCCGCAGGCAGGAGGCAGCCTGGCTCTGGATGTGTCTGAGGGGCCAAGCCCACAGCTCTGGTAGGATGGACACTCATTGAAAATGGACACACAGGTGTCTGAACTGACAATGAATCCGGACTAGTTTTGAAGTCAAAGTTCAAACTTGTGTTCCATCCCCAAGCTAACCTGTCTTTCTATCCCTGCTGATGCTTCTAAGGCAGCAAGCTCAACTTCACTCCTACCAGACGCTCCTAGAGACCTGGGCAGCAGGGCTCTTGCCAAACCCAGGAGTCCCCCTCCCAAGCTTCCCTCTGCTTGGGGCCACTTCACTGACCAGGGCCCCCAGTGAGCACTGTTCCTGGTTCTCAATGGACACAGAAATTCCCAACTTGTGCAGTGTGAGCCCCATACCTGCCCCTTGCCTTCCTGCTGTAGCTTCCATAGCGTGTATTCAGAGTGGGATTAAAGCTTTACCACCATCTGAAGGCTGTGTGTGTGTGTGTGTGTGTGTGTGTGTGTGTGTGTGTGTGTGTGTGGTCCTGGGGACTGAACCTAGTATGTTGGCCAAGCCAAGCTCTAACTTGTGTTCTTCCTGCCTCAGCCTCCTAGAATGCTGTAACTACAGATGGATATCACTACAGCCAGTATGGCTGCCTCCTCTCTAGCCATTCCATGGCACAAGGCCTGTAGGAGTGTGGGGTATCCTGTGTCACTGGGTTGTTCTCTGCCTGATGCACAGGATATACTGTGTGCCAAGCTGTGCTTACTTTGGTGTCATTTTGGTGAGTGCTCCATGTGGTTCAGAGCCCTCTCTTCCCCTACAGCTGTGTCACTGGGGAGCCTGGGTCAAGCCCCACCCACTTCAATCATCCAGGAGCTGAGATGGGGACAGGGCCTTTTGCCAGAGGACCCCCAGAAGTCTCAAGTGATCAGACTCTAGGGCTGTTCTGTGTGTTTCCCAGGAATAGCCCATAGTTCCCATACATTGCAAACCCCACTCCCAGACAGGGAGGTAGGGTGAGCACAAACTGGCCTGCCTCTGCTGTAATCAGGGCAAGGGCGACTGCCCCCACTTACCCCAGGCCCCATGGTTGGGGCACCAACAGCACAATGCCTGTCCCCAACAGGCACATGGAGGGTAGCAGAGAGATGAACACTGGTATCAGACCATCCTGCTCGTCAATGAGCAGTGGTGAAGGATGGGTGCTGGGGTGGCTGGACCTGATGTGGTGAGGGAGAGGCCTGCAGGGCGGGTCACCTCAAAGGGCCCAAGATCAGTGTGGCATGCTGGGAGTGACCATGGCCCTCTGCATTCTAGCTCCAGGGACAGACCCTTGACTCTCCAGCAGTATTAGTGGGAACCAACCACAAGGTCAGCCATTGCCCAAGCCACCACACCAGTTATTCAGTGCTGACAATACCAGCCTGGAGGTTCTGCACAGTGCTAACATCCATCACAGGGACCACAGGAGGAGGCCCAAGTGCCTCTGCTAATCTGGGTTTGGTAAAGGCTGAGGCCTGGAGATTTAAACTTTCCCTAATGTATATTTTATAAGCAAGAATTGAAAGTGCCTGTCCCCAGCAAGACCTCTATTTCAGAGGTCACAATCATGCAGAGGTACCAGGGTGTCAATGGTGATGGCTCATGGCTCTATATCCTGTGAACTGGCAGGAAGCACAGGAAGACCTTCACTAAAACCCACGATATTCACAGAATTCACTATACCCAGGCAAGGAAAAGGGCCTTTTTAGCTCATGGCATAAAAAGGCATTCTGCTCACAACTTGGAGCTGGTCTTCCTCCTGCTGGAGAGCAAGACAGTCAACACAAGGCCAGGGCCAACAGGCAACCACAGACATCTCAAGGCCAGCACAGGCATGGAGACTATCACTCTGTGGGAAACAAGGCTGACCTACTCAAAGACCAGGTGCTCAGACAGGCAGGCCTGTCTCAGGCACAGGTGCACTCCAAGTTCCACCACCCTCCCACTCCTTAAAGGCTCGGGATTTCTTTCCCAAGCACTGACCCACTTCCCAGAAGTCCCAGCTGACTAACACCTGGTCTTTCCTTATTGATCCGAATTCCTTCAGAAGCTCATGTTCTCCCTGGGTCTCCCTCATAGCCCTTGAGGGCATCCATACTGAACCAATACCATCCTGTGAGGCACTGTAAGGCATCCAGGGTCACCAGGAAACTGAGTCTTGCCTCAACTGAAAGGCCAGCATGAGGTTCCTGAGGGTACAGAGCCCTGGCTGATGCCACACCCAAGGGTCAGGGAGAAATATGACCTTCCTTGGCTCATTGCCACTCCCCTATAACCCTGGAACCACCTCTGGCTGGCTACTGGCAAGACCCAGCTCCCCTATGTGGGTCCTAGGTGCCTCCAATACACCCATTGGTGGTTGTCACCTAGGTGGTTTAATGTGCTTTTTGGTGGTTCTGGCAGTTGCTCTAGGAGGATGTGACTGCAGCAGTGCTACGTGGTGCTCTCCTCCAAGTGCTGCTCAGTGCCCCCCTCTTCCTGTCCCCGGTTCCAGTCCTTCAGACCCTCAGGAAGGGATGTGTCCTCCTCCAGACTGCCAGTGCCGTCCACAAAATCCTCATAGGTGGACTTCTCCGCGAAGGGCCGTGGGCCCAGCAGCTCAACCATGTCAGCCTTCTCTAGCACCTCCTTCTCGAGAAGCCGCCGGCCCACCTGGAATAACACCACCTGTCAGACTGCTGGACACTGCAGCGCTCATCCCAAGCTGCCCCAGCATGGCCACTACTTGCCCTACTTGCCTTTTCCACCTGCTCCTGGCACTGAGTCAGCAGCTGTAGCGTGCGATCATAGGCAGAGCCGATGAGGTGCCGAACCTCCTCATCAATAAGCTGGGCAGTGGCCTCGCTATAGGGCTTCTCCACCTGGGCCTCACCTCGTTGTGGGAGGTCAAAGGACATTTGGCCCAGCCTCTCACTCATCCCAAACTGCACAATCTGGAAACCACAAGAGTCCAGGGTGAGCTGTGCCCCCAAGGCTGTGGGGCTATGCCAGGACACCCACCTCTTACCTGCGCGTACGCACTCTGCGTGACTTTCCTCAGGTCATCCTGTGCCCCTGTGGTGATCCGCCCAAAGAACAGCTGCTCAGCCACCCGGCCCCCGAGCATCATGCACATGCGGTCAAAGAGCTGCTCTCGTGTGTAGAGGTGCTGTTCCCGGGGCAGGTACTGGGCATAGCCAAGCCCCTTGCCCCGGGGGATGATAGACACCTACAAGACAGGACACACAGTCCTCACAGGTGCTGCCTGGACCCACATGGATAGGAAGGAGAGGCCTGATCTAAGACCCACACCAGCTAGCAGGGCTTCCCTGGAGAGCAACCTTGGGGCCGTTTGCAGAGAACACCTAGGTTGGTCCTGCAGCCATGAAGACATTGGAGACACTGACAAATTCCAAGTTTAGGAGCCAAACGAGCTTTAGATCAAAGTTTCTCAGGTCGGGGATATAGCTCAATGGCACAGCACCTGCCTGGCAAGCACAAGGTCCTAAGTTCAATTCCCGGTACAAAAAAAATCAAGTTTCTCTACAGAGTCCATAACTGAGGCTCCACCTAGAGCCAACAGCCCTGCTCTGCCTTCCAGCCCCAAGTAATTAATCTTAGACAAACTCTGACCAGGTACTCCTCAAAAAGTAATGCCCATGAGTGTTGTGCTATGTGGGTAGGTACCCAGTCAGCCACACAGCCAGTCTATCAGGTCTAAAGATCACTCTGCCTCAGCAGACACAGTCATGAATGACTGACCTTCAGCAGGGGGTCTGCATGCTCCAGGAACCAGCCCACTACTGCATGCCCAGCCTCATGGTAGGCCACAGTCATCTTTTCACTGGGCTGCAAAACCTGGGTCTTCTTCTCAAGGCCTGCAGATCACATTTCCTGTGAGTGAGAGCTGGGAAAAATGCCCACCACCCAGCCCTCCACAGAGGAGCCTGTCTGTGCCACACTCCACTTCCTGTCCCAGTTGTCCTCGCTGCTCACACCACGCCACATAGTGGGTGGTTACAAAGTCACCTTCTATGGTGCAACAGGCAGACAGACACATACAGGGATGGACAAGGGACATTTCCACCATCCTAATAGCAGACAACAGGCATGTGACAAGGACAAGGAGATAATGGCATACGTCACACTGCTCCAACCAACTGCAACAAGGGATAGTCAGCTCAGCAGAGCCTCCAACATGGTCTTGAGAAATGCAGGTGTTTCCTGGTTTGCACTACTTAGTACTATTGCATGAGGCCTCTTCACACATACATTATACTTTGTAGGGTTTTGTTTGGGGTTTTTTTGTGGTTTTTCAAGACAGGGTCTACTATGCAGTTCTGGCTGGCCTCAAACTTATGCTGATTACAGGTATGTACCACAAAGCCCAGCTGTGTTACACTTCACACAGATGGTGCTCAAGGATGTTCCCCATGGGCTACCTGCAGCTCTCTGTGGGACATGAATGCTGAAGAGAGCTGCTGCTGCCTGCCTTCAGGAAGATGCCAGGGAGGCCACATCAGCTCAGCAGTACCAGAGACATAACTCCTGCTGAGCTACTTGAGCTACAGGAGGCTATGTGACTGGACCTCTCCCCAGTGTGCTGGCTGAAGACAGAAAACCAGGACAGTGATCCCTTCAGCTAAAGAAAATGTATTTGCCTAGTGTGGAAGGACACACCTTTAAAATCAGCACTCAAGGAGGCTAAGAGGAAGGATCACAAGTTTAAACTCAGCCTAGTTAACTTAGTGAAACCTGCCTTAAAATAAAGAGTAAAAGAGGGTAGGACTGTAGTTCAGTGGTAGAGTACCCAGTTCAATCCCCAAAACCTCCAAAAAAAGCACTATGTTACATCAATAGTACTGACCCAGGAGCACCCAGGCAGCAGGAATAGGGGTAGTCCCTGCACTCCCCTAGTCCCCTGGGCTTTTAGGAAACAACACAGCTCCTGGTGCTCCTTTCAGAGAGGTACTCTGCTGCCACCCCAGGCCTTCTGTCAAAAGCACAAGAGAAGCTGGAACGAAATCTGGGTTTGGAAAATTGTTCGTACTTCCACAAGTGAGGCTGGGGCTGAGGGAAGGCCAGAATCAGAGTCAGGAGTGTCTCTCCTCCCAGGCTTACCTCCAATGACCCTTTCAATGGCTTGCTCGAAGTGCTTCTCCTGAACAGAAGGACTCAGGTGGCGGGCTGCAATCAGTGCGGCTTCATTGCACACATTAGAAATATCAGCACCTGGCCCAAGAAAGGAGAGACAGCCAACAATAAGTTCTCCTGGCTCCAAAGGATAACCTCAGAAAGACCAAAGTCAACTTTAACACAGTACTCCGGGTATCAAAACAGCTTTATGGATCACTTGGATTATGGGTATGTACCACTGGGCCTGGCTATCAGTCACCATTTTGGGCCAAATTCTGTGGTTAAACTTCATTGATGAATAACTCATCTATCATAAAAGTATACATACTGATTTTCAGTAAACTAATTGCAGGATACTTTCTCCCACCATTTCTGAGATACCCCTATACAATGTTTTTAGTTCACTTCCGTTTCCTGAGCCTAGCTAATCCATTTCCATCTCCCTAGATGTGGGTTTCTGGATGTTTTGAACAAATGGAAACATGTAAGATGTAGCTTTTTTGTCTGGCTTCTATCACAGAGAGCAGTATTTTCTAGGCTCATTCCTATTGTAGCACATTGCATTCCTTTTCACAGCTGAAAAGTATTCTTTCACCTACCAAGTACTGTTGACTTACTCACCCACTGGTGAACATCTACAATGGTTCCACTTTTGGGCTATTACAAATGATGATGTTATGCAACATATGTACAAGTCTGTGTGAACACAAATTTTTATTCTCCCAGGTATATTCCTAGGAGTGGAACTGCTAGAAGTCAATTATATGCATATAAAGGTGTGTCCTTCCACACCAGGCAAAATAATATTATACTGCATATAATTTTCTGGTTTGAGATCATCCTTAGTGGAGAAGAAAGAAAAGCAAGTTCAGAAAAGAACTTCAATACCATGATTACTGTTTAAAGAAAAGTATTCAAACATGTTTTGAAATTTTGTTTTTGGGACTTCTGGGAAGATGGCATAGTAAGCAGCAGAGAAAACAGCCTCTCTGAGAAGCACCATCTAGATGCAGGACAATACTATCGTGAAGGAAGACAAGAAGGAAGGAAGTGGGTCCCTTGGACCCAGGAAGAGTCTGAAGTCTGAATCAAAGCCCACAGAGAGAGTAAAAAGAAAAACTTAAACAAAGAAAGCAGTAGCTGGCAGACCTTTGCCTGGAGCCATACTCACTCTGTGAGGGGAGCTGCTGGAACCTGGGAATGCACAGTCATAGTCATGGTGGTGGATGGTAACCCCAGAAGCCTCTGTGAAAAGATTCAGCGGTGGAGGGGAGAGGTGGACGTGGAGGACTGTGCTAGCTGGCAGTGAGTGCAGAGGACTCAGTCCTCCCACAGGAGGGATTGGCTGGGAGCTGTTTTGCAGTCAGGCTGGATAAGCTCAGAACCAGAAGTGGTGCCGACTTCCTCCAGCAGATTCCAGCTGGGCGCAGACCCGTGGAGAATGCTTGGACTGCAGCGAGCCTAGTAAGTCTGGTCTCAGGGCACACCTGCTAAAGTGGTCTACTACTCTGTCATAAAGCAACTTCTGGCTTGCGAAAATACAGTGGCAAGATTTGGGATGCTGTATCCACAGGCTGTCTATCAGTAAATCCAGAGACAATCCTGGAAGTGAACTATTTTTTTTTTTGTTTTGCTGTTGCTTTTGTTTTTCTTTTCTTCTTTCCTTGTTTGTTTTTTCTCTTTCCTTTTTTTTTTTTTTTCTTGAATGTGGTTCCTAACCTCCTGGGTGTGGTTTTGTTCTGTTCTACCTTTTCTCTCTTCCAGCTCCCTTTTCCTTAAGTCTTCTGCATCAGTTTCCCCAAGTTGGTGGGATCCACCTTTGTCCTCCAACCTACTTGTAAGCTCTTTCTCTTTTCTCACTCTTTTGATTCCTCTTTAATCTACTGTGACTCTTAACACTTAATGGCAGAATTGATATATAACGATCTTATATACTGTATATAACTGTTTTTCATTCCATTGAAAAGATGTAAGACACTTAAGAGTCAGGGATTTAGCTCAATGGCATAAGCATCTACCTGGCAAGCGCAAGGTCATGAGTTTGATCCCCAGTACCCCAAAAAAAAAAGTAAGACACTTAAACAAGATACAACCTCATACACCCAGTTCACAAAAGGCAAAACAGGGGGCACTAAGGTTGGCAAATCCAAAAGCCCCCTACCAGGGCTCTCCAAATTAATAAGCAATTAAATGAGGATCTGGAAAAAATGAAATCAGAAATAATCTCTCAAATAACTACAGAGATTACCAAAATACACACCATGCTTTGTGATGTTGGAGCAGATACACATTAAAAAAAAAAGAGACAACATTAAGCAAATTATGGAAACACAACATAGGAAACAAAAGGAATTCATAAAGCAGATTCATGCAAATATCCAAGAGAATAAAAACTTCACTGAAAGTATCTGAAGCAGATTAGGCCAACGTAAAGACAACATCTCAGATGCTGAAGACAGGATTGTAGTTAGTGGCCAGGAAAAGAAAGATTTCTCAAAACTAGCAAGGAAACATGACAAATCAATTCAGCAGCTGCTGGATGAGACAAAAAAGAATAACTTAAGATTAACTGGAGTCAATGAACAAGCAGGAGATACCACAAATGACATTAAAAACATCTTCACAGACATTGTGACAGAAAACTTTCCTGGCAGAGAAAAAGAATTTGACATACAAATAAATGAGGCATATAGCACTACACTAGTGACGATCAAAAACAACCTACAGCCAGGCATATCACAGTCAAGATTCCGGAAATTCAACACAAGAATAGAATCTTGCAAGCTATTAGGGAAAACAAACTAATTACCTACAAAGGAAAGCCAATAAGAATCACAGCTGACTTCTCAGCACAAACTCTCAAATCAAGGAGAGCCTAGAGTGAAGTACTTCAAGTTCTAAAGGAAAATAACTTTCTTTTATTTATTGATTGATTTTTTTTTTTGGTACCAGGGATCTAACTCACAACCTTGCGATTACAAGGCAGGCACTAATGCCACTGAACTAAATCCCCAGTCCAGGAAAACAACTTTCAACCCAAATCGATACATCCCACAAAACTATCTTTCAAAACTGAGGGAGAAACAAGATACTTTTATGACAACGAATATCTCAGGAAATTCATGACCACTGAACCAGCACTCCAAAATGTTCTGAAGCACATTCTAGAAAGAGATAATAAAGACTGCAGCTCCATGAACCCTAACAGAAGGAATCCACTGGGAGAGGCAACCAATTAGAGGAAAGGGAAAAAGAAAAAAAGCAGTGGGGGAACCAATAATATGAAAAAAAAACATGACAAGGATAAATCACTACCTATCAGTTTTAACCATTAATGTTAATGGTCTCAATTCACCAGTCAAAAGACACAGACTGGCAGAATGGCTCAAGAAGCAAGATCCAACAATATGCTGAATACAAGAAACACATTTAATCAAAAAAGCAATTCATAGACTGAAAGTTAAAGGATGGAAAACAATACTACTCCATGCTACAGGAATCCATAAAAAAGCAAGAGTTCTTATTCTATTTTCAGATAAAGTGAATTTCAAGTGAAGACTGATTAAGAGAGATAAAGAAGGTCACTACATCCTTGTAAAGGGAACAATCCAAGAGGAAGAGATAACAATCATAAATATATATGGAACAAATATTAGTGCACCCAGCTATATAAAACAATTATTAATGGGCATGAAAAATCACATGAGCCTTAATACCATTGTATTGGGAGACCTCAATACCCACTGTCACAAAAAGACAGATCAACTAGACAAAAAAGCAATAATGAAATAGAACTAAATCAAACTTTTGAGCAAATGCACTTAGTACATGTCTATAGAATGTTCCACCCCACAACATCAGAATAGTCATTCTTCTTAGCTGCGCATGGCACAGTCTCCAAAATAAGACTATATACTGGCTCACAGAACATGCTTACATAAATATAAAGGAATTGAAACGATCCCACACATCCTATCAGACCACAGTGCAATGAAATTGGAAATCCATGCCACAGGAAACCACAAGAACTTCATAAACACATGGAAATTAAATAGCACCCTACTCAACAACCAATGGGTCACAGATAAAATTAAAGAAGAAATTAGTTTTTACAGTTCAATAATAATGAAAATACAACATACTGGAACTTGTGAGACACCATGAAAGCAGTCTTAAGAGGGAAATTTGTAACAGTAAATACCCATCTCAGCGAAAGAGAACAAGGGCATATAAACAACTTAATGATGAACCTCAAACTTCTAGAAAAAGAAGAGCAGGCTAAGCCAACAACTAGTACGAGGGAGGAAATTGTAAGGATCAGAGCAGAAATTAACAGGCTAGAAACTAAAAAAAAATACAAAGAATCAATGAATCAAAGAGCTGGTTATTTGAAAGAGCAAATAACATTGACAAACCCTTAGCCAACCTTATCAAAAAAAAAGACTCAAATCCATGCAATTAGGAATGAAAAGGGTGAAATTAAAATAGACTCTGTAAAATTCCACAAAATCATGTGTACCTACTTTGAAAACTTGTATTCTATTAAGATGGAAAACACAGAAGAAATGAACAGATTCCTAGATACAAAACAATTAACAAAGCTGAATTAAGAAGATATAAAAATCCTAAATACACCAATATCAATCAATGAAATCAAAGATGCAATTAAAAACCGATCAACGAAGAAAAGCCCAGGCCCTGATGGATTCACTGTTGAATTCTACAACAAATTTAGTCAAGACTTAACACCGCTACTTCTCAAACTCTTTGATGAAACTGAAATGGAAACACTCCCAAATCCATTCCTGGGAGCAAGTATTACTCTGATTCCAACACCAGAGAAGGACCCAACTAAGAAAGAGAATTACAGGCCAATCTTCCTATTGCACATTGACACAAAACTCCTCAATCAGATACTGACAAACAGGCTGGGCGTGGTGGCTCACACCTGTAATCCCAGCACTCAGGAGGCTAAGGCAGAAGGATCTTTGCAAGTTCGAGACCAGCCTGGGCTACAAAGTGAGCTCAAGTCCAGCCTTAACTATATAGCAAGACTCTGTCTCAAAAAGACAAAAAAAATAAAAGATACTGACAAATAGACTGCAGCAAATCGTCAAAAAGACTACACACCATGATCAAGTGGGATTCATCTCAGGGATGCAAGGATGGTTCAACATACATAAACTCATAAATGTAATACACCATATTAACAGAGCCAAGAACAAAAATCATATAATCACCTCAATAGACGCAGAAAAAGCTTTTGACAAAGTCCAGCAACCATGCATGTTAAAAAAAAAAAAAAAAAAAAAAAAACTACAGAAAACTGAAATAGATGGTCTTTATCTCAATCTGATGAGGGCCATCCATGACAAACCAACAGCCAACATCATACTAAATGGACAAAAACTGAAAGCTTTCAGTCTAAAATCAGGAACAAGACAAGGATGTCCACTATCTTCACTCTAAATCCACAATGTACTCAAAACTTTAGAAGGAGCAATTAGACAAGAGAAAGAAATAAAAGGAATAAAGATAGGAAAGGAAGAAGTTAAACTATCATTATTTGCAGATGACATGATACTCTACTTAGAAGACCTCAAAAACTCCACCAAAAGACTTTTAGATTTAATAAGCAAATTCAGTACTGTAGCTGGTTACAAAGTCAACACTCAAAAATCAGTAGCCTTCTTGCACATGAAGAACAAACTCACTGAGAAGACAAGTCAGGAAAACAATTTCTTTTACAACAGCATCCAAAAAAATGAAATGCCTAGGAATCAATCTAACAAAGGGTGTAAAAGACCTCTACATTGAAAACTACAGTCCTCTGAAAACGGTGATTGATGAGGGTATTAGAAAATGGAGAGCTATCCCGTGCTCTTGGGTAGGAAGAATCAATATAGTGAAAATGGCCATACTTCCAAAACTGTTACACAGATTCAGTGTAATCCCAATCAAAATTACAATAGCATTATCTCACAGAATTAGAGAAAACGATCCAAAAAATCATCTGGAACCAGAAAAGACCTAGAATAGCAAAGGCAATCCTGGGCAACAAAGACAAGACAGGGGGCATTATAACTCTGACTTGAAATTATACTGTAGGGCCAGGGATTTAGCTCAGTGGCTTAAGCGCCTGTCTGGCAAGCATGAGGTCATGAGTTTGATCCCCAGTACCAAAAAAAGAAGAAGAAATTATACTATAAAGCTGCTATTATTTCCAAAAAAAAAAGAACAGTGTGGTACTGGCTAGAAAGAAAGCAAGCAAGCAAGCAAGCAGACCCAAAGATCAATGAAATAGATGAGAAGATGCAGAAACAACTGCAGACATACTAAGCCACCTAATCTTTGACAAAGCCAAACACATCCACTGGAAAAAAAATAGCCTCTTTAATAAATGGTGCTGGGAAAACTGGCTCTACACATGCCAAAGATTAAAACTGGACCCATATCTTTCACCATGTACTAAGCTAACATCTAAACGGATCAAAGATCTTAAACTTAAAACAGAAACATTAGATCTGCTGGAAGACAGAGTAAGTTAAACTCCTGAAGCCATTGGTGTAGGCAAAGACTTTATGAACAAAACCCAATTACCCAGGAACTATCAAAAAGAATCAACGACTGGGATCTCACCTTACTGAAAAGCTTTTGCACAGCAAGAGAAACCACAGAGTGAAAAGACAACCCATAACATGGGGGAAATGTTTGCCACATGTACCTCAGACAAAAGGATTACTACCAAGAACATATAAAGAACTGAAAAAAATCAGTCCTTTAAAGATTTAAAGACCCAATACAAAATGGGCACTTTTCAGATGAAGAAGTACCCACAACAAATACATCCATGAAAAAATGTTCAACAGCCCTGGTCATTCAAGAGACGCAAATTAAAACAACACTGAGTTTCCACCTCTCCCAGAAAGAATGGCTAGTATCAAGAAATCAACCAGTAACAAATGCTGGATGGGCTATGGGGGAAAAGGAACCCTTCTCCACTGTTGGTGGGAGTGCAGACTGGTGCAACCACTGTGGAAATCAGTGTGGAAATTCCTCAAAACACTAGGATTGCAGGTCCCATTAGACCCAGGTATTGCTCTTCTGGGTATCTTTCCAAAATAATTAAAAATGTCATGCCATAGTGATATATGTGTACCCATGTTTATAGCAGCATAGTTTATAATAGCTAGGTCTTGGAAATGACCTACATGCCCACTGACTGAGGAATGGATAAAAAAGATGTGGTATTTCTATATAATGGAATACTATTCAGCTATAAAGAAAGATGAAACTAGACATTTTTATAAGTAAATGGATGCACATTGAAAACATACTTATTTGTGAAGTATGTCAGCACGTATAAACATCGTACTGTTTCATTAGTATCATACGGAGAAAACATGTATTTTGTCCCAAAGAGAATTACTTCAGCCAAGCAATGACTCAGACCACATCTGCCTTTACGATAAGCCACTATGAGCCATTATGAGTTGATTTTTGGAATGTCTTAAGAAATTTTTAATGTACAATAAGGTTTGGATATCCAGTTGCTCCAGTATGGTTATATACAATCTTTTATCCATTTAATTGTTTTTGCATCTTTACCAGAAATCAACTGTCTATTATGTGGGTATCTATTTTGGGACTTTTCTTTGCTTTATTTATTTTGGTACTGGGGATCAAACACCCAACCTCGTGCTTGCCAGGCAGGCGCTGATGCTGCTGAACTAAATCCCCATTCCCTATTTTAAGACTTTATATTGGTACTTTGGTGATTTGCCTATCTTGATATCAATGCCGTTTTGTCATGATTAGTGTACCTTTGTGATAAATCATGGAATTGGGGAGGGTTGGAGCTCTAATTTTGTTCCTTTATTAAAGTTGTTTGGACTATTGAGTCCTTTCTATTTTTACATAAATATAAGAAAAATGTTAATCTTTATGAAAAATGATGTTGGTAGTTTGATAAGGGATTGTTTTCTGATCTTTATTATTTTCTTCTATTCATTTTTGGTTTTATTGTCTTTTATTTTTAATTTCTCAAGGAAAGCTATGAGGATATTTCATAACTTTCTTCTTTTCTAATAAATGTACTTGGGGAGGGCTGAGGATTTTAGCTCAGTGGCCTAGCCACCTGCCTGGCAGGCGCAAAGTTTTAAGTTTGATCCCCGGCACCAAAATCAATAAATAAATAAATGTGCTTGGTGTTAAAAAAATAATTTTCTGGTTTGTTTTAGATCATGTTTTACAACCACAAGTCTAGTTCATATAGTTAAAAATTGCAAATTAACAGTGAGCTCAGCTTGTCATTTTCTAGGCTGTTTGACGCTACTGGTACCACTATAGCCAAAAGTGACATAATTGATCCAAACAGCTGTCTGTCCTGGTATTCCACGACAGAAAATACTGTGGCACAGTGCCAAAGAACCAGGAACTGAGCCCCAAACACCAGCCACACCTGAAAGATACCTCAGAGAAGTAGTCATTACCTAAGGGTCCTAAATACTAGCAATAAAACAGCCCACCATAGGCAATTGAGAAGCTTCACTCCACAAATTAAACTAAAAAAAGAAAAGAAAATGGAAGACACTTAAACAAGATACAACCCCAGACATCCAGTTCACCAAAGGCAAACCTAGGGGGCAATGAGGTTGGATAATCTAAAAGCCTCCCACCTGACCTCTCTGAAGTGGTAACAACTAAGCAATTGAATGAGGCTTTGTAAAAAAAATCAAATAAGAAATAATTTCTAGGGAGAAGTCAAGATGGCCGATCAGTGAGCAACAAAATACAAAGCCTCCCAGGAGAAACAACTCATATGCCAGAATAAAACATCCTGGAGAGACCCAGACAGAGGGAGATGGATCCTCTTGACACACGAAGAAATTAAAACATAAAAAAGCTCATCAAACATGTCAGGACTACAACTAAAACAGCTAAAAATTAAGGGACACAGCATTTTTGCTGCGACCCATCAAGTTTGCACTGGTCTGAATTTGCGCCAGCTTGCATCTGCACCTAGCACGCACTAACTGGGTGAAGACCCCTGAAGTTTGGCTGGACCAATGGGGAGGGGCAGACAGGAGAGGGCAGAGGTCCCTCGCCAGCGTGCTTTGGAGGAACCGTGGCCAACAGGGAATGGGGCTGGGACCTGCACTGTAACCTGTGTGGAGGAAGCCAGGACCATGACAGGAGAGAGAAGCAAGAGAAGGCCCCCAGCCCAGAACCCTGAGAGCACTGGTCCAGGAGAGGAAAAAACAAGGGAGAATGAGGGTGGCAAACACGCAACATCAGACATGGCTTCAATGGACATTAAGAGATATCTCCGGGACCTTGTAGACGAGCTCAAAACTGAAATATTAAATCAGGTAAAGCAAGATATGAGTAGAGTAATGAAAGAAATGCTCTCAGGAAGCATCTCTCAGGAAGATACAGACAGAAGAAGGGAGGAACACAAAAAAAGGAGAGAAACATTCGATAAAGAATGTAAAGAAAATATAGAATACATGAAACAGATTCAGAGAGACTACCAGGAAATTAAAAACTCCATTGAAAGCTAGCAAAACTCTTTAAAAGAAACTAAGGATAGACTATCAAAACTTGAAGACAAGTTTGCAATGTGTGATCATGAAAGGAAAGATCTCTTAAAAATAACAAGAAAACAGGCAGTAACAATACAAAGGCTAGAAAATGACAAGAGAATCTACAATTTAAGAATAAATGTGAACGAAGAAGCAAAAACACATACAGGTGATTACAAAGGCTATTCACAGAAATAATTAAGGAAAACTTCCCAAGCATGGGAAAAGAAAATGACATTCAGTTATGTGAGGCATACAGAACTCTAGCCACCTACAACCAAAACAGATCTATACCCAGACATATAGTAATCAAGATAGCAGAAATTTAATATAAAAACAGAATATTAAAAGCCATCAGAGAAAAGAAACAGATTACCCATAAAGGTAAGCCCATCAGGATCACAGCTGACTTCTTAACACAGACAATCAGATCAAGAAGAGCTTGAAGTATTTCAAGCCCTGAAAGAAAATAACCTCTAACCCAGATTGATGTATCCTGCAAAACTGTCACTAGAAATTTATGGAGAAACAAGATGCTTCCATGACAAAGAGGAACTGGGGTGTTTGTGACCACCAATCCAATCCTACAGAGAATATTGAAGGACATTCTAGAGAGAGAAAAAAAAATACCAAGATTTTAGGAACAGTGGCAGAAAGGCCTCAATGAGTGAGGCAGGCAATAGAATGAAGGAGAAAACTAGACAAACAAAGGCAAAAAATAGCATAGCAGAAATGAGGCAGAGAAGGATGGCTAGAATCTCTAACATACATGGCCTTGATACATTATATTGTTCATAGTGCACCAGGATTTAAAACCCACATTACTCACACTACTCTGCTTAGATGTATTATATTCTGTTCCAGTTGTTCTACCTGTACTAGATTTGAGGGCACAGACAGTAATCCCAAAAATAACAGGATATAGTACAGTAATCATCCTTAATTTCCTATTAACTTAATCTAAAGCTGTGTAAAATCTAGTTTTATCATGACTGATCGTAATCGAATCTTGTTTGTTAGATCGCTATTTTGTATTGATAGATTTTATTCAAAGCTGTTATGATTGATAGCATCAGGTCTGAGAGTATAGGCAACTGCACTTATGATGACAAGATTCACTAGAATATCCACTCTGGTTTGATTATTACCTGCCTTTGAAGTTTTATACTGTCTACAATGTTTTATTTTTACTAATATTGTTATGTACTGCTATATTCAATTATGCCTGATATAGACAATTACATTAAAGATAGTAAGAAACAACACAGTAATCATTATAGATCACCTTGTACTGTGATTTTATACGACTTTTTGGTTTCATGTTTTTATAGGAATTTGTTTTGTTTTGTCTTGCCAAGTTTTGTTTTTCCCTCTAATACAGAAAGGATAGAAATACATGTAGCGACTCATGCATGCATAGCTGTTTACACTCTCACTGTTTGAATATCTACTTTCTATGCTTTAATTTTGTAACTTGAACAACTATTTCTAAGAGGATAATATGTAATTTATCAACTAGTGATTTCTTATTATCTTTTTTTTTAATTCTGTATTGTCTCTACCCTTTACATGCCTTCGTTTCTCTTTAAATAAAAGATAAATAATAATAATTTCTCAGATAACTGCAGAGATTGTGTCCAAAATAAAGACCATGCTTAGTGACACTAGAGCAGATACAGGCAAAAAAAATAGATGAGCCTTAAGAAAATTACAGAAGCCATGAAAGCTCAGTTTGAGAAGTTTTGAACCATTATTTCTTCAAATGTTCTTTGCATACTTAGGCTCTGCCTTGTTCAGGAACCCCCAAAATGCATGTGTTGTCCTGGTGCTGGCATGTATCACAAGTCCTTTAAGGTCTGTTTTTTATTTTTTGGTGTTTTTGAGACAAGATCTCACTGTGTAGTTAAGTCTGTCCTTGAACTCATTGTGTAGCCCAGGCTGGCCTTGAACTCAAAGCACTGCTCCTGCCTCAGCCTCCCAAGTGTTGGGATTATAGGTGTGTGCCACCACGCCTGACTGCATTTCGATTTTTCATTCTTTTCTTTCTGTTCTATAGAAGGGTAACTTCATCTGAAGCTTTAAGTTTTCTGGTTCTCTTCTATCTGCTCAAATCTGATTTTGAACTCCTCTAGCGAGTTTTTTACTTCCAGTACTTTTCAGCTCCAGATGTACTACTTGGCTCTTTCTTATAACTTCTACTTCTTTGCTACTTATTTGCTATTTATTGTGATATTTCCTAGTCTCCTTTAATTTTTTTTTTTTTTGGTACCAGGGATCAAACTTGCAACGTCACGCTTGCCAAGCAGACGTTGAGCCACTGAGCTAAACCCTTGGCCCCAAGACAGTTAATTTTAAGAATTGTTTTGTACATCCAATTCCGCGCTTCCTTGGGACAGTTGGAGTTTTGTTTGTTTTTATTTTTGTTCTGCTTTCACTGTGAACACACACAACTTGGTATTCTCTCCATGCTTTGTATTTTTTTTTGTTAAATTGCTAACTACATTTTTTAATATTTTTATTTTTATTGATACACTGTAATGCAAAAAAATGACTAGACAGCATCAAACAAAATTTTAAACTGCCAGGTTTCCAAGGGAATACCCAAGATTAAAATAGCCAGTCTTTTCCAAAGGTGCACATGAAAAGAGCAGGGAGGAAGGTCTCAACCACAGAAGAACCACTGTGAGTGGTGGTGATTTCTGCGGCTTTTGGAACCGTGCTGACAGTTCTTTTGCTGTGAGATTCCATGTGTCCTCTGAGTGTTAGAGGGCAGGGACACAGTTCTCTGACCTCTGCATCATGATGTCCACAGAGGCTGCCTGCCACCGCATAGGCACAGTAAAGCCCATGCAATGGGCCTGGGGGAGAAGGATACTCCAATGAAGCAGTTTCCTCAGGCACAGGGCTGGCTCTTCCCCTGAGGGGACAGAGCCAAGTTGTCCCTGCTGAGAAGCAGTCCAGTCACTCCTGCTTTGTGTGCCCACTGGAAATCTCCACTGAGGGGGTCAGGAAACTGAAGTCTGGTAACTTATGCCAGTTTTTTTGGCATGCAAATGGACACGTGAAACTGTAAAGGAAGAAAACAAGGGGCACAAACCACATTCCAGGTATGAAATGACAACCTTCACCTGCTAGTCTGGTGAGAATGCCTCGCTCACCACCTGCCACAGAAGATGCACACTCAAGTGTGAACAGCTTCACTAGTATTGCACAGGAGGTTGCAGGTGGCTGGGGAAGAGGCTCTAGCACACATTACAGAGTGACTAAAGCAAGTGACTGTGGGTTGAGGCCTTTTGTGCATCTGGCTACAGAAAACAAGATGTGCAGTCTTGCAAGAGAGACTAAAATGGGATAAACAGGGCAGGAAGTCCCTTATAAGGTCCCTCACCATTCTGGTAGAGAAACAAGTATCTGAGTGCAGGAAATTGGGTTTTAATGTAAGAGAGAGAGGAGAGGAGAAGAAAAGAAAGCAACTGGCCAGTTCAGAGCACAAGTAAAAGACCAAAGTGTAACATAACTTATCTGAGGCATCTTCCTTGGAAAATGATTTTTGTCTTAAGCAACAAAGACTTACTAAGCTGAATCACAACTACAACATTCACTCAAATGCTACAATAGGCTTTGGGGCTAAGATCTCTGAAGCCACTGAAATGTCCCAATAGGTTCAAATTTATAAGAACTGGATAACTACTGCCCAGAACCAACTGAGCAGGCACAATAGCCACCTGCCAATGACCAGTAACTGAATATCCCAGTTCCTGCCAGGCTGAACAGCACAGCCCAACACTTACCAGTGAATCCTGGAGTGAGAGCTGCCAGCTTCCGTGCCAGGGCATCCTTACTGAGGCTTTTAGACAGCTTGAGTGGACGCAGGTGGACCTTGAAGATGGATGACCTGCCTTTGATGTCAGGGGGACCTGATGAGAGAAAGAGAGGAGAGATAGGGAGAGACAGAGAGAGAGAATGTTCTGAGCTCCCTAGGCCTTGAGAACTAGGTCCTCACAGCCACTTCTCAAACTGACAAGGGCAGTCTAGAGAAGCTAGGGTACAATGGAGGAAACAGGCCAAAGTACACATGCATGCAGCTCTGCATTACACTGGAACACCACCTTAACATGTGACCCAGGGACTTAACAGCAGACAAAACAAGCACCATGCATTGCAGCAAAGGGTGGCCAAACAGGATAAACTGTTTTCTTGGGAAAGACAATGATGGCTGAAGGGTGAAGGGGAAAGGATAAATTTTTACCCTCTAACCTATCAAGTCACTATGACATTGTCTAAAAGTAAAAACTGGAGGCCAGCAACCTACACACCCCTGCCTCTGCACCCACTGCAGCGACACGCTGATGGGCCCAACCATATCTCTTATTCTCAAGAAGTGGACTGTCAGAAGACAGGACCCAGCAACAACATGGGACACTTGAGCCCATGTTTTCAAAAAGCTGTATTAATTATTTCAAAACCTTCTCCAAACATACAGTAATGAACAAACCAAGCTTCAGCCTCAGGGGCCAATACCCAAACCCAAGCATGCAAGTCATACACACTCACCAATATAAATCTGGCGGTCAAAGCGACCAGGGCGCATCAGGGCTGGGTCAAGGATGTCAGGGCGGTTGGTGCCTGCCAGCACCACCACATTGGTGGTAGAGTTGAACCCTGGACACAAGAGAAGCAGATAAACCCAAGGAAGGTACAGGCACCAAAACCCAGTACTCTCTCCAGCTCAGCACACACTGGCTTTGCTTCTCTCTGCTCACACATCATCCTACTCCAAGGACTGTGAGCCCAAGATGAGCCCTGCCCTGCAACCCCAGGTTAGGCTGGCTAGGATGAACCCCCTGCTGACTTTTCCCAGGAGGGACCATTCACAAAGGCTCCATCTCCTCAGCATTCACTGTTCTCCCACTCTACCTGTGCCTCTGCTGACAGGAAACCAGACAGCTCACAGTTAACAGGGAGCTCCACAACCTGGAACCAGGGTTGAAAGTAAGTCCCCATGCATGGGCTCTCCATATCTTGACTTATGCCTGCCTCCTGACAGCCTGACACCACATGGCCACACCTCTACCTCTGCAGAGAACAGTCTCCATCCACCCAGGTCCCAATGGGCTTGCAAGGCCCAGGGGCAAGTGGGATGAAGACAGACAGGACTGCATGGAGGATGGGGACACCATCAGAAAATGAAAGCATGAGGATCAGCCTGGGTGCCTGCACCCTCCACTCCATTATTCTCTTGGCTGTTCCCTCCAGAAGATACAGTGAAACTTATTTATATTTACAGTTAGATATAATGACAATAAGACTTTATAAAAAGTATTAATGCAGCATGCCTGACTACTGTCCTCACCACACCCTGACAGGAACAGCATATTGTGTGTACACAAATGTGGTTTATGCCCACTGCCCATCTGAGCATCTGGAACCTTCGTACATGACCAGCCCCAGTAACAACCCCAAAGAACTGAGTCCCTCAAGGGCTTTTCAGCTCAAAACCACCCAAGTCCTACAACAGTTCATTATGGGGGGCTTTGGAAACGGCCCCAGTCTCGCAGCCTCCATCCATTATCTTCCCCTGGCTGGTTCTGCTGTTTTTTCACTATGATGAACACAGATCTGAGTTACAGCTCCTCCCAGCAGGCTGTCACAGCAAGGAGGGGGTCTCAAGGACACCAACATGATCCTAATATCAAAGTGAAGATAAAATCTGCCAGAGATCCAATGAGAGCTTTTACAACTTTAAAAACTGGTGGTGTGCCTAGACACATCCAAGGAAGGTATACCCTGGTGGAAATCACTCTGTGGTCAGCAAGATAAAGGCTCAGAGCAGGAACAAAGTTCTGTCACTCCATCCTGTACCTCCATCAGGAGACTGACACTTATGTCCTAGTTTACCTAAGCAGATATCCCTCACCCCTACTAATCACCTCCTGCTGGACAGTAGGAGAATGTGGCTGCCTCACCCTGCAGCTGTGCAGTAAACAGGCGTACCCTATGGACAGACAATGCTTTCTACACCATCTCTGCCTGAGCAACCTCCCTTAAAGGCAAAACAAACTCTCTCTCAAGGAGCATCTTCACAGGAAGGAATGGCTAGAAGGGTACTGTGACTTCCTGCTGGGACAACACAAGAGATGCTGAACACTCAGGTCCATACTGTTGCACTTACCATCCATCTCCACAAGCATCTGGTTCAGGGTGTTTTCTTGTTCACTCTGACCCCCAAGGGGCCCACGGCCTCGCTTCCGGCCAATGGCATCAATCTCATCAATAAATAGGATACAAGGTGCATTTTTCCTGGCCATTGCAAACATGTCACGGACCTAGAACAGGAACCACAGTCTTTTGTTACACAGATAGGTCATCCCTAACCTTCTCCTTGGTGCTTAGTGCCTTGAGGGTAGGGCATATTCTGGGTTCACACCAGAATCCTGCACAAAGTCCATGGTTTCCCAAGCTTAGTTAAGCAGTAGGTGGCACCCTCTGAAGCTAAGCTGACCACCCACGTACCTACCCTTGCTGGCCCAACACCAACAAACATTTCCAGGAACTCTGACCCATTCACAGTGATGAAGGGCACGCTGGCCTCCCCTGCAGTTGCTTTGGCAAGAAGTGTTTTGCCGGTACCAGGTGGGCCAGTGAGCATGGCTCCCTGTAACAGAAGGAGATGCTTGGCTCTCAAGGGAGACAGATAACACCCAAGTTCCACTTTCTACCTAGCAACTGGTCCTCTATACAAGTGACTTATCAGGTTGATTAACAACAATCTCACCAAACACCACTCTTAAAGCTTAGGCATGTTTATTTAATCTTTTCTGCTTATAAAATTACTGCATACTCATCACTCACCACAGTTCAGACATTGTAGACATGACACAGAAAATGAAAGCTCTCCACACCCCCACAAAAAAGAGTAGGTTCTTTTTGCAGGAAAAACTTCAGGAGTACCCCTGTTGGGTCAAAAAACCTGAATGTTTCTTTTAATAAATACCATCAAACTGGTGGTCCACATATCTACCATAGCTCCAGGTTAAAATCTTTGGCTACAAAGAATCTTGTCAAAGAATTCTCTGCACCCTTGCTGGTCTAAAGGGCGGAAAATTCCTTTTTAAGTATTGAACTGTTCACACCATGGGTCTCATATTCAACCATACCTCCTTTCTCTACTATGCCCTGCCTTTGTCTACATTGGCTTAAGGTTTAAAATCACTACTTTACATCCTTCTAATAAATTGTTTTCATTTGATGAATGATCACCATGCCTAAAAACTGGAAGGAGAAACTAGGCCGTTCCACTTCTATTCAAGGGTGCAGGGTTAGTATCAGATCATTTTAAAGCAATCATAACTTTAAGAACAAAATTCAGATAAAAGCCAGGCATGATAGCACACACCCATAATCCCAACACACAGGAGGCAGAGGCAGGAGGATCACTTCCAGTTTGAGGCCAGCCTCAGCTACACAGTGAAACTCTGTCTCAAAAAAAAAAAAAAAAAAAAAAAATCAGATGAAAGTGAGGAACAGAGCCAGGTGTGATGGCGCACAACAGTAATCTCAGCACTCTGAGGCAGGGGGATCACTGCAAGTTCAAGACCAGTCTAGGCTACAAAGTGAGCTCAAAACTAGCTAGAACCACATAGCAAGACCTTGTCTCAAAAAGACAAAAAAAACCCACAAGGTGTTGGAACCCCATGTCCCCCACACATGGTCACACAGAATCCACTTCTCCAATTGTGGGTGTGGGATTGACGCATTCCGTCCATCATGTGGATACTCTTAACACTCTCTAGAATGTGACAGTCTCAGGAGCCATCCTTGATAGAGATACTCTAGATGGCAAGAAAGTAACCAGATATGTCAGCATTATGTTCAGGATACACACCTGCCATGAACGCACAACTAATTCTTTGCATGTGGTGGGGGTAGGAGGCTACTGGAGATGGGACCCAGGATTTGTGCTCTCCAGGCAAGTGCTCTACCAAAGACAGCTAGCTGCATGACCAGCCCTACTCAGGCCCTCCACCCCATCCATTTCTTTAAAAAATTTGAGATAAGGTCTAAGTTGCCAAAGCTGGCCTCAAACTTGTGACTTGCTTGCCTCAGCCTCCAAAATACCTGAGATGACAGGTGTGCATCACTGTGCCCAGCTATAGCCAATTCTTCACAACAACCTCCCAAAGGGGAGGAAGAGGTAATTTTGAGAAGTCACTCAGGAAGAGCTAGAAAGTCAGCTAGGCCTCAACTAACTCTTGACAACCACAAAACAGCAGGAAGCTCACAATGCAACACACAGGCTGACAGAGGCTCCTGTTATGAGAAGCCAGCTTGCTTGGAGAGGGACTAGCAATCCCAGTGAGATTCTTGTCCTGTTAACTATGGCTTCACCTACTCTCCTATCAGAGGCACTTCCAGGAAAAACAGTCACCTGAAAGAAGCTGTGAAAAACCTTTGTGAGAAGCATCTATTCCAATGCCTGGCTGTCAGAAGAGGTGCAGACAACTGGGTGGCTGCTAGCAAAGCCCCACCAGGACCGCTCACTCATGTGCTCACCAAGCTATAGAAGAGACATGTCCAGCCTCTTGGCTCTGCTCCCCTAGATTCACACCAGTTGCTGACCCTTTCGCTGTTATTCAGAACAAACTATCAAGTGGTGCCCAACTTGTAGACAGCAGACCGACAAGCTCAAGGCTACTGCAAGGGTTAGGGTGCCACGTAAGCAAAGTCACTTCTACAAATGTTTAGTTTGGTTCATAGTCTGTTATCCCTATGCCTACAATTTTACAGATTTAAATTTTCATAGAATGTTAAGAACTATGTTCTTTCTGGGGATATAGCTCAGTGGCACATCATCTGCCCAGCAAACACACAGTCCTGAGTTCAATTTTGACTATCAAAAAATTAAAAAAGAAAAAAGAAAAAAAGAACTGTGGTCTAAAATCTACCAGATTAAGATTTTTGCTGTTCTACTCTGAAAATGCTAATTCCATCTTCTACTGTAATTAATACAATACACAGGGTAAAAACTAATTAATCACATATCTGTCCCCTCTGAGCCACAGTAGTCATTGGCCTTGACTTGAAGCTCAGAGCATTAATGTTCTCAGAAATCAGGGCCAGAGATTTAGCTCAGTGGCATAAGCGCCTGACTGGCAAGTGTGAGGTCATGAGTTCAATCCCTGGTACCAAAACAAAACAAAGTGTTTCCTGAAATCAGTACCTTTGGGATTTTGGCTCCTAAGTCCTGATACTGCTTGGGGTTCTTCAGGAAATTCACAAACTCCATAATTTCCAATTTGGCTTCTTCACAGCCAACTACGTCTGCAAATCGCACATCGATGTTGTTCTTTAGGATCTTGGCTGTTGTCTCACCAACACTGAAGAGGCCCCCTCCTTGGCCACTGCGCCCGGCCCCCATTGGGCCCCTCCTCACAGCATAGAGAAATATGCCCACCAGGAGAAGGGTGGGTACCAGGTTTCGCAGAAAAGAGCTAGAAAATCATGAAAGCCACTTGTCAACATTCGCTCCAAAGAAAGGTCAGAACACCACCTTCAGCCAGAAGAGCAGACAACTCTAGAACTTGTATGCCCCAAAGGGACAATTTCTTCCTAAAATGTGTCCATGTCAGTCTAGGTTCAGCCTTCCCTGTCCCAGCCCACCTTGCAGAAGGCTCACTGAGGTAGGGATGACACCACCTTTAGGTGCCTCCACCACACACCTTCTTCAGCAGCCCACAGACCTGCACAATCAGTTGAGGCCAATGGTGTCCATCCAGCACAGCCTTTCTCTTTTCTCTATTCCATAATGAATCTCTTCCTTTTTAAACTATATTTTATTTTTTCCCTTAAAAGTGAACATTAGTAAAATGGTAAGAGTTCCTGTGCCACCAGGGATTTAGCTTAGTGGTGTAAGTACCTTGCCTGGCAAGCACGAGGTCATGAGTTTGATCCCCAGTTTAAAAAAAAAAAGAGTTCCTGTGCCCTCTAGAAGCCAGCCTGGACAATATAGCAAGATCTCAAAACAAAACAAAACAAAAATAAACAAAATAAAATGAAATAGACTAAATACATATTTCTTCTTTCTAGGAATTAAAAATTTCATCAGATGCCTATAATATGCTTGAAAAGGAGCATATTTCAAAGTAAGTTAAATGCTAAACTTTTTCATTCACAATCAGAGGCCATGGACCAGAGTACTGCATCACCCACCACATCCCACCACTTACCCATCACTCTCAGTGGTGTAGACTACTGCAGCCTGGTTGGTGGGCTCGATCCCCAGCTCCCACTGAGCAGACTCTAGATTCCGCTCAAAAGTATCAACACTGCCAATGCTGAACCACACGAACTTCTGCAGAGAACAACAGCAAGGCTGGGCTATAGGACAGTGACACACAGAAACACACCCCTACATACACACCCACAGCCTGCACCCACATTCACCAGCCCCTCTTTTAGCAGAGCACCTCCTCCTAGTCCTGATTGCACACATGGACCAATCCCACTCTAAGACTGGCTCCAAGGATAACTGCAAACAGCAAAAGCTCCTTAGTTCTGAATCCACAAAACCATATGCTTTAAGTTCTAGACAAAAACATAAAAGCTACAACAACTGCCAAAGTTTGTCTTAGATTTCTTTTTCTTTCTGCTCTTCTAAACTTTGACCAGTGTTCTCACATACTGCTTGGCAAAATTGAATCACCATTAATAGTTTTATAAGGGTTCCTGTCCTACCTAACAGACAAGGTCACTAGTACAAAACAATAAGATAAATCTCACAGTAACAGACTGCTGGACATTGGCAAAGGCATTCTCCTGAAAAAAACAGGGAACCACAATTTCCATTACAAAACAGCTGTGTCTAGAGTCCTAGATCATTTTTTTTTCCTTCTTTATTTGGTATGAGGACTCACAAATTCAACCTCACGCTTGCTATCCCAGCAGCATGCTACTAAGCGCTATTCCAGGCTAAAATCCTAGGTTTTTGTTTTGTTTTTTGTACCAGGGATCAAACTCACAACTTCACGCTTGCCAGGCAGGCACTTATGCCACTGAGCTAAATCCCCGGCCCTGAGTCCTAGGTTTTAAACCCACTCCTCACCTCAGAAGAGGTCCCAGCGGGAGGAATAACCCGCACAAACTGTTTGTTTACAACTTCCAATCGGTCCACCTAAGAGGAAGGGAAAAGTAAACAGAACAACTAAGGCAGAAAACAGGACACTCAAGAAAACTGTGGGCAGTGCCACATGCATTCTACAGACCAGGCTCAAATTCTGTTTTCCTACTAATTCACCTGGGGCAAAATTCTGTTTCCATTTTCATAAAGATTCTATTTCCATTTTCATAAAGAGGAACCAAAGAATGAATTCAAGGAGTGTTTTGGAGGGCGAGAGGAAGGTCTACCTTTTTTTTTTTTGCTATGCAGTTCAGGCAGGCCTTGAACTCAAGAGATCCTCCTGCTTTAGTCTCCCAAGTGCTGCTATCACAGGCAGGCCACACAACACTCAGCTAAGCAGAATTCTAAATCTGGTACATCTGAGCACCAGTCAAGCACTCCAGATTGGCTTAAAAACTCAAAAGGGTTACAGACAAGTTTTATACTGGTGGTCCAGCAAAGATAAACACACAGCTGATTCAGAGTATTTTTTTTCATCTAGCTGTAGGTACAAGAAAATGGTGCCAAAAAAGGACACACATGCAGCCCAAAAGGCTCATGAACTGCCATCACCACTGGACACAGCAATATAGAAGATGCCCCTCTGAAAATCAATGTATAAAAAGATTTTTTTCTTTTTTGGTCTTTTTAAAGACAGGGTCTCACTATGCAGTTCAGGCTGGTTTTGAGTTCACTTTGTAACCAAGGCTGGTCTTGAACTTGCAATGATCCTCCTGCTTCAATGTACCAAGTGCTGGGATTACAGGTGTGCACCACCATGCCCAGCATAGAAAAAGATTTTGAGGGTAGAATGACATTATTCCTCCTGCTCATCACATATTTATTTATTTATTTACTGTGAAACAGTATCTCCTTAAGCAGTTTAGTCCGGCCTTGCAGTCACTATATAAACTAGACTGGCCTCAAACTCATACAGATCCTCTTGTCTCAGTCTCCAAAGTGCTGGGATTATAGGCCTACATCACCACACCCAGTCCTCATCACAGAATCTTGCTTTTGTTATTTGTTTGTCAGTATAGGAAATCAAACCCAGGGGTGCCCACTATTAACCTACTTCTCCAGCCTTTTTAAAACTTTTTTATTTTTTTTAGTCTTTATAAATAACCCAGGCAAGAAATGAACTTGCAATCTTAATGCCTCAGCTTCCCTCAATGCTGGAATTATAAGCATGCACCACCATGTTCAGCTATCACAAAACCTTTGTGTGTGTGTGTGAGACACAGATTCTCACTATGCAGTTCAGGCTGACCTTGAGCTCACTTTGTAACCCAAATTTTCTCAAACTTGCAAAGATCCTTCTGCCTCAGCCTCTGAAGTGCTGGCTATGTGCTGGGATTACAGGCATGCACCAAGCTTCACAAAATCCTAAACCACTATAACAATATAATTTCTCTCAAAAAGTAATGAAGTCTGCAGGGTGTGGTGGTGCACACCTATAATCCCAACACTAGGACTACTCAGTCATAAAGAAAAATAAATGGATGCAACTGGAGACCATACTTATAAGTGAAATAAACCAGACTCCTATGTGTAAACATCATATTGTCTCCCTTATACGAGAAGCTAAAAGAGAAAGATGGAAAACACACAACATAAAACAGGAAGAAACTGTTCAAAAAGAAGGAAAACCTGGAATGGGGAAAAGGAAAAAAGAAGGAAGAGAAAAGCAAAAAAAAAAAAAAAATATATATATATATATATATATATATACATACATACACACACACACACACACAATAGTTAAGATAGTTGTATTACTAATTTCCCTTAGTTTATTGAAAAGAAAGGTGGGCTGGGGATTTAGCTCAGTGGCTTAAGCACCTGCCTGGCAAGTGCAAGGTTGTGAGTTTGATCTCCGGTACAAAAAAAAAAAAAATGGTTTGTGCCAATATTGTTTGGACAATTAAATGCCTGTATCTTGTAGCCTTTGTAACCTTTTTAAAGATAATAACGCATAATGTATTAACCGTTGTTATTCTATTATTATCTTGTTTTGAAATTTTTTCCTCTTAAAAAAAAATCCTAGTACTGAAGAATCGCTGTGAATTTGAGGCCAGCCTGGGCTACATAGTGAGTTCAAGACCAACCTACAATACATAGTGAGACCTTGTTTCAAAAACATAAAGAAGTTTGAGCCAGGGCTTTAGCTCCGTGGGGTAAGCACCTGCCTGGCAAGCGCCAGGTCATGAGTTTGATCCCTGGTACCAAATAAATAAGTTAATGAAGCCTAAGGTTTGTGATTAATGTGTGTTCATCACTGAGGAACCTTCCATAGGCACACCATCAGCATTCCAGCACTAAAAAAGACCTCAGGGAAGCTCTGGAATCTGTCCAGAATTCATGCCCCAGAAGGCATCCTGGACCCACCACCTCCATCTCCTCTCCTCATGCCTGTGCCTACAGATGGCAGACCCACAGGAGGCAAGGACTATGGCAGTTCTACCCCCACTACTGTAAGCAAAGTTGCCAAGAGTGTCCCTGTGGATAAGCATGGGCTCCGCAGTCAGATAAAAGGCCCTGGCCATAAACACTGGAGGGAAATGAGAGTTCCCCACAGACCTCATCACACAGAAATGCAGTTCTAACACCCCATCACTTAGCACAGACCCTTCTGAGGGCACCTGAGAGGCAAAGCATGTTCACATCAGTTTACACTGATGCCTGAGCAGTCTTCACCCAGCCTCAGCAAGCTGATGAATAAGCATGCCTCTCGTGAAGGGTAAAAGAGGACTGCCCATGCCATGCACTTCTCTATACAAAGCCCTAGCCCCACCCAGCATAGCAACACTTGAGAGATTAAGGCAAGACAGTCATGAGATCAAGGTCAACCTGAGTCACACAGCATGTTTGAGGCCAGCCTGGATTATATCACACGAATCTGCCTCAAAAAGAAAAAAGAAAAAAAAAAGGCCCCAGGGCTCCTGGTCAATGATAGTCAGACACAGTATAGGAATCAGATATGAGAAAGGAATTCAACAGTCATGGGACAAACAACCAAGTCTTAGAGCATAGGTTTTAATAACAGTCAACCCAATGATATTAAAGCAGCCTCTACCCAGCCAGAAAGTGTGCCTAACACTTTCTGCTATGGTGGTCCCTAGAGGAAAACTGCCTCTGGGCTCTGTCCCAAAGTGGGGCTACTCAAAACATCCACTACACAGAAAACTCACTCCCAGCCCAGCCTAGAGCTCATATCCCCTTTTGCATTCTGCAGGCCTGCAGGAACCCATAACAAAGAGCCTCCTTCCTTCCTGGTACACACACTGTGAGTTCCCTTACCAGGCCTCTGGCCAGGTAATACTGCACAAAGTGCTTCCAGGTGATTTCTTTTCCAGGATCTCGAAAATAGAAATAGAAAACTCCCACAGCAACGCCTGCCCCCAAAATGGCCAGATTTCGGAAATCTTTGTCATCCCAGGGAAACTCTCCCTGTAAAAGAAAAGATAACATTTTCCACATGAGGAGTTTCTTTTTGCTTCTGCAGTGCTGAAGACCCAACCTGGGAGTTACACTCTTAGCCCTTCAGTGGTTTATGAAAACATAATGTCTTTTTTCAGACATTATTAAAGTAGTCCAAACCATCCCCTCACAAACTACACAAAGGTCCCCAGATGTATGATGAAGCAGAATTGTTCCTCTCTGGAGAAAAATCTTTATACAGGTACAAGCACATATCACACCTGCAGCTCACAAATCAGCAGACGAGATCTGCTCTGGAGCCATTATGCATGTTCTCTTTTATTGAGGTGTTTGAAAATTTGAACAGCAACACAACTTAGGAAGTAATTTGTGAGCTTTGACCTAAGCATGCAGAGATTGCTGTGGCTTGGGTATGTGTTCCCCTGCAAAACTCACAATGGAGCTTTACCCCAAGGTGATAATGTGGGGGGGAACAGTTGGGAAATGAGTGCTCCATGCTCAGGAATGGGATTAGTGTCCTTGTTAAAGGGCTTGAAGGAAAAAATTCAACCCTTCCACTATGCGAGGACACACCACTGTCCCCTCTGGAGGAAGCAGCACTCAAATGCCATCAATGATACCTTGAAAGCAGAGACCAAGTGCTCACCAGACACAAGACTTACTGGCATCTTGGCCTTGCACTTTCCACCTATGTAACTGTGAGCACATGGCATTTATAGATTACTCAGCATACGATATTTTGTCATAGGAGCAGGCACTACATCCTTTGGTGAAGGCATTATATCCTTTGATGAAGTGACAAGATGTCTGGGCCCAGTCCCGAGATGCTCACAAACCTTCTGTATCCGTTTCCACCACACAAAATCATCCCCCTTTCCTCCTCTCTTGCCTTCACCTCCTCCAGATCCAGCATTCTTTGGTTTATCAGTTTCTAAGAAAAAACAAAGTCAATTATGAGACAAGGTAAAAAACTGTATAAATTTTAAGGGCCAAATCTGAGTCTTCATGGAAGTTTTCCATTTGTAGCAAGGCATATTACCACAGCTCCTGATATGCTTTTATGTACTTCTTCCCATTTCATACTTATGAGTATACAGAAGAGTCTTCAGAGGAGAAATATCTGATAAATACAGATTTTAATTCCAAAACCCAATTCACATCACCAAACCATGATCTAATTTAAAAGATGAATCACTGAGGCTTAGATCCAAAGAAACTGAGAAGGCAGAGAAAGATGAAGCTGATGGCAAAGAACAAAGTAATTAGGGAGTAAAAGTCAGCACCCACAAACAAGCACCAGGAAGGGAAAGTCAACCTCACACACACACGCCCACCTACCTGTCACATGCTAGGAAGACTAACCCAGAAATTAGTGAGAACGTCAAAAATATTCAGATGTAAAGCTTTACCATTTCTTGGAGCTGCTGATTTTTTTGAATCTGTGTTTCTTCCACTCCTCTCAAAAAATTTCTCAAACCCTTAGAGATAAAATGAACAGACTCGTAGAGACAAATAAAAAATTCTTACTCAAAAGCAACAATTCAATGAAGTCAGAGAAATGAAAAGTCAGTTTTTTCCCTTTCTTCTTGACACACTCAATAAGCAGTCCTAGGTCTCAACAGTGGGATAAGGGGCTCTTAGAGACAAAAAAAAAAAAAAAAAATCTTACTCAAAAGCAACAGTTCAATCAAGTCAGAAAAATGAAAAGTCAATTGTCTTTCCTTTCTTCTTGACACACTCAATAAGCAGTCTTAGGTCTCAACACTGGGATAAGGTGCTGAGAAATATCATTTACAATGTGGAGACACAGGTCTCCAGGTGGTTCTGTGAGTACTGTCCCTTCACACATGGGCCCCTGGCCCATGTTGACAGGCTTCAAACAGACAACTGTTCTCCAAGCTAACATCAGTCTGTATATCATCTCTGTTTTACTTTCTAAAAATGAGCCTTGGCTGGTCCTTAGAATCAGATATGCAAGCCAGATGTGGTGGCTCATGCTTGTAATCCCAGCACTCCGGAGGCTGAGGCAGGAGGATCGTTGTGAGTTCGAGACCAGCCTGGGCTACAAAGTGAGCTCAAGGCCAGCCTGAACTGCATAGCGAGATCCTGTCTCAAAAAGACAAAAAAAAAAAGAATCAGATATGCAGAAATCAAGATTTGCTCATCTATTTTCAAAAAGATTCACCAGGCAACTTTCTTCTGAAAATGCTTATTTTCGCCAGGCTCAGTGACATATCAAACTGGTAAAAACAAGGAGAAAGTGCTATAGTTGGACTGGGGATTTAGCTCAGCAGCACAAGCACCTGCCTGGCAAGTGTGAGGTCATAAATTCGAACTCGGTACCAAAAAAAAAAAAAAAGAAAGAGCGAGCTATAGTTTAGCTCAACAGGAAAACTAGAAAAGGGAGGAGGGGGCATCCTGGATGTCATGTGCCTTGTCCACTGTTCATCACTATGGGAAACACACTCCAAGGAAGTTACACACCTCATGCTGCTAATGACAATAGAGAGAAAACAGGTACCTTTGGGTGGTTTTGAACACAGCCTTTGGGAAAATGATGTCGGTCTTCCCTGAAGAGCCAGCTGCTGAAAGTGGACTCCCTGGAGGCACTGAAGTGGGAGAAAGGATCAGCTGATGAGCTCTTTTTGCAATATAAGCAGTATTTTCTTACAATGGTCACAGTTGAAAGGGACAGGATGTGGGCTAGGGGGTAAACTAGCTGCCCTTATTCATCTGCTTAAATATCCCATTTTAAAATATGATTCAAGGGGCTGGGGATCTAGCTCAGCAGCATAAGCACCTGCCTTGTAAGCGCACAGTCATGAGTTTGATCCCCGATACCAAAAAAAAAAAAAAATATATATATATATATATATATATATCTCAAAAAGCTGGGCACAGTGGCACATGACAGTAATCCCAGCACTCAGGAGGTTGAGGCAAGTGGATCACCACAAATTCGAGGCCAGCCTGGGCTACAAAGTGAGTTCAAGACTAGCCCGAACCATATAGTAAAACCCTGCCTCAAAAAAAATCAAAAGTAAATAATATTTAGGATAAACAAGAACTATATTCACTGCAGAAATGCATGAAGAATTTTTACAGTAACCAACATCAAGCCAAAAACAAAATCCACCTAAAAACTAACCATTTAGGGGCCAGAGATTTGGCTCAGCGGCATAAGCACTTGTCTGGCAAGCACAAAGTTGTGAGTTCGATCCCCTGTACAAAAAAAAAAAAACTAACCATTTCTTGCCTGAGGTCCTAACTCTGACTCAAACCCAAAATATTAGTTTCAAAACCAAACATGGTTCTAAAACTTCATGTAATTAAAATTGTGAGAGCTAGGATGCAGCTCAGTGTTAGACCACTTGCCTAGCACACACAAGGCCAAGTTCAATCCCCAGCACCACAAAAATCAAATATTGACAGATACTGTGATTTACATTTGCTCAGGCAAGAAGTTTATGCCTTTGTCAAACCAAGAAAACAATTTTCCAGATCATCCCTGTATTTCCTCAGTCCTCAGAAAGCACTAGTTTTTGGTTTGTTTGGTTTTTTGGGTGGGTTGTTTGTTTGTTTGTTTGTTGAGACAGAGTCTCACTATGTAGTTCAGGCTGGCCTTGAACTCATGATGTAGCCCAGGTTGGCCATACTTCTAACTGATCCTTCTGCCTCAGCCTCCAAAGGGCTGGGATTACAGGTGTGTGCCACCATGTCCAGTAAAAATATCAACTTTTTACCATAAACAGCTAACTTTACTTACCACATGATTAAGGATACAACTAAAGACAATTACAATTTTTCACTATGTAGGATCAAAACCCATGACAACCAAATCTACAATAAAACAGCAACATTTTCCTTAAAAGCCTAAGTAATTTCAATAATCCAGTAGTAACTGTATCAGCAAAATCCCAACATAACCAAAGAATTTAGATTATCTCCAATATTTTACTACGATGAAACTGGACCTATTATTTCAGCTTGTCAACATTAAGATTGTCAACAGTAAGTGCTCTGTAGGGTACTGCCTTAACATAAATCTACTTCCTAATTACTAAACTGATAATTAAATTATTCCAATATCCCTATCAAAGGACACAGTGGACTAAAATGTAAGATAAATCATAAGAAACACATTAAAATCAGGGAATGAGCTGGGTGTGATGGTGCACATCTATAATTCCAGCACTTGGAAGGCAGAGAGGCAGGAGGATTGCTGTGAGTTTGAGCCCACCTTAGGCTACACAGCAAATTCAAAGCCATCCCAAACTACACAGTGAGATCCTGTCTTAAAAAAAAAAAGGGATGAATAAAAAAATTTTTTACAAAGGGATGAGTCAGGTGTGGTGGCACATGACTGTAATCCCAGCACTCAGGAAACTGAGGCAGGAGGATCACAGTGAGTTTGAGGCCAGCCTGAAGTACCTATCAAGACTGTCTCAAAAAACTAAGCCAGGCTTAGTTTTGTACACCCGTTATTTCAGCACTGGGAGGCAGAAGGCAGTAGGATCACTGCACGTTGAAGCCCAGCCTAGACAACATATTCAAGGCTAGCCTGAACTACATACCAAGACCGTCGCAAAAAAAAAAACCTAAGTAAACAAATAGAAATAATGGAATCCAAATAAGCTCATAAATGAAATGCTGGCACCAATGGTGATGACAGCACATCACCAAACATAAACACTGTAAGATGAACAAGGGCTTCTGAACTGTGGATGAATCTACCTGTTGCAATTTGTTATCCCAGTATCAATAGGCCAGTACCTGACCAAACCCTTATAACTCTAATAGCTGAACAATCCCTGCTTTCAATCACTAGTACCACAAAATAAATAAAGGCAATGAGGTACACAACAGTTTAGTGATCCAAAAGATACCTGTGCTATGTATAAACCAATTCACATTGCCAGGGATATAGCTCAGTGGTGTTAAGTGTTTCCCTGGCAAGTGCAAGGTCCTGAATTCAATTCCCAGTACCAAATAAAGAGACATAAACAGTTCATATTAAACTACACCAACATGTTAACAACCACAGTAGCCCTCCATGATGCTGAGATGCAATACGCACACAAACAAGACTCTGCTTCCTCCCATAATTCAAAAATACTAAGGTACATTTTGAAAATGAATAGAGAAATTTATTCCTAAGGACAGGAAACAAAGTCACAGAATCTTTCTTTCTACTTCACTATGGTCTGAAAATCATGATACCTTTCTTGGGTCAAAAGCCCTACAAAAGGGTGTCATAGAAAAATTTAATGTGATGATTGGTGTGCAGGTGGTGATGAAGGACTCGGGAGGGATGAAAAAGCTTGTTTGGCTTTTGTATTTATTAGTATTCATGCCAGCTCCATTTCTGTTGCTCTCATTGTTGACCACATAAATGTGTTATACTAATCCAGGTAAGTAGTTTAAGTGGAGGAAATTTTATTTGCCAGTGCCCCTACAAACTGACCCATTTTATGGGGTGGGACAACAAAAAGAGATTCCTTGACTTTGATTAAAATAACCTGCTAACTGGAAGGAGAAAAAATTTTGTCAATATGGGTCTGAAAAGACAAACAGTAGTCAGGTGAGTTTTAGTACTAGGCTATTCTGCCTCCAGAATGGCGTTCCATGACAATAGAAAACCCTTCTGTGCCACCCCACTACCCCCGCCTAGGAATTTTTTCTAGGACGTCACCTCCTGAAAGCCACTCCTGACCCTGGCTGCCCCTGGATCGCTAGCGTGGATCTGCGGGAAGTGTCTCTGTCACTTTCTTTCACCATAAAAGAATGGCTGCTTTTGAATTGGGTGGAAAGAAGACATTTCTTTTAATATTCTTTTTGTCCCATGTCTAAAATGTATAAATATTTTGATTTAGTTCAATTTCTCATTTAGACTTTAGCACCTCTCCTTTTGGATTGCTATCCAAAATATTACTACACTTCAAAAACCGTATCTGATTTAACATATAAACTGTTGACTTTATGAGAATAGGTGAATTTGAATTTATAAAAACAGGGTGAACATAATTAAAATTTTTCAGTGTTGTTAAGCTATTGTTTCAGTAACTACCCTATAGCTGAAAGAGCAAAAACTGTAAAAACCTTTCCCTTACCAAAAAAAAAAAACTTTACCTTGTCTACTTAATCCAGATAGCCTAGATTAACAAAACTAACAGTATTAAAATGTGTGTATGTGTGTTATGTGTGGGAAGGAGAGTACCTGATTCATAAAAAGTCCTTACACAGCTCCTCCAGTTCTTGTCAGTCTTCCTCAGTCTCATGCACATGTGAAGTGAGTGCCCTCTTGTGAGTTTAAGACTGATATATTTTTATAAGATTGAAATTGTGTCCCCATCTTTAGCTTAAAACATTGTCAAGTCACTGTGCTAGAACTGAATCCTAACATTTTTAGGCACAGATGAAAAACTGCTATTGGCTTCTTGAAAGTAGAGGAGGGGAACAGCTCACAGAAGCACATAGGGTCTTACAAACCCAGTTGTAGAGATCAAGAGAACAGTGTCTGTCGATCTCAAGATTTCTGAATTGTCACAACTTTCATGGCGTTGTGGTAGAACTAACACTTAGAGCTTTTGTTATATAATTACTATTTGCCATGGACTGATTAAATGCCTCAAAGCACTGTGTTCTTATATTTTGAAATTTTTAACTGCCTCGGATTATACATAGTAGCTTAAATTTCTTCATTTCATTTAAGTATAAAAACTTCAAAAAATTTAATGTGATTGTTGTCCACTGGAAACTACAGCAACGTTAAAATATACAATAATCCACGCTTTTTTCTTTCATAAATAAGGTTAAGGTAATACCTACCTGCTGGGCTGCACCAAGACCTCAAACACTATTAACAAAACATTAGCTTTGAGTTCAACAAATGTTCATTGAATAAGGAACACCCTAACAGTTTACAAAACTCTTTCTCATCTACTACCAAATCTGGCTGTAAGAGCAACTCTGTCTGGTAAAGCGTAAGTGTGTTACTGCCACTGGCCCGAACACACAAACGCGCTTGGCTTCGGAGAAGAATATAATCAGGGGCCGCGGAGCGGTGAAAGGAACAATGCTGAGGACGCAAACCGCGCAGAACTCCCACTGGACCCAGTCGAAACCCGGGTTAGCCACCAACGGTGGCTTCTCTAGCCCTCACCCGCCGCGCAGACGGATTGCGTCACCTCTGCATCAAGTGCAGCCCCGCCCAGAACCAGCAAGCAGAACTTCCCGCTCACCTGCTGGGCGGTGCTGAGGACGCTCTCACCGTCCCAGGCTGTCTTGCCGTCTCCTGGGCCACAAACGTAGCGTAACAACACTGCAAGCCGCCCAACTACCGCCCGACGGCAGACTGCGGCCACTAGCCGATGCGACATCACCTGACCTTGCGCCGCCGTGGCGCGCGCACGCGCAGCGCAGCTCAGCGCAAGACTTCAGGTCACAGCGCGCCACACCCCGGGCCACTCCCTCGCGCGTGTGCAGTAGGCCAGCGTTGTAGGCTGGGGCCCTTTCTCTAGGTGTCCACGTCATCGCCTGTTTAAGGGTCTGGACAGGAGCATCGCCCTGAACTATCCACAAAGTTGAGCGCAGAAATCCGAGCTACCGAATTAGCCTAGGCGCTAGGGAAGATAAGCAACGCAGTTATACTTTTTTAAAATCTGGCATCGCCCATGACACCTGTTTCTGGGGTCCTCCTTGGGAAGAAGTCCACTAAAATGAAAGCTAGCGAGCGTCCTACCCTGGGCGCTTTTCTCGGCTGGCTTTACAGGAGTACCTATTTGGTGCTGCCTTAGCTCATGATTACAACTTGCTGCGTGGTTTCCCTACGCGAAACCGTTGTCTTTGGTTAGCTGGGTTTTCTCCCAAGCCACAGCAGTCCATTACGTTTTTTATGTACCCGTAGCTGTGCTGACCAGGGATTTGGATTCTGAACCCAAAGTGGCCCCCGCGGCCCGCCCGCGAGTGAAGCACTTGTCCTCCTGTTGGAGAGTGGGGCCGGGCAACCCATGATTACTTGCCACAACTCTGGGGGCTTCCATATGCACTTCTTCGCAGCTTCATTTTCTTCTTCCTAAGACTGCTGTGACATTAATACATGCCAGAAGCAGAAATGCCTGGGAAACTGACCCAAAATACAACTCCTAGTGCAAAAAGGGAGCGGAAAGCAATTACTACTCACATGAAATTAGAACTGTTGGATTACATATATTTGAGATAGAGATACTACTGATTTCTGTGAGTTCACTGAAGACAGGTTTGCACTGGTACTGTTCATCGAATGCAGATGTACCCTGGGTAACATTTGGGGATGGCAATGCGCAATGTATGTACCATTGTTGTCCCCTAATTGTTGTGTTTTGAAATTTTTTTCCTCTTCGAAATAAAATGGATTTGAAAAAATTTTTAAATAGAAGTGTTGAGATGATTCAAAAAGAGTGAAAACTCAAATTCCAAAGGCTTTAAGCTTTGCCACCCCTACAGTGGCTGTGATACAATATACTAATGAAAAAGGATGTCACAAATAACCGCTCCCTGAAGAGCTTCCCGGCTGTCACACCACCCAAGTACCATAATAGAAAAGATGGAGCCATTGTTGAGCATATGGTTTAAAGACCAGAGGCAGTGAAAGGTGCCTCTTGAGTGTCACCGTCATTCAGGAGAAACTGTGGGCCACATTGCAGTAGCTTGGTGTAAGCTCAAAGCAGCAATAAGAGCATGTAGAGGAAGATTTGGTGTGTTCAGCCCCAGAATTTTTCACAAAGACCGATGCACAACTTCAAAAAAAAAACATAGTTCTTCTTGCCAAGAGAAGAGAGGTTGGGAGAGGTTGTAAAAGTTGTGAACCATGCAATCCCACAAAGATCTCAGATAAGGACCTGATGCAGCTGGAATTGGAATGGTAGCAGCAGAGGACAGTAGAGGTGCTCCCCATGCCCTCCACCAGCTGATCACAGGAAAATTGTCATTAACCTTCTCTCATAAGAGGCTGGCTTGCAAGTCCTTAGTAACTACCCAGAGGAGTGGAAACTGAAAATGGCAGAACATCAGTAATGCAGTAAACTGCTACAGGGAATTCTACAGTGAGAAGTGGCACTTAGAACAACTATGGAAGGTTTTGTTTCAGTATACTTTGGAACCAGAAGTTAACCTAGGTAAAGCTAGAAGCACAAAGATGACCTTGACAGCTGAACTGCAGCCAAGCTTCTGCTTCCAAGTGTTTAACATCCCTGAAAATCTTGATGCTAGTATTTCTATTTTGACACTTAGAAATATAAAATTTTGTCATTAATTTTCTCTTTTTATTTTGAAACAAATAAAACCAAATGAGACAAAACAGAATAGAGTCAATCAAAACAAAAGGATGAACATGGTACATGACTTAAAAACAAAATACAAGGAGATCAATAATGGCTACCATAATGCCTCTTATTATCTTCAAAAGACTTGCCCATATCATCAGGCATAATAAAATCAAAATAGTATAGAACAAAACCAATAAAAACAAAACAATGGAGACATTATAGGACTTCAAAAGAAGATAATAGTAAAACCACAATGAGTATCACAATGCATCTTATTGTCTCCAAAGAAGTTGCCTATACCTTCAGACATGATACTATCAAACAAAATAGAATAAAATGAAATCAGTCAAAACAAAACAATGAAAGCAATACAGGACTTCTTCAAATCAAGCTAATGGGAAATCAAAAATGGTTACCATAATATATCCTGCTATCTTTGGAATAGCTGTCCATGCCATCAAATCTAATATGATTAGACAAACTGAAACAGGAAAAAACCAAACTAAACAGAACAATGGAAACAATATGGATTTCAAATCATGATAATAGATTAACAATGGCCACTGCCTTCCCTTTTTAGACAATTCCTCCCCTTTCACTTTCACAGGATGTATTGTACATTTTGGATCTCACTAACTCCTTTAGTTTTTATACAACACACTATTCCCCTATGTGACTCTGAACCATTTTATCCCTGATATGATTTCAAGTTGTATCCATTTACCTACAAGAGCCTCATGGTTATCTTTCTTTACAGCTGAGTAGTTTTCCATTATATAAAAGTGTCATGGCTTTCTAACCAATCTGCAGGTGATGGATAAACTACCTCCACTTTTTTCTGGTTCCCTGTCACATAGAGCATTGTTTTCTCATCTTTGACTTTCAATCTATAAACTCCCTTTTGAGCTAAATGTGTTTCTTATATAAAGCATATTGATGGATCCTGTCTCCTGATCCACTCTGCCTGCTTCTTTTTATTGGTGAATTGAGGCCATCTATATTAATGATTATGGCCAAACTTCTCTGCCTCATCTCTGCCATGCTACATTTCTGCCATTGGTTGCCTACTTTTCCCCCTTCATTCCACTGCCTGCCCTGCTCAGGGAGCCCACTCTGTCACTGTTCCTGAAATCATGGTCTTTTTTCCCTCTCTCTAGAATGTCCTTCAGTAATTTTTGTAGGGTTGATTTGGTGGTCATGAATTCCAGTTGTTCTTTGTCATGGCAGCATCTTGTTTATCCATTAATTTTGAAAGGTAGTTTTGCAGGGTACACCAATCTGGGTTGGAGATTATTTTCTCTCAGGATTTGGAATACTTCAAGCTCTTCTTGATTTGATAGTTTGTGTAGAGAAATCTGTCGTGATTCTCATGAGTTTTCCTTTATAGGTGATCTGTTTCTTTTCTCTGACAGCTTTTAATATTCTGTTCTTGTGTTGAATTTCTGAGATCTTGATTATTATATGTCTGAGTGTAGATCTGTTTTGGTTATAGCTGGATGGAGTTCTGTATGCCTCACTTATCTGAATATCAATCATTTCCTTTTCCTATGCTTGAGAAGTTTTCTTTAATTATTTCTGTAAATAGTGTTTGCATTTCATTTGTGTTTACCCCTGCTTTTTCACTCACATTTATTATTCTTAAATTGTACTTCTTCGTGTCTTTTTTTTTTTTTTTTTGTACCAGGGATTTAACTCACGACCTTGTGCTTGCCAGGCAGGCACTCAGGCCACTGAGCTAAATCCCCAGCCCCCCTACGTGTCATCTTATAGCCTTTGAATTATTTCCTGGTTGCTTGTTATTTTTAAGAGATCTTTCCTTTCACGATTGCAAGCTACAAACCTGTCTTCAAGGTTTAAAAGTCTATCTTTAGTTTCTTTCAATCAGTTTTGCCAGCTTTCAATGGAGTTTTTAATTTCCTGGTAATCTCTTTGAATCTGTTTCATGTATTCTTTTTTTAGATTATTCATTCAAGGTTTCCCTCATTTTCCTATGTTCCTCTACTCTTCCATCTGTGTGTTCTTTAGAGGTACTTAGTAATTCTTTTATTATGTTTCTCATTTCTTCTTTTACCTAAGATAGTATTTCTGCTCTAATTTCTTTTATAGCCTCATGAAGTTGTTTACTTCAGTTGCTGTTGCTTCAGAAACTTCAGGTATGTGCCCGCCCCCACCCCCCCACCCCCGCCAATCTATTCTGTGTTTACACCTCCTGGACCAGAACTGCTTGGGTTGGAGGCCAGAGACTGCCTTTTGCTTCTTCCTCTTGTCATGTTCCTGGTTTCTTCCAGACAAGTGGATTGTGTGGTGCCCGGCACTTCCTATGTTGGCTACAATTTCTCTGAAGTGAGACTGTTTGCTTTTTCTAGCCCATGCTGGCTAGGGATATCTGATGGTGACCATTGGGTGTTCAGTCCTTGCCGCTTTTCCCAGCCTGCTTTGGCTCACTTGTGGCTGGTGGGGTGCAAGCAGGGGTGGGGCAGGTTGCCACCTCCCTCCCAAGCTGCTTAACAGCAGGGAACCCCAACCACATAAAGTATGCACAGGGGACAGAGCTGGTTGGGGATAGCTTTAGGGAATCCTCAGCGATGGCTGTTGGAATGCGCGCGGGGGGGGGGGGGGGGGG
>PVLA01001407.1:0-308406 GCA_004027455.1 Hydrochoerus hydrochaeris | reverse complement strand
GTCCTCTGCTCCCCTCTGCCACCGCTTCTCTTTACAGAGGCCTTCGGGCTTGCCAGCCACCAGCTTCACTGTGACCATGCATCCCCAGGTTTCAACAGTTCTTTTTGCATGGTAGGTCCAGCCAGCTACTGTCTTCTTCTGCTTAAGTTTTTGTTCTTTTATTCTCTCTGTGGGATTCAATTCTCACTTTAGGTTCTTCCTGGGTCAAGGGGACCCACTTCCTTCCTTCTTGTCTTCCCTATGATGCTTTATTCCAACATCCGGACTATTTCTTACAGAGGCTGTTTACTCTGCTGCTTACTGTTCTACCATACTCCTGGAAACCCTAATTTTCTTGAGAAAGGGTTTTGCTATTAGTTCAGACTCACCTTGAACTCCCTATGTAGCTTTGGCTGACCTCAAACTTATGGCAGTACTCCTGTCCCAGCCCCCCAAGTGCTAGGTTTACAGGTTTGTACCACCACACTTGCTGTTTTTAAAATTTTCCCTAAATATGTGCTTTAAAAAGATTACATGCAGTCAAGCAAGGTGGCACACTTCTGTAACTCCAGCACTTGAGAGGCTGAGGCAGGGAGACTGCTGTGAATTCAAGACCAGCCTGAACTGCATAGCAAGAACCTGTCTCAAAAGACAAAGCAAAAAAAAAAAATCACATGCAAAGGTTAGCAATGTGGCTCATGCCATGGTCCTAAGCATGAGTCTTAAACAAGAGGACCATAAATTCTATTTCAAGGTCAGCCGGGTAACTCAGTGACTTAGCAAGATACTCTCTGAAAATTTGTTTTGTTCCAGGAGTCAAACTCAGGACCTTGCATTTACCAGGCAGGTGCTGTGCAAAAAAAAAAAAAAAAAATTTTTTTAAGAATTGGTGATGTAGGGCCCGGGGGTTTAGCTCAGCAGCGTAAGTGCCTGCTTGGCAAATGCGAGGTCATAAGTTCAATCCCCAGCACCAAAAAAAAAAAAAAAGGTTGGGGATGTAACTCAGTGCAAAGGCCCCAGGTTCAATCTCCAGTACTGGAAAAAAGAAATTGGGGAAAAAAAAAAAAAAAAGGCTGGACATGGTGGTGCATACCTGTATTCTAGCACTGGAGAGGCTGAGTCAGAAAGATTACCATGAGTTCAAATCCAGCCTGGGCTACATAGTGAATTCAAGGCCAGCCTAAACTACATAGCAAGAACCTTACAAACTCCAAACAGATCACAGATTGATTTAAATGTAAACACAAAACCATGCAAATACTGAAAAAAACATTTTTAAGAGGTGAAATTTAGCTGTGTTACCCAAATGGCTCTAAACTTCTGGGCTCAAGCAATCCTCCTGCCTTTGTTCCCTAGGAATTGTACCTACAGGTACACCCCACTATATGCCCTGCAATGAATGCTGTTTTAAACTTGGTGTAAGGAAGGATTGTCTATAACTAGAAATCCAAATGAAAGAAAATATCAATTTGACCATATGAAAATGTAAAACAATTGAGTGTTGTAACACATGCCTGCAATCCTAGCTACCTAAGAGGGTAACAGGAGGCTGGCCAGTCTGAGGCCACACTGGGCAACTTAGCAAGAGCCTGTCTCAAAATAAAAATAAAATAAAGTTTGATAGTTCAGCATTGATCTTACAGGTAAATTTGATTTGATTCTTGTTCAATTTGGTTTGTAATCAGAATTGCAGAATTGTTTGTAAACTGAGGCACCACTGTAATCGGAGAAATGAAAGTTACATGTCATTTCTCATACTGCAAATGTCAACAAGTATGAGCCAGGTCCAATGGCATGCACCTGTAGTCCCAGCTGTTTTGAGAGGATGAGGCAGGAGGATGGTGATTTGAGGCCAGCATGGGCAACATAATGACACTGGCTCATTTAAAAAAGAAGTATGAGGGCCAGGGGTTTAGCTCAGCATAGTAAACAACGGCCTGGCAAGTGCAAGGCCATGAGCTTCATTCCCGGTACCAATAAAATAAAATAAATTAAATAGTATGGCAACATATTCTTTTGGTGAGGTTGCAGGCTAGTATAACTGATGTGGGTTGGAATGCAAACTGTTATACCCTCATGGATGGGGCATTTAACACTAAGAAAAGAACACTCAGCAGCCCTATTTGAGGATTGTATCCTGAAGATACATTTTCCACAAAAGAAAACATGTGCACAAGTTATTGCAGCCTTGTTTGTAACTGCAAAAGTTAGGAGACAGGCTGAGTGTTCACAGAAGAATGGTCAAATGAGAAATGGTAATTCCACACGATGGAATATAATACAGATATAAATTATGGCAAAAGTAATAAGGGCTCTGTGATCTAATGTGGTTTCCAGGATATACTGGTAAATGAAAAACACTATGTGCAAGAATATACAGTATGCTGTCTTTTATGGAAAAAAGAAGGGGAAGTAAGAAAACATGTGTACCTTTGTACCAAATAAAACACAAGGAGGAGAAAGCAGAGTATAACGAAACTGCTTACCAGGGCTGAAGATTTAGCTCAGTGGTGTAAGCACCTATCTGGCAAGTGTGAGGTTGTGAGTTCAATTCCCAGTACCAAAAAAAAAAGAAAGAAACTGCTTACTTGTGGGATGTGTTATGGAAATGATCAAAGGAATTGGAAGAGACTGGAAACTTTATGTAATGATATTTGTAATCTGTTAATATATCATAGAAAAGTAAACAAGGTCAGGGAAATAGAACATAATTTGAGGTACGTGAACCATAATTCAAATAAACCACACTGAAGGGGAAGAAACATCCAAGTAAAATTTTTAAAAATCTAATGAAATTTAAAATTTTTTTTATTTTATTGGTACATTTCAGGTATACACAATGACAACATTCATCATAGAGATTTTGTATCTGTACACGGTTATTTTGCTTTCTTTTTCTATCCCTCTCCCCTCCAGCCCCTCCTTTCCTCCTCATTTACAAAAGCTTTGTTCCATTTTCTTCTCATCCAAGTAAATTTGAACACCATATTTTGACTATAAGCCTTCAAATTAAAGACAAAAAAGAACAATAAGCAAATATTAAACTTTCTTTCCAGCTGGGCATGGTGGTGCATGCCTGCAATCCCAGCACTGAGAAGGCTGAGGCAGGAGCACTGTGAGTGCAAAGGCAGCTTTAACTACATAGCAAGACCCTGTTTTAGAAATACAATAAAAGGTGAAAAAAGTAAAGACAAATAGAATGGTGCAGGAGGTACCATTTCCTGGCTCTGTCCATTGAAAGAACTTGCAAGCAGTGACACTCCAGTACCAATGAGCACACCCAGCATCCACATCTTGGTTACTAATAGCATTATCCACAAAAGCCATCATGGCTCCTTGAAGAAATGGCTAGTTTAAGGGCCGGGAGTCCTTGGCAATGCTATCAAGTATGCAAGCACCTAAAGAATGAGAGGGGCACTCCAGGACAGTGCAGGAAACAGGCTGAAGAGGTTCCCAGTGGCTAATTCTGGGACAACTTGGGCATCAAAATGAGTAGATTTATAACCCACTCACTAAAATAGTAACCTGAGTAAACAGCTGAGGAAGAAGGGAAAGCTTTTTCATATAATTATCAACAAAAGCAGATGGAATGATGGAGTTATCAGTCAACACTTGGCATCATAACTGAGTTAGACAAGAATCATCAGTGGCAGTCTGAGCAGTAACAATGTTTATACAATTCACTTCTTAATAACAGGACTAAATATGATTTCTATACAGTAGTGGAGAAATCTGGCACGCACCAACTTGGCCAAGTCTCCAGTGACAGAACAAAGCAAACGTGTGTGCTTCTCAGGCCTGCCAAATGAAGCAAGTCCACTGCATCCCAGCTGTCAAAGTCCTGCCAATAGTGCGAAGTTTGAGTTTAGCATGGGACAAACTCAAATGGAGTTAGGGAGGGGGCATTCTTCAAAATAAGTACTTTGGGGGTTGTGCATGTAGCTCACGGGGTAGAATAGAATGCTTGCCTCGCATTTGTGAGGCTCCTGGGTTTAATTTCTACCACTAATTAGTGTATGTTTTCCAAAAAGTCAACTGTTTTGTCACATTAAGAGACAATAAATAGGACATAGTGCCACATCCCTGTAATTCCAGCACTGAAAGGTTGAGGCAGCAGGATCACAAATTCCAGTCCAACCTGGGCAACATTGTGACTTAGCAAAAACACCTCAAAAAAAAAAAAAGTGGAGGGTTAGGGATAGAACTCGGCATGAAGGCCTTGGGTCCAATCCCCACAGGGCAAAAACACCTAAAGACATTGGGCAATGGAGGTGATGAATTTAGGGGAGGAGGAGGTTTGAAAAATTTGTGAGACTCAAATAACATTTGCTGCAAGTTTTATAAGTATTGTACCAATGCTAATTTCCTTTGACACTTGCACTGTGGCCCTGACAAGAAAGGTCTCTGTAGGTTTGGAGTGATTTAGAAAAGAAAGGAGGCACGCAAGTACTTTGCAGCAAAGGGAGATCATCTCTACAACTTAAGTTCAAATAGTTCACAGAAAAGTATTTGTGTGGGGAAAGAGAAGCAATTGGGGCAAAATGTTACCACTTAGTAATCCCGGAGTTGGGCAAATTGGGATTTTTTATGGCTTTGTGGAAAATCTAAATTTGCCAAAATACAAACAATAAAAGAAACAAAGCTGGATGTGGGGGCTCACTCCTGTAATCCCATAACTTGGGAGGGTGAGGCAGGAGTGTTGCTGTGAATTAAAGGCCAACCTGGGACACATAGCAGTTCAAAGCCAGCCAGAACTGCATAACGAACCTGTCTCTCCCAGCCAGAGCCACCGGCTATCCTGCCATTCTGTGGGCACTGACAGAGGAAAAGCAGCAGCTCTGTGCTCAGCTCATTTTGGGCAGAGTCCTAGTCTACTGTCCTATGTGGACTGCATTGGTGATGACTGCATGACTGGCCACTTTGCTGCTACTTAATGAGACAATCCTTCCTAAAAAGATACATCAGAGATCCAGCTTCTATTTACTGAGCATTTTCTATATGCTAGGCAAGTGCTAAGTGCGTCCTGGAACCCTAGGAGCCCCAGAAGGACAATGTGGTCATCTCATCTCATTCAAGACCAAAAGAAATCAAGCAACTGGGGGCTGGGGATATAGCTCAGCAGTGCAAGTGTTTGCCTGGCAAGTGCAAGGTTCTGAGTTTGATTCGCAGTACCAAAACCAAAACCAAAACAAAACAAAATACCCCAAAGAAACAAAAAACAACAAAAAAACCAATGGAAAATCAAGCAACTCTACCCATCACCCAGGCAGGCTCAGGCTTTGCTCTGACTCTAACAGCAGTGCTTCTCTCCAAATTGGTGTTATTTCATGCCAAACCTAAGACTACTACTGGCTTGTATGATCACCACCTCTGCCTTGTTTTGATTCACCACATGGATCCAGAGAACACAAGTTTAACGAGGAGACTATCGTCACCCTTGGGCCAGCTGGTATTCCACCCTGTGGGATACCTTCAGCGAACTCTTCTATAAGGTGCTGGCCATACACATCAGTTCCTATCAGAGTTCTTCCAACCATTTTATACCTGATGGGGGAGGACCCACACATGATTCTATTTGAGGACTGTGTTATCCAGAAGGGACAGGTAAAGTATTTAAAGAAGTACTGGTGGAGAAGATGTGGGGTGGGTTTCAAAAAGGGATCCAACCCTTTTCCAAAAAACATCAACCTAATATTTTTGTAGACCCAGTAATTTTTAAATGGGATGATGTGATGTTTACAACCCAGGATTCAGGAAAGGCAATATCTATGCCCAGCATGGTGATGGACACCTGCAATCCCAGCACTCAGGAAGCTGAGGAAGGACTGCCATGAGTTTGAGGGAAGACTGGGCTACAGAGTAAGTTCAAAGTCAGCTGGAATTACAGGGCAAGACCCTATCTAAAAAAAGAAAGAAAAAAGTCATGGCAATATTTACAACAGAAACATCATGCAGTGGTGATAAATATGCATATTTAGAGGGAAAGGAAAATGATATTTGGCTTTACCCTCATATTTAATGCTAGAGAGAAAAGGAAAGCAGAGCAGGGCTGGCCACTGACCAAGCCTCACATCACATTCCTTAAAGGACTCTGCCAGTGCTCCCTTCCACCAGAGGTTGGCCAATATTATGCTCCCCATTTTTCAGATGGAGAAACCAAGAAAGAAAAGAACCTTGCCTAAAACCACCTGGCACACAAGGACAAGGGGAGGTGATGCTGTTTCATCCACTCTTCAAATGCATCAGTGAGTTCTGCTGCTTCCTGCTGGTGAAATAACTCTTTCCAGACTTGGACGGAAGCAAGGGACACCCAAATGGTGATGTCCCTGCCTTCTGCCCACTGTGTGTGTGTCAATAGCCAAGCTCAGTCCAGGGCAAGGAGTAAAGGGGCAGATAGATACAAGCAACTTCTGCTATCCAGAGATGAAAGTCTAGGAAGCCATGTCCTGAGATGTCTCTTCCCACATCCTCTCACCACAGAATCTGTAAAGTGCAAACAAGGCTGAGCATGGCTCCCACTGAAGACCTACAGGTCTTGTGTGCCTCCCAGCATGGGTCTTCCTACAGGGGCTCCAGGTCTTCAGCTCAGGGCTACGTTGAGTAAATACTCCAGGCCCCTATCCCAGAAGACACTAGCTGTTTCTCTCCAAGCCACCTAAGCCCTCCACAGGTACTGTCCAGCAAGGCAGAGCTTTGGTCCCAAAAAATGCCACCCAGGCCAATTGCAGCCAACCCTCTTGTCTGACCTGGAAGCTCCCCAAGGGACACTATCCCTCTGTGCACCTGGAAGCCAGAACATCTGTGTGGGCAAAGCCCCTTGCTGCCCAATTCAGAGCACCAGGGTAAGACAGGCTGGGCCAGAGTAGGAGCCACAGCTGGGGTGCCCAGTTGCCTAAGCTCCTATGGTGCCTTTTTGTGCCTATTGTACAAAACCAGGAAGTCCACTGGACTGCCTGCCTGAGAACTCAGAAAAACCTCAGAAGGCCAGGCCAGGTACATAGAACACAACTGGAACCACCCAGACAGGGACCACCAGAATCCCCCAAAGGGGTTGGGAGGAACAGGAGCCTAAACCATCCACCATGGCAGAAAAAACTCAGGCTAGAGGTATGTAGGTGGCTTCTTTACTTCTCTGAAGCCCTCAGGGGTCTCAGCCTGACCAGTAGCCACAGTGGGCTGGACAGAAGCAGAGGAATCTGTAGGGTCCAGAGGCCTTGGCCCAGCTCACAGGGATGGAGGCTATACCATGGGGGAGGTAAGAGGTCCTCCTTCCCTCCCCTGGTGAGTCAATGAGGTCACTCTGCCCACAGGATTCTACAGTGGCCACATTACAACCCCTCAAAGCAGCACATGCAGGTACCAGCCAGGTGCAGCTTCCCCAGGTCCCAGCAAGCACCCAGGCAACACCCTGGTGGGCACAGCTGCACCTCTTCTGTCCCACAGGTCTCTGGAGCAGAACAAATGCCTTTCTTTGGCAATGCTGGCAGGGTGCATGCCAAATGGCAGGGGTGCCTGGTGCTTTCCCCAGCATTCTACATGTTCACATCCAGACCAGGCTCCTGGAAGAGGGACTGCTTCCTCAAGTTGAGTCGGGCACACTTGGGGCACGTGGTTGAGTTGTCATAGTAGCAGTCCCTAGGGGCAGAAAGATAGGCTGGGGTCCACACATGAAATTCCACCATAGGACCCTCTCCAGCCTCCCAGGTTATCCCTCACCACCCCTCCACAGAGACTTTCACAACCCTGGTCTGCCTCCAGCTTTGACTGAGCTCAAGGCCTATGGATGGCAAGTACTCATCCAGTAAGTCAATGCTGGCCACTGCTAAAGAGGTCCCTCACTGCCCAGTATCCCAGGTCACAGGTGAAAAGGCTGAAACAGGCAGGCTCCGAGATCATCATGACTCCACTGTGCCCCTCTGTTCTCATCAACAGCTTCCACCCAGGCTCCTAAACCATGTTCTGAGGCAGGTCAAGTCTCTGCAGAGGATACATGGCACTCTCAGGCCGGACTGCACATTCGAAGAGAGCACAGCAGTACTGGTGAGCTTCAACGTTAGTTGTTACTACACCCCCTTCTGTAATCACCTGCTTTGCAAAACTGGAATTTCAGCAGTTACCACGATAAACAGGCAAAGATCTTTGCTAGGCAAGAATCAGTGTGGACAGAAACACGGGTGCTGGTATCCAGCCACTCTAGGGCCCAGCAGGCACACAGATCACATAGAAATTGTGCTTATCGACAACTTACATTAAAATGTTTTTCTCCTAATTTACGTGTACTTGGATTCCAAACAGCCATTAAATCTTTAGGGAATAAACCGTTTTAACTTTTCTTGAACAAAGTATTTAATGAACAACAGTGTTAGTTATTTCTTTTTTCCTAGGAGCACTTGAAAAATTTACTGAGACACTAAGAGTGTCAGGAACTAAGTTTCAGAACATCTGGCCTAAACTGGCCCTCTGACTTCATGCTAGTGTAGGAGAGTAGCGCAAACACTGTGATCAAGTCCAGGGCTAAGTTGGGCTTCAGGGACTGATTCAATGTGGTCCAGGCTGCAGCACCAAACCACCCCAACCCTGTCCCCTGCAGATGTTTACTCCTAACATCACTTTTTTGTTTTGTTTTGTTTTGTTTTGTTTTGGTACTGAGGATTGAGATAAATCCCCAGCCCCACAGCACTGTGTTTTTATGGAGATATGATCTCAGTATGTTCTGGACTTAAACTCTCAATCTTTCTTTTGAACTTCCCAAGTAGCTGGGATTATAGGCTTAACTGCAAGTACTCCCCTGCCAAGCTCCCTAATGGAATGATTTTTTTTCTTCCCCAGTACTGGGGATTGAAGTTAGAGCCTTTGTACTGAGCTACATCCTTTATGCTTCTTTTAATTTTTTTATTTTGAGACAAGGTCTTGTTGAGTCACTAAGTTGCCCAGGCTGGGCTTAAACTTGTGATCCTTCTGCCTTAGCCTCCCAGAGTGTTGGGATTGCAAGCATGAACCACCATGACCAGCTCCCAGTGGAAACTTAATCTTAGATATCAAGACCTAACTCCATATCTCAGGATTACCACAGGGCTTGGAAAAGCAAGCAGCGGAAGCCCAAGTGTCTGTCTCTCTCTCAAGGGCAGAAGAGAGAAGATCAGCCACAGCTGAGGAGAAGGGGGGACGCTACTTAGAAGGTAGGAGAGGACTGGGGATTTAGCTCAATGGCATAAGCGCCTGCCTTGCAAGCGTGCAGTCATGAGTTTGATCCCCAGTACCGATTAAGAAAGAAAGAAAGAAAAGAAAGAAAGAAAGAAAGAAAGAAAGAAAGAAAGAAAGAAAGAAAGAAAGAAAAAAGGAAGGAAGGAAGGGGTCACCACCCAGTCTGAGGGGAGGTCTGGGCCACACCCACCTGTGGAAGACGGCCGAGCAGTCTGTGCACACAGATGTGTGGCTGTCGAATGGGAACAGCACATCCCCCTCTCTGCAGAGCTCACACACGAAGCCCTTGGCCTGGCACCGCTGGCAGGGAGGGGAGACACCATGGGATTGGGTGGGCAGGTGATGCCAGCTCAGGTAGGAAGGGAGTGGCACAGGTTTGGGGCAGTAGATGATACAAGCTAGGTGGGAAAGGGAACAGCCTGAGGGGCTGGGCAGGCAAGTGACACCAGCTTAGGGGGTACCCTGAGCTGAGCTGCTTCTCCTGCCGATATCAGCCCTCAGGGCTGAGTGCTGTGGTCCCCATGCATCCACCAGCATGCAGGAAGCCAGAGGCCCACCTCGCAGTCCAGCTTGATATGCTTGGCAAAGAGCGTGTGGATTTCAGTGAGGGAACAGCCAAGGCGGCCCAGGTGCACATCCAGCAGGTCCTGGATAGAGTACATCTCGTCGTTCTCCACAAAATGCTGTCGGTCCTGGAGCTGCCAAGTCCCACAACTGTGACCCCAGGCAGTCTACAACCCCTCCCACCACCACCATGGCCACCCTTGGGGGAATAACCAGCTCCAGAACCCAGGAACCTGGGGAAGCTAGGAGGGAGATGGCCAGGGCCACCTTTCCTCATCTATAGCCCTCACTCCTCACCTCTCCAAGCCATACTTCCTCCCGATCTGGGTCTCTCTGTGACTGCTGTGCAACCTGTCCGTGACCTTTCTGTCTCTTGTCCAAGTGCTCGCCACCCAGACATACTACTTGTTTTCCTTGCGTTCTCAACCTGATGGTTGCTCTCCAAGTGCTAGGATCCCTCCTTGTTTTGTTCATTGTCTCCTCATGTCTAAGAGTCACTGAACAAGAAAATACATGAGCCTGAACACCCATGTTCTGTGTGACCCACCTCGAGGTAGATTCATATACAGGCTGCAGGCAATACTTGCTTATCTTAGTTTCCCAACTGAGAAAACCAGAAAACCTTTTCTGGATCCTACATGATGGCTCATTATAGACCTAGTGTTCCTGGGACACATTCTGGGAGACCTTCTGCTCAAAGCACAGGACACACAGCTACTAAGTGATCTAGAAAGTTCTGCAGATGAGGTGTTCCAGGACAAGTATACTCAGCGACTTAAGCAACCCCTTGGCAAGCACAAGGTTCTGATTCTGATTACCAGTAGCAAAACAAACAAACAGATACAGTGTTCCTATTCCCAGCTTTTCTGACCAGTGCCTCTGGCAGTCAGACCTGCAGCAGCAGCCGGGCTTCCATGGCCTCCTTACAAGTGATGAAGTATGGCTTCATGAGCAGGATGTCCTGGCGCAGCTTCTGCAGACAAGAACAGTGTGCAGGCTTCTCAGTCAGGACATAAGACGGGCACATGGTCACATGAGAAGGCTGAGGGACAGCCCTATTGGCTTCTTAAGAGTCATGTTCACAGCAGCCTCACCTATACTCCAGGTGACAGCAAGCTGAGTAGGGGACAGAGAAGTTGGCCTCACACACCCAGGATGGTTCTAGACCTAAGCCTCCTTGGCAAGCTCAGGGTCAAATCACAGCTCCAGGCTGTGCAGGATCCTGAGACTCAATGCCCTGCCCACAATCTTCTATTCTACTGTCCAGGAGCCTGAGAGCAGCACAGGGCACACCTAACTCATCCCATACCACAACCCACACGTCCCCCTTATGTTCCCCATTGTGTACATCCCAAAGCCCTTGTGGGCCCTGGTGGCCACAGAAATTCAACTTGTTTGCCCCAGCCTCCTCCCCTGTTCTAACCCTTTTCACCCACCTTTAGAGAGACACTGTCACCTCCTGCCATCAGTTGCCCTCCTAGCTAAAAGTGACTGCAAGTAGCTATCAAGCACTTAGCAGTGACTGTGTGAGCTTGGAATCCACACAAACTCAAACACACAGTGCATAAGAAAGAACATCATACAAAACATCACAATAATCTTGAAAACTACACACTGAAATAAGCTTTTGAACATACTGGATTAAAGAAAATGGAGTCTCACCACATAGCCCATGCAGGCGTCCAACTTGTAGTAATTCTACTATGTCAGAATTCAGGGTGATAGGATTACAGGTATGCCTAGCACCACACCAGGCCTCTTTTTACTTTTTTAATGAGGCTACTAAAAAAGTTAAAATTGTCTTCATGTCTGGCATCAGACAGCTACCAGACATACTTCTAGCATCTGTAATCCAAAGGATATCAAGGGCTGCATCTCTCTAGAGTTCAACCTGCCACTTGCTCCCCACACCCCAAGAATGCGGCTCCACTCAAAGAGTGCCCAGCCTCACCCGGATCTCTACCAGCTCCTCCACATAGTTGAACAGCAGGGGGTTGATCTCGCGTAGTCGAAGCACTGGCCGTGAGACCATCAGTGCCAAGTAGCGCATGCTGCAGCGAGACACCTGTGGGGCAGTGAATGGCTGAGACAGCCCCAGCTGCAGGACACCACCCTCGAGGGGCCCACACCCGAGCCACAGGACACACCCCCATCACCTGCTTGGTAGGCCAGCCCTACCTTGCGTGGCTCGAAGTCCCAGTTGTGCACGACTCGTGCAGGGATGACTGCCAGGTCATTCCAGTGACAGTGGCTGCAGTAGTACTGGCCGGTGTAGTCGCACTGTCGTGCCTCACTGGGCACACCTCCTGCGGTGGCAGGTCAGTCAAGGTCAGGATGGCCCTCAGCTCCTGATTTACCTGTCTGCTTCACCTGGCCTCCCTGGCCTAAGGCCAGGAGGAGTCCCAACCTTCAGACCCACCCCATTGAGCTCAGCCTGTGAGGCCCTTTGTCACAGACTAGGAAAAAGCAGTGTCACATGACAGTGTTCCAGAGACCTGCTAATGTTCATTCATGGGTCCCTTCCAGTCCTCTGCCAGGGTCATGCTATCCCCTTTCCTGATGAGCAAACTAAGGACACTGAGAGAACCAGACCACACCACAGGGCCTGACAAGTCATGAAACAGCTGGAATTCTGGCTGCTTTTATATGCAGTAAAAAAAGTTATGGACTTCCCCACAGTCACTTCCCACAGAAAAAGGGTAGGGACTGCCTGTCCCCAGGGCCTTACTCAGCAATCTATCTTGCCCAGCTTTCTCCCCAACTGCCCCACACCTATGCCTGGAGCAGCTAGCTTCCTCCCTCAGTCTATTCCCAGCTACACTCACGCAGAGAGATGGGTGCCCGGCACTCAGCACAGCGATAATCTTGGCTGTCCAGCCCTGTCTCAGGGCAGATGTTCAACTCGTACTCAGCCTGGTGGCTAACTTTGGAGCTCACACAGGGCTTGGAGATGAGATTCAAGCACTTGCTGTGGCAGCGGTAGTAACAGCCTAAGGATGGGGGACAACCATGCCTCTTAGAAACAGAGGGGGATCCTGCAGCCCAGACTGATCTGAACTGGTTGCTCCCCACCCTCCACAAGCTCCACTGATCGATCCTCTGGCATAGCCATTGGAGACCCTAGTGTCCCCATCCCTGGAGTCTCAGCTCTCATCTCAACTCATGTGTTCTGCCATTTTCACCCATCAAACTTGAGCTGACCAAAAGGAATTTCTATTGTTTCATCTCAAACCTCTTCCCCTATTTCCCATTTAAGATTTCAGCAACTCATCCTTCCAGTCAGACCAAACATCTTGGGTCATACTGACTTCTCCTAAGCTCTTACACTGCACTTTCGAGTCTTCAGTCGCCACTGATGCGTCACTTCTCACCCCAGCCAATCACAGAGCCACCACTCCCCCCAACATCCCTCCCTGCAACTCTATCCTTCCTCCTTCAGCCATGCTCATCTCTGCCACTAGAATTAAAATATGTCCTGTACCTCTAGGCCCCACCACTTACAGGAAATCCCTCAGCCCCCCAGGCCCACCTCAGACATGTGTTGAGCAACACTGCACTCTGCTCCTCCTTGAGGACACTCGGCACACATCAACCATAGGGCTCAATCAAAATGTGCCTCCCAAGGTCTATCCCAGCTTGCTCCCTGAACTCCAGGCATTTATGTAAATATTACATGAGGATTTTTCCTCCCACCCTAAAGTTGTTCCCACTCTACCCTTGCCATATTATTTATTCCCTGTCCCTGTTCCCTTTACTATGACTGTTTCCATGTCACATCATTTACTAGTCTGATTTCTCATCCAAAGCACCATCCACAAGAATTTCCCAAATCATGGCAGTGTTCTCTCTGCACTACCCAACATGTCAGCCAGTAGCTTCATGTGGCTACTGAGCCTTACAGTGTAATTTGTACAGCTGGGTAACTATATATTCAGTTCATTTAGATTTAAATGTGAATACCCATTTATGGCTAGTAGCCACAATACTGGACACTTCAGATCTGGATGTGAGTACAGGGAAGGCAGGGTCCTTCATCTCTTCTGTTTCTCATATCTCCAGCACACAGCAGGAGTGCAGTCAACTGAGAACACTAAAGAATTCACCTGAACACAGCCCACATCTGGGAGCAGAGCTTTGGGCATCTCTGTCCTGCCAAGACCTGGACTGTGTGCCCAGAGGGAATAGGTCTCAGTCTTGGCCCACCTGTGCAGGTGTACCAGGTCTGAATGAGACCCCAGATGATGGTATTGCACTTGTCACAGGTTTGCTTGACACTCTTGCTCTTCTCCTTGTAAAAGCGGTGCTCCAGAAGAACTCGGATGTTGGGCTCATCTTCATCAGGGTCCTGCAGAGGTGGGTCAGGGAAAAGCCAGGGAAGAGGTTCAGACAAGCCCTGCAACTTATTTCTTCCAGGCACCACTTGTGACAGAGACTGTGCACTTCAGCCCAATGCACATTCCCCTCCTCCCTCTAGCAACAGAATGCTGGTCAGTCAACTGCAGCTGCAAGTTCCCACAGTGCCCTTCCCAGCATCCCTGAAGCAGCTGCTGCATGGATCTGCACAGGGACCAAGAGCTAGTAAGCAGGAAGTTTGTGGCCTCTGCCTTTTCTTCCTTCTGCTGATTGGATACAGACCAAGATGTGCTGCAGGCCCCAGGGGTGTGACAGTAGCCAAACTGTATAACCGGGACCTTCAGGACCACTAGTTGGCACACAGGCCCAGGACTGCCTATGAGAGTTTTTTCATGAAAAAAAAAATCACAACCTATGTCCTTTAAACCAGTGTATTTTGGGGTGTTTCTTGCCATAGCCATACCTATGTCCTAATGAACAGTCCATTTTCTAAATTCCCCAGGGCTCACAAGTCAGTACTGGAGACAGCGGCAGCCAAGCCAAAGAACACAGACTTGGGGCAGTATGGTAGACATCTGTGGGTTTTGTGCTCTGGGTTCTCTCACCTCTTCCTGTTGTCACATTCAGGAGACCACCCCTCCTAGACTAGGTCCTAGGGCTTGAGAAGAATCATACCACCAATTTGCTATAGTAGGTCAAGGCCCAGAACCAGCTGATCACTGTATCTCAGGGATAACCTGTCAGTCACTATGAGTGGTCCCTGTGGACCCAGAGCTGACTATGCCTATTGAAGGGACCCTTCCGTCTGCACAGGATTTCTGAGCCAGTGGGAACACAGTTCCTATTGCTGGGGCTATCCCTGACTGAACAGGGAAATCCTACTATGGACAGAGCTGGCACAAAAAGCACAGCAGAAGAGGGCAATTTTCCTGGCACTGGAGGACCCTTCTGCTAACGAGCAAGTGTTTTCCTTTTGGTTTCTGTCCGCTGCATCCAAGACAGTCTGGACTAAAAGGAAAACAGCCTGCAGGTACAGTGAGGGCTGCATTTTTCAGTCTTTCTGGATACCTTTCTACCTCAGCACCTCAGAGAACTTCCATATCCTCCTGCTCCCCAAGACCAGGGCTGGGCCTGGGCTCCCTCTGCAGTATGCAGGCTGGCACCTACCTTCAGCTCCTGCAGCTTCAGCCGGAGGTGGATGAGCCTCACTACAGCATCCTTCTGCCTCTCTGACTGTTCAGGTAGCTCCAGAATCACCTGCTTACATTCCTCGATTGCTTGCCGCAGCTGCTGCACATCAGAAGCCAGGAACAGACCCTGCCAAGGTCAGGGCAGTCAACCAGCCATGCTGCAGGCTCCACTCATTGAAGCCAGACCTATCTCTAGGTACATGTAGGCACAGAACAGACAGCTAGCACTGATCCACATGAAGCCTTGAAGTGTGAGTGGCATAGTCAGCACTCACCCACCGGTCCTACAAGGCCGCATCTCACAGGCCTCTGAAGACCTGTTTAGGACAATTAAAATTCCACTTCCTTCTTTTAGAAAACCAATTGCTTTCTTGGCTGTGCAGTTTCATGTACTTCTAAAAAGCTTTCTCTTGGAGGAAAGCTGGGGAAATGACACTCACAGTCATAAAGGAGAAAAAGTAGCCTCAGACTAAAGGCCAAGTCCAGGCAAAGAAGCCTAGAGGGGACTACCCAAACCATGATGTCTCACTGCACCGAACACTGATCCTGATGCCACCAGGGAACAGGCTCAATTTCAGAGGTGGGAGGTCAGATTGACCAACCTCAGCAGCATCCTGCCTTATACTTGGCTACAGAGATCCAAGCAAAGAGGAAGTGACCATTCCCACCTCCTTGGAGCTCAGTCTGCAGCCAAAAGGAAACACTTAGAAAAGTTATAATAAAGATACACAACACATACATGCAACAGCAAAGCCGAAAGGTCACATTTACAAAATGAAAATGAATTGAAGCCAGGTGTCCCACTGCTCAGGAGGCTGAGGCAGAAAGATTGCCAAGAGTTCAAGGCCTGCCTGGGGTACATAGTGAACTCAGGGCATGAACTACACAGGAAGACACTATCTCAAACAGAACAAAATAAAACAAAACAAAACAAAAACTAAAGTGAATTCAAAGGGGACAAGGGAGGCTTCTCACTGGATCTTTTAAAAGTTACATTCTAATGTCACTATGTTTCTTTCAAAAGGTAGAGTGCAGTGAGTAAAACTAAAAGGTTTTCAAACATTTTTAATTGTCAGAGCTCCCCTCTTTTTCCCTCAAAACAAGCCCTCCATGAGACAAAATACAGAACAGCAGGGTGGCACTGTGGTGTGGAGTGGCTAGCAGGAGACATGCAGGGGGCTTCTCTCACCCCCACGAAACTTCATCCTTGGTCTGACCTCTAAGAGAACCAACTTTCACATCTGCCTCACAGAACCTGGAGCTTCAGGGAGAGAAGCCCCAGATCCCCAACCCCATGCCCAGGCCATTTCCACCCACCCTCAGACAGGCTTCAAGGTTAGGGACCAGGGATATTTGAGGTCCAAGAGACAGCTGGGGTGGGAGCTGCTGAGGCACACAATGGGGGCGCACAGGGTGGAAGACTGTGCCCAGGCCATGAGACAGGGACTACTGCCATGTGGAAGTGGGGTGCCAAGGAAACCACTATTCTCTAGTATTCTGGGGCCCAGCCACTCCCCTCCTAGACCCTAGACTTTACCACAGGGCGGGAGAAGTGGTCCTCAGACAGGCCGAGATCCATCACGCGCTCAGAGCAGCAGAACTCAGGCTCTCCCGGGGGCAGCTCAGGTGAAATCTCTGGAGGAGAACACAGGTGTGGAGGGCCCAAGGGCAGACAAAGGTCAGTCGGCTGCCTCTGTCCCTCATCACTCAGGAAGTGGGCAGGAAGGGACTAGGGATCCCACAAGAAGGAAGCAGCAGGGAGTTTGTATTTGACAATCTGTGGGTTTGTATTTGATAATGAGCCCCCAATGAACCAGTCCCTGCAAAGATGGGAAAGAGCCATTCAAAAAAGGGAGATGAAACGATCCACAGTGGCACTGATAAAGCACATACGACAGAGTTACAGGAAAATCCTGATTCTGGGGCAGTTGTCATGTATGAGCATGCAGGCTCAAACAGGCCATGCTGACTCCACCACAAAATCCACAATACCCTGCGTGGATCCCAGGCCATCTCTGAATCTACTCCAGATCCACATGCGCCCTGTGACCTCCTTTGCAATTCCTGGGGCCCATGCCCTCCCAACCCAAAAGATCCACTAACCTCCAACATAGATCTTGGCTCTCAGTTTGTTCCCCAAGTGTTGGTTGAGCACCTGTCATGCGGCCTGCCAGCCTTCTGAACTGGTCTTTCCAGTGGAGAAGGCAGAAGAGACCCACAGAGCAGGTGGAAAGGGATTTGTGCTCTTGGGAAAAAAGCGGCCAGCACAGCTTGCCTGTGGCAGGAAAATCACTGAGCTCCATGGAGCCAAAAGGGACTTGCAGTTCCCACTTCCTCATTACCTACCTTCAGAGCCAGCATCCAGGACCTCTTCATTAGCTCCCTGCTCATGTTGCCCCTGCCCAAGCTGCTTATTGAAGGGGTTGAGGTGGGCTTGACGGAACCGGGCCAACTTCTCATCATATTCCATAGCATCCCACCTGCAAGGCCACCACAGCTGGCGTGAATACCCATGTCTCAGGCTCGCCATGAACCATCTCTTTCCCTGCCCCCTGCCGCTCCACTGTTACTACCCCACACCATGGCCTGGATCCTAAACTTCTCCCCAAAGACCCCTGCTATCCCCACCCAGGTACTGCTAGTGGCCTCCTCAGGAAATCCCCACAAGATAAGGCTGGGACAACCCATCCCAGCACACAGGCATGTGACTCATCCAAGGGGCCCAGCCAACCAGAGCACCAAGGTCCTGCTTCCCAGCGAGGGGGTCCTCTGGCTCCAGGAGTCCTTGTCCTAGGGCCACCTCATGGAAACCTGGCTGACCACTAATGCCAGCCACCTCCGTGAGCCCGTCCAGCCATGCCCCACTATCAGCCTGCTCCATGACTTGTATCTCCTGGAACTCAGTCCTACTTCCTGCTCCAACCAGAAGTACTCTTCTCCCCACAAAGCACCTGGAAGCTGAGCTCAGTTAGAGTGCTTAAGGTGGACAATCCACAGCCATGGGGACCTGAACATGCCATGGGAATGGAGGCTCACATCCAGGTTCCAGGCTGCATTGGTACCTCTCAGTGTGCATTCTGGGTCTGAACATGAACCCTGCAGTGACCTGGCTCCTTACCCTGGGCTCAGCACCTGCCAAAAGTCAAGGATCAATAATGCCTGGTCCCTTCCCTGGGGCTCTGCAAATGGTAAGACACATCTGGCAGGAGGAAGGAGCACTGGTGGGGTGGGAACTTAAGTAGCTGGATGGCATCCCACAGCCTCTCTCTGCTTCTGCGTCCCTTTCCATACATGGGTCACTAGCGTGAAACTACTTCACAGACACTGAGACCAAAGAGCTCTCAGTAACATTTACAGTTATTATGGGTTGCTTTTGTGGTGCTGGGGATTGAACTCAGGAGCACTGCTTTGCCACTGAGCTACATCCCCAGGTTTTTTGTTTTTGCTTTAAAGATGGGGACCACTAAATTGCTTAGGCTGGCCTTGAATTTGTGATCCTTCTGCCCCAGCCTCATCAGTTTGGATTATAGGTGTGTCACCACACCATACCTATCTGGAAAGACGCTTTTTTAGGAGATTTATGACCTCTGTTACAAACTGAAATAACTCATAATCATGTAAGACATATTCCATGAAGAAAAAAAAAAAAGACATATTCCATGATCCTGCTTGTTCCTCTCCCCAAAAGAGAGAAGGAAGTCTAGGGAGAAGGCCCTGCCCTGGGTCCCTGCATGGGGTGAGGAGCTGGGATAGGAGTGGCTGCCTGACTAACAGCTGATGGAGGTCAGGAGCCCATGCCAGGGTCAGAAACTCCACACCTGGGGAGCCTTGCTGGGGAGGGTGGGCTAGGCCAGCACTGCAGGCTGGCAGGAACCCAACCTGTCAACAACTGGACCTGGGTCTACAGAGAATGACACCAGGACACAGCAGTGGTGGGCTTACTGCCTGATGACTTTGGGTCCAGAACTCCTGCATATCCTCTGGATGGCCAGAGTGCAAAAGGCTGAGCTCACCCCCCTTAAATTGGGAGTCCTACTTTTTGGTTTGTCACATGATTTCTCAGTCTCCTCTGCAGCTACACAAGGTAATACAACTATGTCCTAACAACAAGATGCAAAAAGGAAGATCACAAGACTTCCGGGATCAAACAAGACTACAGGCAGGCTGCCCCTTCTCCAGCTGTCTTCTTCCACCTGTTTGATCTGCAGGTATAATCACTGGAAAAAGAGCAGCAACTTTGGGATGTGACACAGAAGCCACATATGAGGATGGCCAAGTGACAAGACTTTACCTGAGCACTAATTTACATTCAAGTGAGATAGAAATCAACCATGTCACAACACTGCTATTAGGAGGGAGGGTCCTGTCTCTTGCAGCCCAAACAAACTGATTGATCACCCCAGTCATCTCACAGTAGTAAGATGGACAAGTCTAACGTGAGCCCCAGTTCCACCAGCTCCTCCCTGTGACCGCTTACCCATGCCTAGCCCTTCTCTGCTTCCAGGTTCTCACATGTCAAATGCAGGTTACAATAGCAGAGGTGTCATAAAGACCAAATTATCTAATACATAAACCTCTGAGAGCAATGGTCAGCTCATAGTAAGCATCCCACAAATGTCAGCTTGTTACCTACCACTTTACTATTATTTGAGAGAAAGACAGCTCTGATTTAAACTCTGGCTCTCCTAAGTAATGAGTCCCTGCATAACGTCACCCTCCTACACTGAGTCAGGGAGATACCTGCTTCTAAAGGGAACAGCAGGGTTAAGTACCTTAGAGTCACTGCTAAGCCAACCATCAAGGTCAACAACCACAAGGGATCAGGGAACATGCAGGAGCCACCCCTAGATCTCTCTGGAAAGCTCCTGGCCAGAGGATGAAAGGTAGGTCTCTGGGAAGAGCACTACCACTCTTATGAGTAACTGCTCTGGGTGCAGGTTCCCCAGGAAAAAGCATCTCTCATTAATGAGGAAGGCACCAGTGTGACCATTTGACCTCAGTGCTCATTTCTGTCCCTCCAGGCTGGAGAATCATATGTTCTTGTCTGCTAACACATGGGTATAGGGACAGCACTGACTCTGAAAACAGCACCACTCTCCTCCTACCCCTAGTTTCACCCCACAAAGCTTCACCCAGAATTCAGGATTGGCCTTGAGAAGGAACAGGCAAGGAAAGAGACTGAGGCAGAGAAGCCCATAACCCACCTGCACCTCTCATGGGGGGCACTCCACATCTGAGCCATGAATTGGCTCAAGGGCTCCTGCTGAGGAACTCTGGCTGAAACTCAGGCTGCATGTTGCCCTGCCCTCAGCAGGGCCACCAAGACTCAGTTCTCACGCAGCTACCACTTAGAGGCCCTGGGAATTATGCCCTAAGGAGGACAGGGGGTATCCCATGTGCTGCCAACTGGAACAAGTCTGCCAGGGACAGGGCTGCCATTCCTCTAGGGGCTGTTTGCCCCTGAAGCACCCAAACCTCACCTTCTCCATCCTTACCCACAGCCACACCACCTGCCAGGTCCCTGCCACCACCCCACCCATTTCACAGAGCAAAAAAATAGAGGCTCTGCTGGTCCCACACAGTCGGCCTGTGACAGTCGCTGGGTGGGGGACTCCCTTCGTGGGTGCCAAGCTCTGCCCCTGGGGCTGCGTCCCTATCCCTGCAGCCCGGAGAAGGCTCCGCGGTGGAAGCCGGGAGCCGAGATCCCACCCTGCCCGGGCCCGGGTCACTCCACTCCTGGGGTCGGTCGTGTGAAGGCCCCAGTCCCGAGCACCGCCGTGGCCGCACCACCCAGTTCCCGTCCCTGCCACCCCGCAGAGCTCACCGATCCCCACCGCCGCCGCCGCAGCTACATCGTCACCCGTCACCGCGACACGGTGTTCAGGTATCCGCTGCTGCCGCCTGCGGCCTGGAGGCGCACGACACCGCCTCCGAGCCCCGCCCCGGTCTCAGGAGGAAGAGGGGCAGGGCGGACGCCGGGCGCAGTTCACTGGGGGATCGACTGAAGAACCGGGGCCTCGAGCAACAGCGGGGTCGCCACGCAGGCACCGCACGATGCCCGCGACGGGGTCAGGCCGGACACGTCCGGCGCGGGGAGCTCCAGTCCCGAGCGCCGTCGGGAGGCTGCGCGGCGGCCCGAGCCAAGGCTCGCGACACCCGCGACCCCGTGGGGCGGGGACAGCGACGGGCATGCGCGGAGAGGCCCGGCGAGGCGCAGGCCTCGGGTGCTGCTGCTCTCGGCCCGAGGCCCGGGAGGCCCATCAGCCCCGCCGCCGACCTAGCCGCGCTCCAGGACGGCGGGCAGCGGCTCAGGCTGCTCACGCGCGACCGAAGGCGCCGCCGCGGCCGCCCTGGCTGAGCCCCGCCGCAGCTCCGTCGGTGTCGGTGGCCGCGCGGCCTCCGCCTGTTCGCCTTTCCTCTTCAGACCTCACTCTCCGCCGGCAGGGGTTCCCACTCCGCCACCCGGCCGTAGTGATTAACCCAGTTTACTCTGGCGACACCGCCCCTGGCGTCCCTCTGCGCCTGCGCGGCACAGTCCTGTGCCCCCAGCCCTGTGGTCAGCGCCAGCAAGAATCACAAAACCAATGTTGGCCAATCAAACTTCTGTCTTTTCTAAAGGCAGCCAATCGAAGAACGCTATGGCGGTTCAGGTCGAGAGTGTCACTGGGTTGCGGAGGGCAGGGCTGATGGGATCTTGTTCCTCTCAGCCCGGATTACTCATCGCTGGCTGGTACCTTTAATTTTGCCAGTTGTGGATGGATTTGTTTTTCCGGGACTCATGGAGCCCCGGGTCTGCCAGACAAGTGCTCTAAAACTGAGCTCCATCTCATTCGTTTTTAGTTTTGATTTTGAGATAAAGTCTCCTAAATTGCCCAGGCTGGCCTCAAACTGGTGGCCCTCTTGCCTCAGCCTCTTGAGTAGTTGGGATAATAGATGTGTCCCAACATGCCCAGTGCGGTTAGATTTTCTGTCTCTACCAAGTTGTGAGTTGTGACTGATTTACTTCTTTATTTCAGACGGTCTCCTGGCAGCATCTCTTCTTTGCAACTTCAAAGATACTGTTGCTGTTACATTAAAATTATGGGAGGAGGACTGAGATGGAGCTCTATGATAAAGCACTGACCTAGCACAAGCAAGGCCCCAGGTGCATGGTTCTGGGTGCAATCTGTAGCACCAACACGTGGGCACACATAAAGTTAAGTTAAATTACAGAAAGGCCCAGCAAGGTGACAGGAGCATATAGTCCTAGCTCTTTAGGAGGCTAAGGTAGGAGGATTGCTTGAAGCGCTTGAACCCAGGACCAGCATGGGCAGCGCTTGAACCCAGGACCCTGTCTTTAAAGATAAAATAAAATGAATGTTTAAAAAAATAAAATAACAGAAGGTCATTGCTTTGGACTTAAGCTCTGCACTAGGCCAAACAGATGAGACCAGAGCAGAGAAACTCATGCTAGGCACCATGTGATCAAACTGAACCTAAAAACAGGCTAGGTTTCCAGAGAACAGGAACATGACAGCTCCAATCATAAAGTGTGACAAGGAAGCCCTCTTTGCTTTAGCCTTGAGGTCAGTTCGAATTTTACTGGTTTCTGCAGAAAGCCACTATCCACCACTGTATAACAGACCACCCCAAAGCCTATGGCCTCCAGCAGGGACCCTTTCTTGTGCCAACAGGGCCTTCAGTAAGGAGTTTAGACCTAAATCTGGCCCTGGGAGGCCCTGTGCACATTCCTACTCAGGGTGAGGTCCCAGATGTAGGAGCTTTCTAACAAGGGGGAAAGGATGCATGACCTCCACCTGAACTTGGAGTCACATAGCATCAATGAAGAAAGAGAGGAAAGGACTGCAGCGCTCAGGGGAGAGCAGAGCCACATACTTCATACTCAGCAACCAGGCATGATTTCCTGCCAGGCCCCACCTCGTGGTCCAAGAAGCTATGGCAGGCGAGGTCCCAGGCCTGATACCTCTTACCACCTCTGAACACACAGCCCACATGTACCACCCCAGCTGGTCATGATCGGTGTGTGGCACACACACACACACACCCCTATGTGAGTGGCCCAGCCTAAATGTTTAGGGAAGGTGAAGGACAGGTGTGTGAACAAGACATATGTGAGAGGAGGAGTAGAAGAGAAAGGCCCCTGAAAGGGCCACTGCAGACTATGATTGGGAGGGCTGGCAGTGACCACATGTAGAAGAAACTTACAGGGCCCAGCAGGGCACATGAGCACACATGGGAGGAGTTGGAAAGGCCAGCAAGATGTCAGACATGTGTCCCCATCCAGCAGATGGGGGATCTGTGGAGTTCTAGAATGCAGAAGATGAGCAGGTTGCCATTTCATTGATGAGAAATACCTGAGAAAACCAACATAAAAGGAGGAAAGAAGTTGGGCATGGCAGCACATACCTATGAACCCAGCACTCTGGGAGATTGAGGCAGGAGTATCACAAGCTCAAACCCAGCTTATTACATGTATTTCAAAAACAAACAAACCCACCAGAGATTTAGCTCAGCAGCATAAGCACCTGCCTTGCAAGTGCATAGTCATGAGTTCGATCCATGGTACCCCACCCAAAAAAAATCCAAAAACCCCAACAACTAAAAGCTTATTGCAAAGGACCTGGTTCCATCCTCAGTACCACAAAATAAGTAGGCAGGTAGATTCATACATACATACATACATAGGGCTGGAGATGTGAAGACCATGGGTTCAATCTCTAGTAGCACACCAGAGAGACAGAGACAGAGAGAGAAAAAGAGGACAAACAGGTAGACAGGAAAGACTTATTTTGGTTCACAGTTACCAGGGTTTTAGGCATGGTCCTGCAGTCCTGTTGCTTTGGATTTGCAACAAGACCTCTCAGTATTGTGTGTGGCAGAGGAGTCTTGTGCACCTCACAGAAGCTGGGAAGTGAAAGAAAACAGAGGAAGGGTAGAGCCCAATGCCCCCTCCAAGGGCACCCATAGGAACCCACCTCTGCTCACCACCCTGGTAGCACCACAGGTTGGGGGCCACTGGCCCTTGGGGACATTTGAGATTGAGATCTAAACCATTATGTAAAGCCAGCCAAGGAACCCACCTCTGCTCACCACCCTGGTAGCACCACAGGGTGCCATTGGCCCTTGGGGACATTTGAGATTGAGATCTAAACCATTATGTAAAGCCAGCCAAACTTGCGGTGGGAAGGGCAAAGGTTAGAGCCTGCAGTCATCCCAGCCAACGCCACAGGACATGGAAAAAATCAGGTTAACCCAGGATGAGCTGCTGTTTTAGGTCACTAAATTCTGGGGTGGTTTGAGCTAAATGAAACACAGCATTGCTTGTCTGTGTCCCCATGCATGTGGTACGCCAAATCCCAGCTGTACCAGGCCCAGCTTCATAGACATAGGGCCGTTTGGGGTCTCAGAGCCCCTCGACCTTTTCTGCTGCACAGATAGCCATGTTGCAGAGTGACCTAGGAAGGAGTCACCAGCACTGAAGACACTTTTGAAGTACAGCTAGGTACAGTGCAGGGGCTAAGGTTTGGCACCCCACATGGCTCCCAGGGAGAGGCCAAAGGGACGCTGTGCAAAGAAGTCTGGTCTTGGCCCAGCAAAATGCACCCACTATGGGTTCCTGAGCAGTGGGTTTCTTTCTTTTCCTTTTTTTTTTTTTTGTACTCAGGATTGAACTCAGCTTGCCAGGCAGACACTTCAGCCACTGAGCTAAATCCCCAACCGAGCAGTGAGTTTCTTCAGGCTTCAGCTTTTTACCATCAGAGGTGGTGACCAAGCATCTCTTCTGGCAATGCCAGGGGCCTGTGCCCCTGGACACTGGGCATCCTGCAGCTTCCAGTGATGACAGCCAGGTGTGCAGAGCAAGTGCATCCTGGTTCCTTGGCCACACCCCATCTCCACTTTCCCATCCCACCCCGCCCCCCATTTTCTCCAGGGAATGCTCTGGTTTCCCCATGGTCTCCCTAGTTCATACTGGGATCTGGCCTGGTAGGGCATCCTACACCTCCCATCCAGCATCCCACTGAGCAGGAAAAGCATGTTGAGCCCGAGTGTGGGCTGTTCCTGAGTAACAAGATGTGTGTCGGTGTGTGTCTGTGCACACTCTGCAAGAGGCTAGCCCAGTCACGGCCAGGCCCACTCTATCCCTGGGTACTTTAAGGGCTGTGCTTTGAGGCAGTGGCGCGGCTCACCTCACCCTCCACACCCCGCTTGCCAGAATAACAAGGAATCTCAGGCATGAGGCACAGGCATCTGACAGCAATAGATTTATTAAGTATCCCCCCAAAATATATAAACACAACCAGTAAAAAACAAACCATAAAACATCAGGCCTGGAACCACAATAAAACAAAGAGACCAAGAGCAACAGGAAACAGAGGTGGCCTATATGAGGAGGACTGAGCCATGGACTCATGGGTAGGGTAGCCATAAATATTGAGGACTCTAACTTGGGAGCCCTGGGGTGCTGGGACAAGCTGGTAGGAAGCAAAGCTGGGGGCAGTGTTGGTAGCTAGATGGCTCTAGGGCAGACGCTGCTTGTCTTGGCCCTGGCTGCTATGTGGCCCTGCACTCCAGCTGTGAGTGACTTCACTTGGGACCTTGAGCCTCAGATTCTTCTTCATCATCTTCATACATCTCACCCTCTTCCTCAGCTGTAGCGTCCTGGTACTGCTGGTACTCAGACACCAGGTCATTCATGTTGCTCTCGGCCTCGGTGAACTCCATCTCGTCCATGCCCTCACCGGTGTACCAGTGTAGGAAGGCCTTGCGCCGGAACATGGCCGTGAACTGCTCCGAGATGCGCTTGAACAGCTCCTGGATGGCCGTGCTGTTGCCAATGAAGGTGGAAGACATCTTGAGCCCACGTGGTGGGATGTCACACACGGCCACCTTGACATTATTAGGGATCCACTCCACAAAGTAGCTGCTATTCTTGCTCTGGATGGCCAGCATCTGCTCATCCACCTCCTTCATGGACATGCGGCCCCGGAAGACCGTAGCCACTGTCAGGTAACGGCCATGGCGCGGGTCACAGGCAGCCATCATGTTCTTGGCATCAAACATCTGCTGGGTGAGCTCGGGCACGGTCAGGGCACGGTACTGCTGACTGCCCCGGGCAGTGAGTGGGGCAAAGCCAGGCATGAAGAAGTGCAAGCGTGGGAAGGGCACCATGTTCACAGCCAGCTTTCGCAGGTCAGCATTGAGCTGGCCTGGGAAACGGAGGGAGGTGGTGACTCCACTCATGGTAGCTGACACCAAGTGGTTGAGGTCCCCATAGGTGGGTGTAGCCAGCTTGAGGGTACGGAAGCAGATATCGTATAGTGCCTCATTGTCGATGCAGTAGGTCTCATCGGTGTTCTCCACCAGTTGGTGGATAGACAGTGTGGCATTGTAGGGTTCGACCACAGTGTCAGACACCTTGGGTGAGGGTACCACACTGAAGGTGTTCATGATGCGGTCAGGGTACTCCTCACGCACCTTGCTGATAAGCAGCGTGCCCATGCCTGAGCCAGTGCCCCCGCCCAGTGAATGGGTCAGCTGGAAGCCCTGCAGGCAGTCGCAGTTCTCACACTCCTTCCGCACGACGTCCAGGACCGAGTCTACCAGCTCTGCACCCTCTGTGTAGTGACCCTTGGCCCAGTTGTTGCCAGCACCACTCTGACCTGCAGGGAAGCAAGAGGAGGAAGTAATAAGGAGAGGTCAAAGGGCTACACTCCAGGACTTCCCAATCATCCACCACTGCAGGGTGCTAGGTTCCCAGCCCTGTGGTGTCCAGTGCCAAGGACAGAACAAGAACTTGGGTGCATAAGCCAGCCTTGGCCCTCCTCCCTTCACCATGTACAGAAAGCTTCAAAGACACCAGAACTCTTGGGTTTTCCCCTCTTCAGACTGCTGACAGTGGAGATTAGGACAGAGAAAACTTACCAAAGATGAAGTTGTCTGGCCGGAAGAGATGCCCAAAGGCACCAGATCGGACACTGTCCATGGTCCCAGGCTCCAGGTCCACCAGGATGGCCCGAGGAACATACTTATGAGCTGAAGGGAGAGGGTTTTGGTAACACAAGTCATAGAGAGGCATAGATATCCCCTGCCCTCTAAATTCTGTCTGCGGACGGCAGCACCTGTTTTCATCCTAAGGCTTGGACTCATAAGGAGGTTCAGCCTTACTACTGAGTCATGTGGTACTATTCTACCAATGTGCTATAGAAATCACATTGTAGGCCAGGGATTTAGCTCAGCGGCATAAGCACCTGCCTGGCAAGTGTGAGGTCATGAGTTCAATCCCTGGTACCAAAAAAAAAAAAAAAGAAAAGAAAAGAAATCACATCATACCAGTGCACATTAGCCAAGACATATACCTCCCATGACTCCAAGGATACAGCTCCTTCCTGTCCCTTACAGTTGCCACATATATGTGCCTCTCATTCTGTGGTGGCTGTCACTGTGACCTGTTGTCTGTACTTTGGGTGCCCCATCTCCAGTCCCTCCTGCTCTTGGGTGACCCACTGGGGCAGGGGCACCTCTGTTCTGCCCATCTAGGGCCCCCTCCCCAGGGTCAGGGCCTGACAGGTACTCACAGGAGGCCTCGTTGTAGTAGACACTAATGCGCTCCAGCTGCAGGTCTGAGTCTCCTACATAATTGCCACTGGGGTCTATGCCATGCTCATCACTGATGACCTCCCAAAACTGCAAGAGATAAAAGAAAAATTGGTGGATGGCCACAAGGCTGGTGAAATCCTGTCCTTTCTCCAGCTTCACAGCCCTTGGTATCAAATTTAGACATAGTCCCTGCTAGGTTCATTGAGAGGCTCCAGAAAGCCTTGTGCTGTCTGCATGTCCAGGCTGCCTGAAGCATGTAGAGGCCCTCAGTGTTAGTGCCAGTACTGCCCAGGGACAAGGTCCAGCAACATTTGGTACATCACTGTCCCCAGTCAGTGGGCCATAGGGATCCTAAGAGCACAACAGACATCCTCTGCTGGGTTGGCAGAGGTCATCCCCATGACCACATGGAACCTGTAACTCAAAGACTCATTTGCTCACCATCTGAAGAGCCCACCCATCTTTTCTAGGTGGCAAGAGGAAACAGTACCTCTCAAACTCTGCGCTTGTCACTGTGACATAGCAGTGGGGCCCAGCCCCAGCTCATCCCAGTTGCATGACCACAGGCAGGTCACAAGGTGTCCCTGCACTCTGGTGTCCTCTTGCATGCATCATCAGAGCTGTCAGCACATGTGTGAGCACAGCATCCAGGGAAGGCAGGCTACAGAGCCTCTGCCCTCAACCCAGTGGAGAGACAGGTCTCCACTTAGCAGTCAGATGCTGGTGGAAAGAAATCACCCTTCAAAAGAATTGGATTAGGAAACAGCTTGACAGCATTCAACCTATATTTGGCTGTCTCTGACAAACACAGGAAGCTGTACCTGAGGACTGGAGGGACTTTTTTCCCTGCTACCCTTGAGTGCTGTTGGAACTTGTCATGTGTTTTTTTTAAAGGTAGTAAAGTTAACTTTTAAAAACAAACCTAAAGTATTTAAACAAATTATTGTAAAACTCAAAAGGGTCTAATGGCTTATTCCAAGGGAAGCTCAGTCTCTCAGCAAGGGTGAGGCTGAATTTCTTTTCCTCTTTTGTGTATTTTTGTTATCCCTAAATTATCATCTTCCTCCTCCTCCTTATTTTGTTTTGAGACAGTTTTGCTATATAGTTCAGGATGAGTTTGAATCCATGATGTTGCTCAGGCTGGCCTCAGACTCTCAGCAATCCTCCTACCTCAGCCTCTGGAGTGCTAGGATTATAAGTGTGTGCCACCATTCCCAGCGCAAGATCCTTCTGCCTCAGTCTCTTGGGCAGTTGGGATTACAGGTTCATATCACCGCACCCAGCTCTAATGTTTCAACCTTTTACAGAGAAGGCCAGGAGTGGTGGCAAATGCCTATAATCCCAGTTCTAAGGAGGTTGAGGCAGGAGGATCACTGTGAGTTTGAGGATACCCTATACTACATGGCAAGACCCTGTCTCAAAAAAACAACAACAAAATAAATTTTTTACAGGGAAAATATATTAACAATTGTTTTGTATTTAAGATTAATTTGAGGCCAGGGATTTAACTCAGTGGCATAAGCACTTGCCTGGCAAGCTCAAGGTTGTGAGTTTGATCCCTGGTACCACCAAAAAACAAAACGAAAGATGAATTAAAAACGTAATTTAAAATATCAGTAACACTCACTATATACATAATTAATAAAATAATGGGGTACATCTCACAGCCCAGGCCTCTCACTTAGGAGCCCAGCGTCCGCTGCCACTAAGGCAGCGCTGTCCGCGGTGCTGATCCTGTTGTGCCCGAACTAGGCCCCGCAAGACAGCAGCAGTGGAGGGCGCTGACTTAAGCTCTCTCCCACCCCCCATCTCCAAGCTTCCGTCAGTGTCCTCCCAGCGGTGGCTAGGACTTTAGGAAGCTGGCCCCGCCCAGCAATGGGGGAGGGGCAGTCTGTCAGCAGTTTGTAGGGCGCAGACAAAGACGCCTGCAAGACCCCTTTCAGGGCGGCTCCTGACCAGCCCCTGGGACCCCAGCCACAGGAACCATGGGGTAGGGGGCCAGTGTCATCTGTCCCTCACCTACCCTGACCCACCTTGCCCCCCAATCCTTGGCAAGGGACCCAACTTCCATAGCTGCAAGAGTCTCACCGAGGCAGGTAACGCCCATTCTCCCACTGCAGGATTCCAAACACACACACACACACACACACACACACACACACACACACACACACACAATCAGGGGAGTAAAGGTTGGGAGTCAGACTGCTCAGAAAGAAGTGAGCCTGGCTCCGCCCCACCCTTTGTACACCTCCACCAAACACCCAAGGCCCCTAGGCAGCAGGGCCCCCTCCCCTGCCAAGGCAGCAGCTCCTGGTGATGCTAATGGGCATGGAAAAACAGCCCTTTCACCCACAGCAGCCCACATTCAGCTATCAGAGTGGAGGTGGGTAGGGTGAGAGGAATGCTTCCTATTGCCTGAGGCAAGTGCAGAGCCCAGCCTGGGGCTTCCAGGTTGGCTTCTGGGGTTGTCTGCAGGGGAGCTAGACAGGAGCTACATAAAGAGCAGCAGTGGCAAAGGAAGACATTGATCTACTTCAAGAAAATTCACCTCGAGGCTAGGCAAGTGTGAAGTCCTGAACTGAGTCCCAGTACAAAAGAAAGAAAGAAAGAAAGAAAGAAAGAAAGAAAGAAAGAAAGAAAGAAAGAAAGAGGAAAATTCTGTTCTCTGCCGTTGGCAGTTACAAAAGATAAGGGTTTTTTGTTCACTAGCGATTGAAACTAGGGCTTTTCTACTGAGCTACATCCCAAGTCCTTTATTTTTTTTTAATTATTTTTTGGTCCTTCATTTTTTTTCCCCGTCCTTTATTTTTTGAGAACAGGGTCTTGCTTAGTTGCCCAGGCTGTGATACTCCTGCCTCAGTCTTCCAGAGTGCTGGGATTACAGGTGTGTACAACCACACCCAGTTCAGATATTAAAATAAATTAAGAATAGTTCAAGAGGAATAAGGGCCCTAGCAACGAGAAGCAGAAGAAGTCTCAGCCAAGAGCACTGTCCAGTTCTAAGGTGCTGCCTCTATCCAGCAGCCTATGGAGGCAGGGGCCCTAGAATGGCCCTCACTTCCAGTCCTGAGCTCTAGCCCAATATAACCCAGCATGGAATCACAGTACAGGGCCAGTCCTGGCCACAGATGCAGGGTCACTAGGCCAGGAGCAGGTGCTCTGGGCAGACCAGGCCCCTGTGACCAGTTAATGAGTTCTCAGCCCCTCCCTCAGGTCAGGCCAGCTGCCAGCCACCGCCCCAAGAGTCCTGATTTGATCTGAGGCTTCTGGCCCCAGCCTCCCCTACTCCTCCCCTCCCCCACACCCTCCAGGAACAGACGCAGCTGTCTCACCGAGGTTAGGGAGTCTCCCCAGCAGAGACACCTCCACCCTAGAGCCAAACTTGTAATTTACATGTCAGCCACGTGGTTTGCCCCAGCCCCTGGTAATTAGCTTTTTTTGTTCCAAACCGGTTTCCATGGTTACAGCCTCCCAGGAGTCTCTCCCCGGCCCCTTCCCTCCAGGACATCTCCCCTCAGGGAGTTGTGCCCCTGGCTTCGGTCCTCACAAAGCCCAGGGCCTATAGTGTTCCGAAGGGAGGCCGGCTCCTCCGCCCAGCCCCAAGCCCAGGTAGGGAGTAGGCAAGGTGGAGAGCCGAGGAGGGCCCTGGCCGTGTCTTCCACTTGCTGTGTGACCTTGGAAAAGAGACAGCCTCCAAGGCTGGGGACAGGGCAGCTGCGGAAGTGTAGACGGGTTAAGTTCACCTCCTGTGCTCCGCAGTCACTGCACCAGGCCTCTCCTGCGTGGCCTGCGACCGTGGGGCGGGCTGACCGTGGAGCAGACCCCGCAGCACAGACCAGTCGGGCTGAGGCTTTGTTCTCAGGTCCAGGCTCTCGGGGCCGAGGGGGATCGGCCGACAGGGCGGGTGCAGGGACCCAACCCTGATCAAGGTCATTGGACAGCCCGACCCTTCAACAAAGGGAAGGCAGGCAGACGTCCCTGCAAAGGAGTCATCGTTGCACCGGGCCCCACCCAGCCGCCCCGCCCGCCAGCCCACTCAGCGGCCTGAGCAGAGCCACGCCCGGGGACCGACTCGGCTGGAGGTCCTCGCCCAAGCAGCACTTGGGCGGCAGCTTCACCTGGACAGGCGAGGTGGGTGCGAGGGGCGCGGGGCGGGGCTCGGTCCTTTGTCTCAGGACTCGCGAGGGGCGCGGTCCGCGGAGCACGGTGCCCCCTCCCCAGACTTTCCCAGCTCTCCGCTCTGGGGCGCAGGGCGAGCAGCCTCACCTTGGCCCCGATCTGGTTGCCGCACTGGCCGGCCTGGATGTGCACGATCTCCCTCATGCTGGCTGCGGGCGCGGACGCTGCGGAGGATGAGAAAAACCCAGGCGCGGGCTTTTATAGCGGCGTCCCCGCCCCAGCGGCCGCGCGCGACCAATCCGATCCCCGTCGCAGGGTCTCGGCCCCGCCCCCGAGGCCGCGCACCACCAATCGAGTCCCGGCTCCCGAGCTACGGCCCCGCCCAGCGCGCTCCCGCAGTTCCGCACCACTCATTTCGCGCGCCCGCGCCTGGGAGGGTGGGGGGATCCTCGAGAGTGCGGGCTACTCGGAGGACAATGGGACTTGGCTCTCTCTCCACGCCCGCTGGACCCCGGGGTGGGAGAGCAGGGAAATCTGCAACCGACCCTGGATCCACGGGAACGCAGACCTCGGGCAGGGCCAAGGAGCCTGAGTCAGGAGAGCTGCGGGCGCAAAGCAAGCGCCACCGTCCCCGGCCCGAGGGCGCTGCCTGCCCTTCCCCCCAGGGGGATGACAGGGGTAGGGGGCTGGGAGCCTGGGATGCGAGAGTGCGCATCCAGACCTCGGACCAGAGCCAAGCAGTGGCCTGACGGATGGGGGAGGAGGTTTCTGCCTGACTCATCCCTGATGTCACCTGCTCTGTGGACACTGGTGCTAGCGAGGGCGCCACCGGAGCGGGGACTGCGGGAAGGGACGATGCGTGCGGCGCGGATGTGTGCGGCGCATTGAGTCCTGCCGTGAAGGCCTAGGACTTCCAACAGTCTCCTCCAGGCAGACAGGACGCACCGCCTCGCTCACAGGAGGGCGTGGAGAGCAGGCCCGAGTCGGTCTGCTCAGAACTGGGGTCTGCGCAGGTTGCGGCGTGATCTCCTCTTGGGAGAAGTTCCCGTTTGTGCCTCCCGAATGGAGTCTTTTGTCTGCGAAGGCGCCCCGCCCCCCGCAATGTGTGTTGAGGTGGTTTTCCGCGCCTGTCTTCCAGCTGTCGCCGTTCAGGGAGTCGGCAATGAACATTTGGTTGTGCCTCCTTTGCTTGTGTCTGAGCAAGGGTAGAGGCTTGGAAGCAAGCATCCGTTGGCCTAGGCCAGGGTGGCGTTGGGCCAAGCTCGTTCCTTCTCGTCCCCAGAGCTTCGGTGCCAGGCTGAAGGATGACTCACTCCGCTGTCTCCCAGCCCTGCCGGGAACAAGCTCCCGCCCCCTCTGGGGCCAGAAATCAGGGCTGCGGCTGACAACACAGCTCGGGTGGGGCTGGCAAAAAGTTGCCTACTAGAGAGAGGACTACCTCAACCAATTCTGAGCCTGTCCCAGGGCAGAGGCTGCCTGAGTGCTCAGCATCTGTGGAGGAAACAGGCTGCTCTGAGAGAAAAATTGGTGTTAGGCAGAGGAATGGCCGGGTGCCTGTCCCCAGCACCAGGTGGTATAGTTCATCCCTGCTGTCCCCTCGTCTGGTACATGTGCTCACAACCTTGTCTCATCTTCAGCAGTGTGGCCTGAATACTTTTCAGACAGGCAAAGGCCAGCCCCTGCTCCCAAGAAGGCCCGCACAGGGCAAAGCTGACCAGGACCTGTGGCCCACCCTATGCCATGGGCCGAGCCAGGAAAGGGACCTCTCCAGGCAAGGTCCCACACTGGTCCTGGAAGGGGGAATTGTGGCCCTGCTTCCCCCCACCCAGTGTGCACTCTTGCTGGAGGCAGCAGATCAGGGCCTGTGAATGCAGAGATGATTGAGGAGGAGGCACTGACCCTGCTGCTCCTGCCTCTGCTGGAGTTTGGGAAGCCAGAGAAGCCAAGCAGGACCTGAGTGAGCCTTATTGGGGCCTCCATGCTCTGCTCATAGATGCTGAGATCTTTTGGGACTGTGGCTTCTCACTTGGGCATGTGGCCACAGCTTGCATGGCTCCCTTCTCCTCCTCATGATTTCTGTCCTGTCTTTCTCTCACCATACCTCAAGCAACTTCTGGAAGAAGCAGGGACAGTGATGGGCTGCCAGGAGCACAGTATTTATTACCAGCTTTCCTGGCCTCATTCCCCCAGGGCCTGGTCCCTGAAGAGCCCACAGTCTCTCACAGCCAGAGCTGGCCTCTGCTGGAGAGGGCACAGCAGAGGACAGTGGATCTCCAGCTCTCTGCTCTGGCAGGGTCAGCCCAACTCCCCTGTGCAAAGCATGTATCCTGTAAATCCTGTCCCTCTGCAGAGGTAGGAAACTCCCTTCCTGAAGCATCTGCTGCCTAACTGTAGCAGATTTTTCTGGTGGTAACCCTTGCCAATGCTGGTCCCCATTGACTTTTTTAAATGGGAAATCAAACTCAGGACCTTGTGCTTGCCAGGCAGGCACTGTGCCACTAAGCTATATTCCCCATCTTCCCCACTAACTCCTATTATTCTTCCAACCCAGACTTCTTGTCCCAGTGGCTGGTCACAAGCCTCGAGTTGGCATTAAAAACTGGATGGAGAGCTGGATATGGAGGGGCATGCCTGTAATCCAGCACCCTGGGAGGCTGAGGCAGGAGGGTAAAAAAGTTTGAGCCCAGCCTGGGCAATTTAGCAATTTAGCAAGACCCTGTCTCAAAAAAGTAAAAAATAAATAAAAGAAATAATAATAATAAAATAAATAAAGAGCAAGACACATAGCTCAGTGCAGAAGCCCTGGTTTCAATCCTTAGCATACACACGTGTGTGCGCACACACACACACACACACAAACCAAACAAGAAACTGAGTGGGGTCAGTGTTGGCTCACTCTGGGATGGAGCAGGAACTCTCCGGGAGGAAGACAGTCTCTCCAGGTGCCTGGTCTCTGCCCAGGTGCCTGGCACCTAAGCTCTGAGATGCCCAGCTTCCTCCCTTCCCTATGGTTGCTGCTAAGGCTCCTGCTTTTTGGGGTCGTACTCACCCTCTCCGTGGCCCCACACCCTTTGAGATCATCCTGTGCCCCAGAAAGGAAAGGACCATGACCAAATACCACCATCTCCCTCTGTCCACCACCCTGGCCTGAGACTGAGATCACCCTCCACTTAGGGGGAGCAGCACAGCAACACCTCCCTGAGTGTGCTGCGGATCTCTGGGCTGCGGAAGGCGTAGATGAGGGGGTCCACAATGGAGTTGCAGATGATGAGCACCAGGAAGAGGTTGAAGTTCTGGAAGACACAGCTGCAGACAGGGTGTTGGGGGCAGAGGATGATAAGCATCAGGTGCAGGAAGAAGGGGCCCCAGCACAGGAAGAAAATGCCCAGGAGGATGGTGAGGGTGGCAGCACCCTTGAAGCAGAACCCTTGGGGGATGGGGTGCTGCCTCTTGTGGAGCTGGGCTATGACCTGGGCATGCTGGCAGGCTCGGGTGAGCATGTGCACATATAGAACTGCCATGAGAACTAGCATGGCCAGAAAAAAGGCAACCAGGCACAGCAGCACGGCAGTGTGCTTGTAGTAGGTGATGAGGAGGGTGCTGGAGAAGATGCTGGCCACCCAGATGGCTGCGATGGCCCTCTGGGATCGCGACAGTGTCACGATGCTGTGATACCGTAGTGTGTAGAAGATGGAGATGTAGCGGTCCACGGCGATGGCACCCAGAAAGCAGAAGCTAGACATCATGGAGCTACAGATGAGCACATCAATGACATGGTCCAGCTGATGCACCACGGTGGCTGTGGTCACCAGGGTGCCTGCCTCCAGCAGCAGGATGATAGCTGTCTCCAGCACAATGCTGCAGCTCACCAGCAGGTCCGACAGGGCCAGGCAACAGATGAAGCAGTACATGGGCGAATGCAGGTTACGGTTCTTGACGATGGCGGCCACCACCAGCACATTCTCCACCAAGCTGACCAACCCCAGGACAAGGAAGAGCCCATCAGGGATGGACACATGCAGGCACCCTGGTCCTGTGTGGTTGGCAGGCAGTCTGAGGAGCAGGGTGGCTGGGAGGGTGGCATTGAGGGAGCCCAGCATCCTCTTTGGGGACTCCTGCATGGGAATGGTTCTATCTTGGGACAGGAAGGTGCCAGCAGAGTCCTGAATTACAGCTGACATCACTCCAGGCTTCCCACTCAGCTCATGGTGCTGGAAAGAAGGCCTGAGGTCTTACTCACCAGCCTCCATCCATCCAGGGGTCCCCAGAGTGGACATCACTCACTCTCTGCATGATGGGACAGAAGTTGGCCTAGGCATGGCCCAGATAGATCCGAGGCCCTGGCCAGGCCCCTGAGCTTTGCCAGGATGCCCTCTGCTCACAGAGTCTCACTCCCTGTGTGCATGAACGTGGTCCTTGCCTGCTTTCTGCCCCTCTTCCCAGAAGGCTCCTCAGGACCAGACATTTCTGAACCTCTTGTCACCTGCGTCTCTGGGCCAGGGCTAGGCTGACAGACCAGGAAGAATGGAGCCTTTTTAAAGTTGTCCCTGAGCTCCTCCTCCTGCGGGTGACCACATGATGGGCATGTGTGGTATGTGTATGGGGAGTGTGTGTGCTGCCCATATCCTCAGCACTCCTATTTCAGGGGGTGTGGTCAGCACCCTTTGAGGCCCAGACTCCTGGGCCCAGGCTGGCGTCTGCTTTTCACATCCAAAGCTCTGCAGACTGACTCAACCTCCCCATCACTTGCCCATGAACTCAAGGTCTGACCCTTCTCCAGTCAGCCCCTTCCCACTGGGGTCCTGGGTACTTTTCCTCCCCACGGGGCTCCCCTTGGCTGGCCCAGCCCCCAGCTGAGTGTTTGTGCAGGCTCAAGGTTAATAGGTGATCCCATCCACTTCCAGCTAGAGCAATATGGGTGGGGTCTGGACAGGTTGTGCCCTGGTGCCACCCTGCAGAGCCTCTACTGCCCAGCCCTGCCATAGACAGGCAGTGAGAGCCCTTCTCACTGTGCTGAGAGGGGCACTGCTACTTCCTAGGAACTGATGGCCAGAGGGCATCCCAGTGACGTCCTATCCCATTGTGCTGTTTATCACGGGGCACCAGGGTGCAGCTGCCTGCCCCTTCCCAGCCATACCCCCATTTCCTGTGGAGGGAAAACATCCAGGCCCCGGAGCCAGGAATGCAGCAGGCAGACATCTTGCCGCCACCCCTGCGGTTAGCAGTCAGCAGTGGGGAGAGGCAGCCCCATACTTTCTCACGAGAGATGTCTGTGTTGATGGCAAGCATCCTCCTGATGGGGGGAGGGGCCTCATTCACAGGTGGGTAAACTGAAGCAGAGAGACATAACCAGGCTTAAGGGAGACTTGTATTTGTGATATTGATGTTAAAATCCATTCTGAGTCAGGCATGATGGCACCTACCTTTAATCCCAGCACTCGGGAAGGCTGAGGCAAGAGGACTGCAAGTTCTAGCCCAACTGGGGCAATTTAGTGATTTTGAAATCCTGTTCCACAATTTAGAAAAAGGGCTGAGGCCATAGCTCTGTGTGAATGCTCTAAATTTAATCCCAATACCATTCCCTCCCCCAAAGAAACAAAAAACATCTCTCACTTCCCCACTCAAGTGCCAGCCAGTCTCTGGCTCTGGGATACCCTGATCTTCCATGCCACAACCCCACACAAGAGCACGTGCAGCAAGCTGCCTCTAAGAAAAACTGTCATTCCCTACTTCTTCACTGTGACTTGCAAAGCTGTGTTTCCACTTTATAAAGCACAGTGAAGTGCAACAGACGTCCAACTGCACAAATGAGGGATATGCAGACAGACAGATGCCCAATCAAAAGTTTGGAGCACAGCTCTCAGGCTGAGAGCAGCATCCTGTCCTCTGAGGCTTCCCACTCAGCTGGCCTCTCACATATGTCACCTGAGTGGAACCTTCCAGCTGCACTTTGCTCAATTGAGCTCATGTCTGCTGCTGCAGCTGACCTGAAGCCCACCTCCCAGCCTGTTGGTGATCAGTGTTCACGGCATGGACAGGCCACAGTGGGCTCTTCATGGCTTCAGACCACTGCTGCTGGGTGGCTTGGTGCCCTCCTCTGGTCACATGTGCTGCCAAGTGACAGCTGGCCATGGAACTTTGTGGCACGAGGTTTTTCAGCTTAGCAGACTTTGTCAAACTGTCTTCCATGTAGCCTTCCTTGCCCTCCTACAACTCAGAGAGGAAGATGGAGGCCACCATGGAGCCCAGAGCTGCATACCCCCCCTCCCCAGTCTGCTTGCCCAGCTCTGCCCTCACCATGCTCCAGAGAGGAGTTGCCCAGGGGAGCAAAGGGCTAGTGTGACAAAGAGGCAGGGCCACCACAGTGGTAGAGGCACCTGCACCCACAGACCATCTGCCCCTAGGGCTGCTGCCCTCAAACTGCAGGGATCAGCATCAGCTCTATCAATGAGACCTTTGAGATGGCTGTGGGTTCCCTCAGCCCCTCCCCAGTCTGTACTTCAAACTGCACGAGCACCGAAGCCTTGGGGCAGGGCAACCACATCCCTTCCCCTGCAGACCAGCTATCACACCATGATGGGGCAACCCTGCCTCAGGCCCCATTGTGCTTCACATTGGGTACATCTGTGGGGGCTTCCTGGCAAGAAACTGGGAAAAGTCTGTGTTTTGATTTGCTATGGTCAAAAGGAATGGGGAGGTAGCAAATCAGTCCTAATCATGTGATCAGATGAACTGGATGCCCTAGGGCTGACAGGAAATGGAGTTTATCCATATTGTCCCTAGAGACAAAATGCACAAAGGCCACCATCTCCTCAGGGCATATGCCTCTTCCTTGGCCTGTGGCACCCCAATACACTGCTGTAAGGGAGCTGTCCTGGTCAGTGACTGTGTTCTGGACCTGTGGTGGGGCTGGTGTACCTGTGCCAGGATGGGGGGTCCCTGCCTGGGCAGCAAACCCTGGCTGGCCCCTGGTTCTGCTTCCCTCAATGAAGGCCCCAGTGATCCCATGCAGCCACAAGCCCAAACTCCTCCTTGGGAGGCTGGGGTGGCTCTCTGTCCTCATGCCCATCTCATTGGCTCGGTGGGAAAGGGCACAGTGGAGCAGCACAGAGCCTCCTTTGAGACTGAGGGCACCAGGAGGAGCCAGGACTCACTGTAGCCCTGGGCCTGGCAGGCCAAGCCTTGCAGTAACTAGGATGACAATAACCTGGCTGTCTTCATTTATCACATTTAGAACAAAACTGCCTCAGCCCAAGCAGCCCTGCTCCAGCATTGCTGACTTCACAGTCCTCAGGAACAGGCCCGCAGATGAGCAGTGTTCCCAGGGACTGGGTGCATCACTGTCCTTAGAACACGGGCTCTTCACTGTAGAGTTCGTTGCCTCCTGGTTACAGATGGCAGCTGCAGCTCTGGACATCACATTCCCACTGCTTGGGAGGCACCTCTGCTTGACATGAGCCCCAAGCCCCTACGGCCTCCGGCAACTTATGGGGACTTGACACTCCACAGCAACTCCCGCTGGGGATTCGGTGGGAGCCTTGCTGTGCCACCCATGTTGTTCTGAGAGGTGGGGTTACACAGTGTGGCCTGTGTGGCCCCCATACAGCCCGCTCCAGCAGAGATGGATGCTGATGTGGAACCTGCCAGCTGGAAGAAGAGCTCACCCACGGGAGGGCATAACCACTGACATTTATAGGGAAACAGAAGACATGGGGCGACCGTACATTCATTATCTCTACTTTAGGGAACTGCTCACCCCCAAACATAACAGAAATCAGGAACATAATTGCACAGTGTCAGTCCCAGTCGCCCTCTCCCTCGGGGTTTTCCTCGCGTGGCATCTCCATGTCGTTGAAGTGGAAGTTGGCCATCATGTCACGCACAGCCAGCATAAGCCGGTTCAAGCCCTGGTTGCGGTTCAGACCCCCAGCCACTCCTTCCTCTGGCCTTTCCCCCTGTAGCAGGGAGACAGTTCTGAGCCAAGCTGGGCCCTGAGGCCTTGGCCCCAGCAGGGAGGGAGAGGACACTCAACCAGCCAGCCCCAGAGCACCTGGGCTGACAGACAGGAGGCCCCACTTCCTACTGGATGGTGTCATGCAGCCTCTGGTCAGGGCGTAGCTGACATACCTCCATAGCATAGTTTGGCAGTAATGACCGGAAGAAGAGGGCAACGGTGTTTCCATGGCTGACAGGACTTAGTCTGTGAGATGAAGTCAAGAAGTCAGAAGAGGAACCTGAAGGGGTTCCCCTGGGCTCACAGGGCCCTTGTCAACCTGCCACCGGAAGCAGTCCCAGGCAGCACTGAGACACTGGGCTCCCCCGTGCAGAGCAGGGCCTGGGGGTGGGGATGATCAGCAAGGGGTAGGGCTGTGGACATCCTGAGGAGGACAACCGGGGAGGAAAGGATGGGTCTTATGAAGCCACAAAGAGAAAAAGCGGAGGTATGCTCAGCTGGGCTTCTGTGGCCATGACCTCCGTTTCCTTCTCTTTTAAAAACTACAGGGAGCTGGGTATGGCGGCACATGCCTATAATTCCAGTATTCAGGAGGCTGAGGCAGGAAGATTGATTACCATGAGTTTGAGGCCTGCCTGGACTACACAGTAAGCTGAAGGCCAGCTTGAACTACAGAGCAAGACCCTGTCTCAAAAAAAAAAAAAAAATTAAACAAACAACTGGAGGGAGCAGCCATGTCACAAGAGCAGCAGATTTGGGGGTTACATGGAGGCCACTGCTGGGGACACATGGCCTGTAGCCTAGTTTTGTCTCTAGGACAGAGCCAGAGCAAGATGCTGAGTAGCCCTAGGCTATTAGATGTTTCTGATCCCTACTGACAGAAGCCATTTTCATTTTAATGTACTGAAGAATTCAAAAAGGACTGGTTTCCCTTTGAACATGAAGTCCAAGCTCTGTAACAGAATTTGGTGGGAAGAAAAGGACACCACTCTACCCAGTGTCAACACATGTACTCTCTTTCATGGAGAATCTGCCAGAGACTGAGGCCTACTGTGGCTGAGGGTCCAGGCCAGGCAGCTACTCAGCTCTGAAGGCCAAAAGGGAGGCAAAACAGGTTTCTGTGACCCAGATTCTAAAGCAGCAGGTAGTTCAGGACCAGAGCTCCAGTGGGTCCCCTCTCTTCATCCCACTGTCTGGCTCTCCTGGCCCATCTCCCAGCAGCCCTTATGCTATGCTTTGTCTTTATCCAGTCAGAGACTGTTCTCTTCTTTCCACACCATGCACTTTGACCTAGCAGATCTTACCACAGATTTCATTCAGTTTTGTGGTACTAGGGATTGAACCCAGGGCCTTTGAACTGAGCTATATCTCCAGCCCTTTCTAGAAGTTTAAATTTTGAGACAGGGTCTTCCTGACTTGTTAAGTTCAAACTTGCAATCCTCCCGCTGCAGCCTCCCAGTGTGCTGGGATGAGGGGTGTGTACCAACCAGAGCTGGTTGTGCAGTTTTGATTATATGCTAATTTCTAGGTTTTATAATTAACATGTTTCCCACTTCACAGAGCACTCCATGAGGGCAAAAAATAAGAGTACTTCCCACTCTATTTTTAGCACCAGCTAAAACCCACCAGAGCAGTGCTGTTATCAAAAGGCACAGCATGGCAGTGCTTTGTCCCCAGACCATACCCCACACACCTCCCACCAGGGTGGGGCAGACTTTGGGCCTGTGTGAATCTCTTGCCTTCTGGGCCTGCACAAGCACAGGGCAAAGCAGGGGCAGGTACCTCTCGGGTCTGACGTAGGAGTAGATGGTGTCCAGGGGAGGCAGGGGGTCAAACCCCATCACAGACTGCGTGGTCACCTCCTTGGGAAAGGGACAAAAGTGGAGGCTGGAGTGTGGATGGAAGCCTCTGCCTCCTCCAGCAGCATGCCTCCCTTGGACCGATAGGTCTGGGAGATGGAAAGAATCTGACAGAGGCAGAAGCTATAGGGGTGTGGGGCCTCTCAGGCAGCCACAGGCTCAATCTCTCACTCAGCTTAGTATTTGTACATAGGGTGAAAGGAGCCTGCAACCACCTGCTGGAGACCCAAGCCCTGGGTGCTCCTGTCCCAGCCCTCAGCAGTTCTTCTACTAACCAGAACGGCCCCAACCAGCAAATGCCTATCCTGTGGGCCAGCAGAGTCACTCAGAGTTTGGCCCAGGCCCTCAAAAGATCTGGCTATCATGGTTGCCTTGACCTGTGCTCCTCCCTTGGGCTTCCAGACCACAGCAGCTTGAGCCTACGGCCATAGCACTGGAACACAGGTCCAGGTGACAGATCTGTACTCTGAGCCTGTGACTGGCCTTTACATCCACCAAGAAACCCTCGAGACCTGCCCACAGTCCCTCAGCCCACCCTTACCGGGGGCAACGCAGCCACAGCCTCTTTGATCTCCGAGAGGATCACATGGCGGTGGATGTTCCTGGGTGCACGCTGGTACAGCACCTTCCGCCTAAGGTTGGTATGAACACAGAGTAGCACATGAGCTGGCAGCCCTAGCCCCCTGCCAAACACTAAGGCCCCTGGCCTATGCCTGGGAAAGAGTCCACAATCCCTGTCTCCCACCTCCGCCCCAGGCAGAGGCTGTGATGGATCTCTGGTCTTGCAGCAAGAACAGTCTATGGACAAAGATGCCAGCTATGTGACCTGGCACTCAACTCCTCATCCAGGAAACAGGACACCAGCTGAAGTGGCTGATGTGATTTTGTCCACATAGAGGCCCTGGTTATGTTTGTCACTCTGCTACTGCACAGTGCTTGCTTCCTAATGACATCAATCCCGCAATGTAGCACAGGGCACAAAACATGTTCCTGCTCATAAGCAGTATCCAGTCCAGCAGGCATGGGAACAGTGTCCACATAGCAGCAAGCACTGGAGGCACTGCACCTTCCTGTCTCTGCAGATGCCACAGGACTCAGGCTCCCAGAGCCACAGCGCTGGTGGGAGCCACAGGCCCAGCTAGAGCAGGCAAGGGACAACTCTCCATTGTAGCCAGTCACACAGTGAGCCACCCCCAACTGGTGGAAAAGGAAAGGCCAGCAGATGGCAGTCACCTGTGAGTACCTGCCCTCTTATCAGAGGGGGCAAGACTGGCAATCACCACAGCACATGTGGAACAAAGCACAGGCCAGGATGAAGTTGAACACATGGTGGCCAAGTCCCATGTTTGTAATCTGTATGGAGACCTCTGGGAATAACACTGCCAGCTTCCTCACTGTGAGAGTCCCCAGGAGAGGGCAGGACAGGCTGATGTCCTGTCCCATGCATACCTGTCAGGCCATGCCATCACTGCCCAGACCAGCTCACCTGCCTTCACAGGCCTCCACAGCAGGGTCCCCTGCATCCACAGCCTGCAGAACTGTATGGACATTCTCCTCCAGCCAGCTCATGATGGCAGGTTCTTTCCACAGAAAATGTGATCTCCCAAGGTACAGGCTCACCAGCTGACTCAGGGCAGGTGGCTGGCTGGGGGAGAGTGGGCCTGGTAGGCAAGGAGGCGTCCAGGGAAGGGTAGACCAAAAGACATATCATCTCCAACAGTGTGAGACACAGAGTCTGCTCCTGTGACCCTGTGGTGTTGTTTTCTGCCTCTGTGGTACTGGGATTGAATCTAGGGCCTTTGCACAGAGCTACATTCCCAGCCCTTTTTATTTTTGAGACAATCTTGCCAAGTAGCTAAGTTGCCCAAGCTGGGCTTAAGCTTGTAATCCTCCTGCCGCAGCCTCCCAAAGTGCTAGGATGAGAGGCATACACCACAGCACTCAACTTCTTCATTTTTTTAAACAAATGTGAAGGTCACGAGCTCACCAATCCCGGCTTCCATCTCAGGCAGGCACCCAGGTGGGATCCTGTGCCCACGCTCATCAGCTGATATCTCCACAAGACTTCATTCTTTAGGTTGGGTACTCACTTGTTCCATTAGCACTTTCTCTTCGACTTGAGGGATTCTCCTCAGTGACCATGGGGTTCCTTCTTCCAGGTCACCATGACAGGGACAAGGGCAGGAATGATGGCCTCATGGTTGCCCCAACCCTGAAGTCATGGGAGCACGGTGGCCCTCACCCCTAAGCCAGCCCCTCATTGCCTCTGAGGACAAGAACTCCTGAGAAGACACCCGGGCATCTTCCACCCCTCACCTTATTTCAGCATCAGGGCCAAAGAATCGGTGACCTGAGACGGCAGCATCAGGCCTCACACTGCAATACTCCAGCAAGGGCATGAGAACTACATAGGAAACAAAGGCACATTTTGCCCAGTGACCAGAGTATATCTGCACCCAGCCCCAGGCAGATGACAAGGACAGAGTGTAGTGCTGTGAAGTGAAGGATATGCCAGTGCTCTGCATACTGCTGCTGAGGGCCAGGCCTGTGGCTGGGTCTTGTCATGCTCAGCTGAGTGCCTCTGAGCCTAGAAGGGTCTTATCTACCTCCGAGAGGGATGGGATGCACCCATTACCCCTGTGCCTATGCTGAATATGCTTGTGACAGAGACTGGACCCATGATAGATTGGTAGGTATGGGGCTGCTTGTGCTACAAAACACACTGCTGCAGAGCCTGGGATCAGTAACTGACATGTGGGAAGCTCAGGGAACCAACTCCCCTAGGTCAGAGCCCTGGCCTATGGCCCCCTAGACAGGTTGCATTCTGGGAATCTGTAGTGGAGCTGCTGGGAGAGCCCAGCTGCTGGGAATGACGCCTCTTGTGAGGCATCAGGCCCAATATATAGAGTCCATGGTGGCAAGGCTTCTCCTGCTGCATCTCTCCCTGGGCCACGAGAAGGCCCTTTCAGGTCTGTGAGCAGGCCCTGTTCTGGGCTAAGCCTGATGAGGTCCTGTGGGAGCACCACTCTGCCTGGACTGAGAGTGACTCTAAACTTGCGAAGCAAGCTTCCCTGGGCTGGGTCAGCAGGATGGTGCTGGCCCCAGGCCTTTCCTATAGAACAGCAAGTACCTGGCATGCAAACACTGCTGGGCACAAACAATCACCTCTACACCCATGAAGGAAGGGCTGATTCTCTCACCTCTGCCCCACTGTGGACAGAGAATCAGGATGCTATGAGCCCACCCCACCCTTCACACTCAGCCAGGCATGCAGAAGGCTTGTGGAGATGGGGCTGACTCTCTAGCTGGTTAGAAAGTACAGCTTTCTACAAGTGGAGGAGGCCCTGGGAGTGCACCTGGCAGGAACTGTACCCACCTCCAGGGAACATGATGAGAGCCTGCTGGATGAGGGTGGAGGCCTTTTCCCTTGTGGAGCAAAACTCCTGCTGGGGGAGGTCTGTCTGTTGACTCAGCAGGAAATATGCTAACGACATAGAGAAGGCAAAATTTGGGAGCTGAGACAGGTTCCGATGCGCCTACAAGGGAAGAAAAAACAAAGTTTGAACGACAAGGTCATGAAAACATAATATGTAAAGTCTGAAGGTGGCTGAGTTCTTCAAGATAAGCAGACCAACTGGTCCATAGCCCCTCTCAGGGGCACATTTCTTGGTTTTGCTTGTCTTCATTGGCTTTTCTGAGACAGGGGACTCCCTGGGTTTCTTGCAGCTATGTTTTCATGAGCTCCAGAATTTCTGTAAACTAGATGCTTAGAGGTGAGACTCCTTGGACAACTGTGCCAACTGTTATACAGTTTAAGATGATTTACCTGTTCTCCATTATACATCAAAAGTATTCTGTGAAAAAATTCAAGCACAGAAATAGAGGAAGTAAAGGTTTATCGTTTTTCTCCTGGCCCCTCCCAGGGCCTGCAACAGGCTATCAGTATAGATGCTGCAGGACTGTGCTGGGCACCACATGTCATTTACACTTTTTAGAAGCTGCATGAAGAGAAAGGTGAAAGCAATTTTAGCACACTGTATCGACCCATTACACCGAATGTTTCTTCAACATGTGCCCATGGAAGGCTATAGACCAGACAATGTACACCTTTCTCGGTTGCTGAGTCTGGGAAGTGATGTGCACCCTGCACTCAGGGACTCGGGCTGGCATTGTGGGTAGAGAACCACAAAAGGCAAGGAACAGATGTGCCCCCAAGGGACAGAGTACAGCTCACACCTACCTCCCACTCCTGGAAGAGGCGGATCAAGTACTCATAGTTTCGGGCCCGCAAGGCCAGGTGGTCAATAAGCAGCAGCATGCAGAGGGGGTCCTCATCTGGTTCCAGGCTTCAGGACACAGCATGATGAGCAAAGCATAAAAGGAAACAGAGGGCGATGTCATGGCCGAGGACCCTGACCATGGGGCTGCTGCTCAAGGACTGGCAGGTACTACTGGGTGGACACTCACCTGAGGATGAGTTTGCAGTACTCCAGTGCAGTGCGTGGACAGCCTCGTTTCTCCAGGAAGCTCATCTGTTTGTAGAGGGCCAGGTAGAAGCTCCTAGGTCCAAGACAGCCTGTGTGAGTCAGAGCCATACAGAGCAGCAGTACAGTCACCCATGAGCCCTGTTGCTGTCCCTGCTCTTAGGCTTTGCCTACACTACCAGATATAGTGAGAAGTGTGATCATTCCTGTCTGCAGAGAAGGGGCACACATTCCTTGATATTCAGAGTTTCAAATGCACTTATATATGGAGAACAAAATCTGGAACCACAGCTTCTTGCTTTTTGTTTATTGTTTGCCATTTGGAGAAAGACAGCTAAAACCTATTACAATTATCACCTTAATTTATTCTCTGATTTTTTTTTTTTTTTTTTTAGTATTTTTGACACAGGGTCTCGCTATGCAGTTAAGGCTGGTCATAAGCTCACTTTGTAGTCAAGGCTGGTCTTGAACTTGCAATGATCCCCTTGCCTCAGCTTCCTGAGTGCTGGGATTACAGGTGTGTGCCACCAGGCCAAGCTATTCTCTAATTTTAATGGTTGTCAGTGGCACTACTGCTGGACATATAAAACTGTATGACTTTTGTCATCCTAGGGACTTATTTTTAGAACTTGTTTCAAAGAACTAAAGGTTTAACTGAAAGTGACAAAAGCAACAGGGAAAACCAGTGAAGAAAATCCAGGCCTAGTACACAGGGCAGCTGAGCCCTACAGTGGGACAGTGGCCATGGCCACAAGGCAGACACATCCCAGAAATGGGCAGAGGAGCAGGGTACTGATCAGGAGAGGGGAGACATTAACAGGAAGCAGATCCCTGACAAGTGGTCCAACGATTATGGCAGCTAGCCAGTTCTGAACAGCAGCTGATGCCACAGGGTGGTCAAGGCAGCAGTGTAGTGAAGAGGGACACTGTGTCTGTGTGACCACTCAGGCCAGGCTGAATCTACTGGCTCAGGAATTAGGACCTGAGAACACTTGGAGACACTTAAAGCTAACTGGTCACAGACTTTTATCCAAACTGGCATGGGAAGATCATGACCCATGCCATTGTTGGAGGTGGCTTGTCGGGTTTACTCCTAACTTGGACAGATCAACCTTGAGCCAAGCTTGCCCTGATGGTGTCACACCCACACTCCAGCAGTGCAGCTCTGCACAGGTAGGAGTGCCATAGTGTCCTGGGCTGCATGATATGGTCTGTCCCCAAGGACCATGTCCTGTCACCTGTTCCTGGAGGGACCTGCAGTGGGAATTTGTGTGAACTGTGGCTACCTCCCATCACTTCACTTCCAGGAGAAAGGCAGGTAAGTGCTTCTGTCACAAGACACTCCCAGACGTTGCCCCAGAATGCCACACTCACCTGTTTTCGGGCCTGCGGTAATCCAGCCGACAAGTCCCACTGGTGAGGCTGAACAAAGGATGGAAGGCACACTCCATGCTGTACAGCGCTCTCTCTGCGGGCCACCGAGACACAGAGAAGGGAGTCAGGCCACTTCATAGTGACTACAACCCCCTCCTCTGATGACTCAAAAACAGGCAAGTTCTGGAAGGAAGGAAGTCACAGAACTAGGATCCTGAAATGGAGGGAAACAGTCAGGACCTGCTAGGACCCCAAGGCCACCCTGATTTCACAAGACTGTGTGGGCCTGAGATGGAAACCCTGTAGACATACTACTAAACTACTGATGCTATGTCCTGGTGACCAAGGGTCTACACCTATGTTGCACACAGCATCTAACCCTCATGTTAACAGTACCACTACTTACAGCAACCAAAAGCACCTCAAGTGTCTCATGATGCATACACAAAAATATGGTTTATCCACAGGTGGGACATTATTCATCCACAAACAGGGGTGAAGGTCTGATATACACTATAACACGGATCATGAAAACATCCTGGTATGTGGAAGAAGCCAGATGCAAAGAGGTACGTGTACTACATAATTCCATTGACAGGAAATTCTCATAATAGACAAAGCCATAGAGACAGAGGGCAGATTAGTGGTTCTGGGGGATAGTATAGGGCAAGTAATGAGTCAGGCTTCTTTCATAGGAGATGAAAATGCTCTAAGATGACCTGGACATGGTGGCTCATGCCTGTAATCCCAGCACTTGGGAGGCTGAGGCAGGAGGATCGTTGCGAGTTCAAGACCAGCCTTTGGGCTACAAAGTGAACTCAAGGTCAGCCTGAAGTGTATAGCAAGATCCTGTCTCAAAAAGACAAAAAAAAAAAAAAAAAAAAAAGCTCTAAGATGAACTGTGGTCATGGTTATACAACTCCGGCACACTAAAAACCAATGAATCATTTGTTAGATGACTGCACATCACAGTGGAGGAATTCCATCTCCTCTAAGCCACTCTGTTAGAACGTCCTGGCAGGCCTGCCATACCCTTCACTACCTTACAAGCCACATCTGTGCCCAGGCGCTGTAGTGCCTCCCAGGAGGCTGTCTCACCTGTCAGGTCTCGTGCCATCTCCTGGTCATCCTGAAAGCGGCAGGCGTCGCTCAGCTGCAGGAGTGAATCTACATGGTAGGGGCTTGTCTGGAGCAGAACCTGCCAGAAAGAGGGCAGCCCTGAGGAGGCCGCAGGCAGACCCCACAGGCCCTGAACTCTGGGGAGAAAGTGTTACCAGGACGATGGTCATACTGCCCTTCCGACTCTGTACCACTGCTGTTTGGCCAGACTACTGGCCTGGTTCAGGGTGGGAGCCCAGAACTCTGCCTTCTCAGGCTGTGGTTCTTAGCTCTCCACACTTCAAGAGTGTGGAGGCACAGGTGTGGTATCCCAGCACACTGGAGGCTGACTTAAGAAGATCAAGTCCGGCCTGGGTAACTTAAAGACTTTGCAAGACACTGCCTAAAAATAAAAATAAAAAAATCTGGGGAGGTGGCTTAGTGAAAAGGCCTTGGTTTTAACACCAACAGCACAGGAACCTTCCTGCAAGGTCACTGGGGTCAGAGCAGACACAGGCACAGAGGATAATGCCTTTTTGGTCCTTGGAGGATGGAGCCAGCCAGTCTCTTGGAACCCCAGAGCAGAGGATGCCAGGCCTCAATGACACAGGAGAAAGCCAGGCTGCCCAGGAGCAGAAAATCTGAGTACTGCCTCCAATGTGCCAGCTAAGCCAGAGGCAAAAGCAGTGGCCACTGCACACAGCTCCTGAGGAGCCAAGACAGCAGAAGCCAGCAGACTCCACATGGCCCCCTCTGGTGCCCAGCATGCAAGCATCTCTCTGCTGGGGAGACCCTCCACCCTTGAATACCTCCCCAGATGCAGGACAGGCCCTAGCACAGGGTGCTCCACCCACTCTTGCCCAAGTGCAGAGATCACGAACCACAATGTTGTTGGGCTCCATAGACTCCACAGCTACCAGGAACTTGTGCTGTGCCTGCTGGTAATCCTCATTATGCTCAAAGGCAAAGAAGGAGAGACCTTTTTTCGATTCCAGCAGTCGCATCGACAGACCTGGGGGTGAGAATGCCCTGAGGCAGGCTGGGTGCTAGATGGCAGCACCACTGAAGGGCAAAGTGCTCCAGTCACACACACTCCTATTGTCTTTGGCGGGGACCATGGTACTGACACAAGTGACCCAGGGATGGCCTGGCTGTCTCTAGACTACCAGCTGATATCTGCCAGATACTCTCCCAGAACAGCTGACTCCAGAAGCTGGTACTCTACCTGCTTTGGCTTCCCCTGACCCTGACCTTAATCCTAATCCCTGGGTGTGGAAATACTGTGCTCAGATCATGTTGGTTGGAATAAACATGCAGGGTGGCCATAAAAGTTGAGACAGGAGCAGTGTGGTGGGCACAGCACCAGGCTTCACCTCAAAGGCTTATGACCTATGACTCTTTCTGTCTGACTTTGTATGTATATGTCCCAGTTCCTCTGATAAACCTAAAAAGCTATCTCCTAGAATAGCATGAAGTTTATCAGTGGTTCTCAAACCCCACCTTAGCCCTTTTGACAACTCTATTAGGGGCTCAGGTCCTGCAGGAACATGCATTGTTACGGTTTAGGCTTAAAAATGTCCCAAAGCCTCCTGTGCTCTGAGGTGGGACTTTGGGAAGGCTGCTGTGCTCACTGGAGGGTAATCCCCACTGCATTCATAGTGGACCACGCTGTTTGGAGACCTGACTAGAACAGGTGGGTCACTGCCTTTGGAAAGTCAATCTGCCTGCCTGTAAAATAGTCAATCTGTTTGTGTCTCTTTCCCTCTCTCTCTTTCTGGCTCTTCTCTACTGTTTGCTTCTAGCCACCATGAGATGAACACTTCCCTTCCATCATATCCCTCCACCATAAGGGTCCTGCCCTGGTACCAGTCAGTCATGAACTGAACCCTCTGAAGCTGTCATCCAAAATAAATTCTCCTTCAATTTCTAAGTGTCAGGTATTTTGTTGCAGCAACAGGAAATCTAGCAATACATGTGGCCACAAGCCCATCTGTACAGTTCACAGGTGGTTTTAATGGACATAGGGCCTGGTTGGAACAAAGATGCCAGCATGGGTACAGTAAAAGCACAGGCCATGACTCCAGCATGAGCTCTCTCTGAACATCTGTGGAGTCTGCTAGAATCCCACAGGTGTGGGAGCAGGAGAGGTGGGGCATGGGCCACGGCCTCTTCAGTTACCACCATATACCACCTCTTCCCACAGTGGATTCCTGCCTGACTGTGGAGGCCTAAGACTCATCCAACCACATGGAGGGGTTGCACATGTATCTTCATCCCGTGCTGTCCCTGCAATAAGCATTAACATGACATCCCACGTCACCCTACTCTATTGCAATGAAACCAAATGACTGTACTGTAAATGAACCTCAGTGCTTCTGTGGTATAGTATCACAGAAAGGTGGATGGTACAAAGGGAGAAAAACTTACATTCAAACAGCACGGAAAATACCAGTAGTGCCTGGGTCTCTGTGCAGAGACTCCAGGTCTCTTTCCTAAAGCATCAGTGTGCTCAAGCCCTCAAAAATGCCACACATTACACATTAGCTTTGCAGAGAAGAGAGGCCAGCCCAAGAGACTCAGGCACCTGCAGACCTCACCTGGTTTGCTGTACCGGGGCCAGGTACTCTTAGGGGTCGTCAGCCACGTACACTTGGGGTAGACACGCTGTCTCTGCCGTGGCCTGGGGAGGAGAAGACATAGGCATGGCTATACATCTACAGTTCCCAGGGACCCAGGCCTAGCCACCTCTGTCTCTTGGGAGATTCCTAGGCAGTTTCAGAAATGTGAGGCAAAGACGCAGAGTACTCCAGCCAGCACTGGACACAGCCTGAGGTCTGGGCTGAATGTTGGACTCAGATGTTCAGAAGCAGGCTCTAGGACAACCAGCACAAGCCTCTCATGGCCACCTGGACAAGGTGTGGGCATGTGTGCAAGACCTGGACCATGTAGCAGGCTTCTTCCTTGTGGTGATGGGGACTGAACACAGGGCCTTTGCACTGAGTCCTTTTTGAAATTTTTCAAATAGCGTGTGGCTAAGTTGCCTAGACTGGGCTTGAACCTGCAATCCTCCTGCCTCAGCTACCAAATGACCAGGATTATAGGCATGTGTCATGACACTACACCTGGTGCAATAAGCTTTTTAACAGTTATTTTTTGTTTTTTGTGGTACTGGGGATCAAATTTGTGACCTTGTACTTGCCAGGCAGGCGCTTATGCCATTAGGGTAAATCCCTGGCCCTAAGAGTTATCTTTGGGGAAATAGAGGTAGGGCCAAAGAAGGAAGTTCTAAATTAATTGAATTTTCAAATAAGAAGCATTTAGTTCTATAATCAGAAAAAAGTATAGTTAAGAAGACAAAACCGCCTGGACATTGTGATGGAGCAATGGAGATGAGACTGCCTGTGCCTCCTATAAAAGGCTTGGATCCGGACTCTTGCTCTTCCTTACTGAGGGGTCTATGCTTCTTCACTGCAGTAGCCCATCACTATGTCCAGCTGCCACACACTGGGGTGAAGTGAACCAAAACCCAACTTGGTATTAGTTTTGCTGCCGACTGGGAAGCAAAAATGGGTAAGATTTCAATACTAGAAACTCAAAATGTAATAGTCTTTAAGACCTTTTTATACCTTCAATAAGACAGGGTCTTGCTATGTAGCTCAGGCTGGCCTTGAGCTTACTATGTAGCCCTTGATGGCCTCCTATTTATGGCAATCCTGTTTCAGCCTCCTGAGTGCTGGGATTACAGCCGTGTACCACCACATACAGCAAGACCTTTCTAAAAACACAATGCGATACTGGAAAAGGCAGTGTGAGGAGAGGGCAGAGCCTAACCACTCCAGGTCTCTCAGAGACCCATACACCATGTCCTTGGCCCATACAGACCTAACCCTAAGCCTTTCATCTGTCCTCTATGGTTTAGGTCTTCAGCTCTAAGGGTTCCCGATGGCCTCCAGAGTCTGAACAGGAATGCAGCATTAAGAACACAGCTTGGCATGATCTTACCTCTGTTCCCCTAGGACTGCTCGAGCACCAAAATACCTCTTCAGTTCTGTGTCTGGATTCAAGTGTCTAGAGAACAGAAAATTTTACAAAGAAAAATTAATGCTATGATGACCTTAGAAATTTTAGAGAGCCATAAGAATACAGCAGAAAGGGCCAGGGACTTAGCTCTGTGGCAAACACGAGGTTGTAAGTTCAATCCCCGGTACTGGAGGAAAAAAAAAAAAAAAGAGAATACAGCAGAAAAAAGCTTGGATTTGGCATGAAAGGCAAGTTCCAGGCCTGCTTTTTAAAAAACTACTACCCCATATATGGCCATGCTCTCAGTGTACTGAAAGAACATAGCTGGTCCCAGCACTGAGACAGCAGCTGGGGATGAGTTCCTTCATGTGCAAAACCCTGTTTTTTTTTTTTGGGGGGGGGGGAGTGTTTTGAGACAGGGTCTCATTCTGCAATTCAGGCTGGACTTAAACTCACTATATAGCCCAGGCTACCCTTGAACTCACAGCAATCCTCCTGGTTCAGCCTCCCAAGTGCTGGGATCACAGGTGTGTGCCACTACACTCAGTCCAAATCATTTCTTTGTGGTTGAGTCAGGGGTATGAACTCCCTCAGACTAGACCAAAATCTCAACAGATCCAGTGGGTTTTTCTTTTTTACTTTTTTTTTTTCTAAAACAGGCAACAATCTCTGGCATAGGGGTCAGGTTTCATTAATCATCTACCAAAGAAATTAATAATCATCCAAGGGTGCCATGGTACTTTTACATAGTTCAAGAAAATTTCCAAGTCAAATACAATAGTGCATGCCTGTTGTCCCAGTGACTAGGGAAGCTGAGGCAGGAGTATTACAAATTCAAGGTCAGCCTGGGCAATTTAGCACAACTGTCTCAAAAACAAAAAGTAAATAGGCTGGGTGTAGTGACACATGCCTGTAATCTAAATACTAAGATAGGAGGATTGCCATGAGCTTGAGACCAGCCTGGGTTACAAAGTGAGCTCAAGGCCAGCCTGAACTGCATAGTGAGACCCTGTCTCAAAAAGAAAAAAAAAAAGTAGGGGAGGACTAAGGATATAACTTAGTCCTCTCTGGATCCAAATCACAGTACCAAAGATAAAGAAAGGAGAAAGATTTTATAAGGTATATAAAGTTAAAAGTCCTCTGAAATAGGTTAATTTTCCTTTTTCCCCTTGTCTCCTACTTCCTAAATGTTGAATAATGCTCTTAGCCACTGTTCTTTTTGTTGTTGTTGCTTTGTTTTTTGAAATAGGGTCTCACTGTATAGTTCAGACTGACCTCAAACTTGTTGTGATCCTCCTGACTTAGCCCCCTAAATTTTGGGATTAAAGACGGTAACCGTTCTTCCTTCCCAGAGTAGGCAGAGTTGTACCTGTGCTCTACATGCAAGACGTGCTTCCTAGAGCTGGGTGGAGTGGGGCCAGGGTGGCTGAGCCCACTACCATCCTCGATCCTCTCCAGGATTCGGTCAATGTCTTCCAGCCCATTCTCCTGCAAGCCCAGAACCATCTGTTCATCACCATGACAACTTGACTTCAGGTAACAGAGTGATTTTGGTAAGGAACTATATAGCATTTTCTTCCAAGCAGACCATTAGTCAAGTGCTATTAGCTGCACCCAGATTTTCAGAAAAGCTCGATCTCCTGAGAGGACCTCAAGAGGATGGACCATCCCAGAGTCAGGACACTGTCCTCCTCAGGCTGAGCCCAGACTTTACTGAACAGAGGCAAGACCACAGCTCTTCCCAGGACAGATGGAGGATGAGGGTAAGGGTGAAGGTCTGTCTGAGGACAGACGTGGTATGCAAGCAGCTTCCTAACCTGCCACTCACCAGCCCATTAGCATAGGACAAAATAGGGGGCACAGAGTGGGTATCACATGGGCAACAATGCACAGCTGAAAGAAGGGATCCCCCCCAGATCACTGTGGCCTAGCACTGTGGGACCTGCAAGACTAGAGAGCCAAAGGCAGGCTCCATCTACCAAGGACAAGATGCACACCGCAGGCAACAATTTTATGAAGTTTTCTCTTTGGTTTTCTTGACTCATGGTTGGTTATTTCTAATGGGAAGAGATCCAAACACCAAACAGAAGCCAGCTTCTCCTAGTACCACCTGAAGCACCACAGCTAGAAAGATGACAATCACATACCGAGGTCTCTGCTGTGCTGTTTTTCTTGTTTCTTTGCTTCTTTTTCTTCTTTCGGAGTTTGCCACTTACATTAGACTAATAAAAGACATTTTCATTGGTGAAGAGAAAAATCTTAAAAACTAAGAACACAGTAAGCTCCCCTCTCCTTATATGAGCAGCCCCTGTTTCCCCTACTGATACCGGGACACAAAACACCCCAACTGGTGGCTGGCGATCAGGCCTTTCACACCCTTTTCCTTCTGCATACTTCAAGACCTCCTGTGGCTTCAGGCTCCATCCAACTATAAGGCAGCTTTCAGAGCTCAAGCCATTTCATCTCATTCTGCCCCCCATTCCCTGCCAGGCTCAGCTGCCCTGAAGAATGGGGGCCTCACTGTGTGTGCTGCCTATTGTCAACCTCTGTACCTGCCCAGTGGTCCCACATCTGCACCTGGCTGACTCCTACCATGACACCACAAAGGCTCCTCCAGGAAGCCCCTGTGCCCCAGGGGCTGGAAGATCTGAAGGGCACAGATGCTTCTGAAACACAGTGGGCAGGGGAGGGTACCCTGACTGTAGCACCCTCAGGCCACCACTCTTTAAGGATTTTGACACCAGTCCCATCAAGGGCCCCCAAGGGAACTTTTAAGAAACCAGGCAATTAACAAAATCTAACACAGAAAATTATACATCTAGTGGCTCCAATACCTGCTCTGGGGACACTCCCTTGACCACATCCCCATCTCGCTTTGTCTCTGGCTCTCCACGTGGGGCCCGTGCTTTGTTCTCCGATGCCACAGTGTGTGTGAGCGCACAGTCAGGTCTCTCCCCATTCACCACTGAGTCATCCTCAAGGTCCTCAATATTAATCTGGAAAACAGGTTGGGGGAACAGGGCATTGCTGGTCAGGCTTCACTTTAGACAGTAATGCAGAGATGAATACAAATGGAGACTCAGCATAGCTCAAGTCCAGTGGTACAAAGGATGGAGAGTCCATCCCTCACAGAGACACAGTTCTAAGTTTCAGAAGATGTCCTAGCCCAGAGAGGAGCCTCAGACAAACCCAGGGTCTCTGTAGCCACATGGCATCTCTGTCTTCAAAGATACCATCATAAAGAACACCCCAAGTCACAATTTATCCCTAGTTTTCAACTATCCTCAAAGCAAAACTTTAAAATACACTGTGGCCAATTACTGAAATTCTTCCTTCTTACCATCTGCTTAAACTTCACTTCATGCACAGTTGGAGGACGATGAGAGTGTAGGTGTCCAACCTCTGGCTTGCCTGGGCCACAGTGAGAGAGTAGGAATTGTCTTGAGCACGTATGAAATGTGTAATGTAGCAGGACATGACAGCTTGGAGCCTGGGGTAGGAAGACTGCCAAGTCTGACACCAGTCTGGGCAATTTAGCAAGATCTTGTCTCAAAATAAAAAACAAACAAAAAGGGCTGGGCACGAAGCTCAGTGCCAAGGCCCTGGGTTCAATCTCTCGTACCCTCTCCCAAAAGCATACATGGTTAGTGTAGATAAAAAACAAAACTTTCATTATCCTTTAACTTATTAAATTATTTTGTGCAACAACACAAGCCAAAGTTTAATAATTAAAACTTACAATTCTGCTTAATATCAGTAAATGACCATCTTCACATGCACACATGAATGTAGGTTGGTCAAAATGCTATTATCAGTCATTGTCCGCCTTTTATTCCTCAAATTGCATACATGTGTGCCATGACTGACACATGAGAGTTTGGCTTCAACCATCACAGGAGGCAGAGTCAGTACCACCTGCCCTGGGCCCTCCCCATGGCATCATCCCTACACCACTGTTGCCTACCCTGGCCTTACTAGCACCCCACTGCAATGGAACTGTACTAACAATCACATAATGTTAAAAGCTTACTATGCTGTGGGCTGCAGGTTGGATGCCCCTGGACAAAAGCCTGAGGGAAGGAAAGGTGCCAAGGACCCATGCATTAAGACACTTTTTCTAATAATAATTGCTTCTCAGCATCTGCAAGAGATCAGCTGCAGGGCTTGCTGCATGACACCAGAGCCTGCAGATGCTCAGGTCCTGAGGCATTTATATATAACCTATGGAATCTTCTCATGTGCTTTGTGGGTGTGCAATGATGGGTTTTGAGCCCAAGGCTTCCCACATGCTAGGCTAGCACTCTACCACTACACTCCAGCTACACTCCAGCCCTATGTCTATTTTATGTTTTCAGTGATTACTCTAAGGTTTACAAGATTTTATCATAGTTCTTTGTTTTTGGCACTTTGAGACAAGATCTTACCACATGGTCCAGGCTGCCCTTGAACTTATTAAATAGCTCAGTCTGGTCTCAAATTCAATGATCCTCTTGTGAGGTCTTCTGAGTGCTGGGATTAGATGAGCTACCATACCAAACTAAAAAGTTTCTTTTTATTAACACAGTCTAGTCAGCCACTTTATCAGTCACATAAAACATGAGAACTTGTTTGTTTTGGTACCGGGGATCGAACTCACGACTGCACACTTGCAAATCAGTCACTTGATGCCACTGAGCTAAATCCCCAGCCCAAAGATGAGAACTGTTAACACTGCATTTCCATTTTCCTCTCTCTCATGACCTGTTATAAACCCAACATACTATTATTTTGTTTCTTTGTTTTTTGAGACAGGGTCTTGTTTTGCAGTGTAGGATGGCACTGAATTATTAGCTCAGGCTAACCCTGAATGCACTGCAACCCTCCTATCTCAGCCTTCCTTGTGTTGGGATACAGGTGGGTGCCACTGCACCCCAGCTTCAACATACTATTATTTTTGCTTTAAACAGTAAATTATCTTTTAAAGAAATTTTAAAAATAGGAAAAGGGATTTTTTTCCTTTTCTTTTTTTTTTTTTAGTACTGAGATGGAAGCTGGGACACTCTGCCACTGAGCTACATCCCTGGATCTTTTTATGTTTTTGAGACAGTCTTGCTAAATTGCACAGGCAGGATTCATGCTCTGCTATGCCCAGCTCAGTTTATACATTTAACCTAATAATTCAATTCTGCTATTTCTTCCCATAGATCCATATTTCTATCTGAAGTCATTTTCCACCAGGATGAAGGATTTCCTTCTACATCTTTAGTTGAAGTACTGATTGGCAAGAGTTTTTTTTAAAAGCATTTGTCCCTAAGAAAATATTGTTATTCAATGTTCATTTTTTAAAAACTATCTTTATGGGTATAGATGCTGGGCTGAATTTTCCCTCCAGAATGTTTGCTGAGACAGTCCCACTGTTTCCTCTTCTGGCTTGTAAGAAGTTAGTGATCACGTCTGTCAGTGCTTCTCTTCTCCAGTTGGTTTTCCTTTCCCTTTCCCTTTCTCCTTTCCATTCCATTTATTTATTTATTTATTTTTGAGACAGGGTTTCATTATGTAGTTTAGACTGGCCTTGACTGAATTCACTATGTAGCCCGGTCTGGCTTCAAACTTGTGGTAATCGTCTTGTCTCACTAGGCCTCCAGAGTGCTAGGATTACAGGCATGTGCCACCATGCCTGGATCTCTACTTGTTTTTATGGTTCTTTTCACTGTTGGTTTTCAATCTGAGAATAATTTACCTTGCTCAGATTTTCTTTTCTTCTCAGCACTACAGACTTTATACTGTGCTACATGGTCAGCCCTTTTTAAAAATTTTTTACTTTGAGACAAGATCTCACCAAGTCACTAAATTGCCTGGGCTGAGCTTGAATTTGCAATCCTCCTGCCTCAGCCTCCAAAAATGCTAGGATTATTAGCATGTGTTATGCCTGGCTGAGGTTTTATATTTACTTTGTTTTAGGTTTGTTGAACTTCTTGAATCTGAGGAAAATTGTAAAAAAAAAAAAAAAAAGAAAAAGAAAAATATACATTTCTCTACCATGATTAATTGACTAATACAGTTTGTATGCATGTGTGTGAGTTACTGTGGATTGAACCCAGAGCCTTAAAATGAGACACACCACAGCCCTGTTTGTCTATTTAGAGACAGGGTCTCACCAAATTGCCCAGACTGGTTTCAAACTTGTGACTTCTATGCCTTAGCATCCCAAGTAGCTAGGATTTACAGGTATGTAGCACTATGCTGGCCTTAGGTTTTTTTTTTTTGTACCGGAGATCGAACTCCCAACTTTGTGCTCGGCAGGCAGGCGCTTATGCCACTGAGCTAAATCCCTAGCCCTTAGGTTGTTTTTAACTCTACAAGAAAGAAATTTAAGGCATAACCATCACCAAAAAAGGGGCTTGCTAAATAAATAAATAAATAAATAAATAAATAAATAAATAAATTTTAAAAGGTACTTTTTGCATTGAAACAAGAAACTCAGAACTTTTGTTGCTGGAAAAAGTGCTTCTGCATTTGACAGTCAAGAATGACAAGGCCTGCCAGGTGTGGTAGTGAACACCTGTAATCCCAGCACTTGGAAGGCTGCGGCAAAAGGATTGCTGTGAGTTCAAGGCCACCCTTGGCTCTACAAAAATGAGTTCACGTCCAGCCTGAACTGCATAGTAAGACTCTATCTCAAAAGACAGGACCTCAGTTGGTACAATGGTAAATGCTTATAACCTCAGCTACTTAGGAGGCTGAAGCAGTCATGTTATAAGTTTGAAGCAATTTGGCAAGAACTTGCCTCAAAATAAAAAAGGAAAAAGGGCTAAGGGGTATATTCACTGAATTGTGAGGCTTTGGTTCAATCCTCAGTACCATAAGAGAGACAGAGATTCTTTGAAAAATGCTTAAGGAAGCCAGGCATGGTGGCACACACATGTAATCCCAGCACGCAGGAAGCTGAGTCATGAGGATCACCATGAGTTCAAGGTCAGCCTTGGCTACAGTGAGTTCAAGGACAGCCTGAATACATTATGAGACCATATCTCAAAAAAAAAAAAAAAAAAAAAAAGGCCAGGATTTAACTCAGCGGCTCAAGCACTTGCCTGCTAAGCGCAAGGTCATGAGTTCGATCCCAGGTGGTGGTGGGGGAACGAGACCCAAAACAAAAAAATTCAATGTAATATAGTGTAATAATTTTAGGCATGTTTATATAGTTTTTAAAGCATTATCAAAGTGGCCTTTGGCCCCTGAAACAATAAGAAATCTTATTCTATGACATCATCTTCAATGGCTGCATAGTGTGGTCACTCTTGGTGTCTGCAGGGAACTGGTCCCAGGCCCCTCATGTATGAACATGTACATCGCTCAGCTGAAACTCCACACCATCTGCAGACAACCTAAGCACATCCTCCAGTGTACCTAGCTGCTTATAACACCTAGTACACAATGGGAATGCCATGTACACAGCTGTTACACGTAGCATTTAGGGGCTGATGACAAGAAAAATGTCTGCAGGTGTTCAATACTGATGTGGTTTTTTTCCCTAATACTTACAATTCATGGTTGGTGGAATCTGCTGCTGTGGAGCCCACAGATATGAAGGCCCACAATCTGATGCTGCATGAATGCAGCCAATCAATCTTTATTGTGGGGCATTTGGTCAGGCTCAAAATTTCAACCCCAATGATAACATCAAAGTCTTTGTAGTAAGTCCTTGCATAGAGCCAGGGTGATTTCTTTCCAGTATATTCCTGAAGAGAAACTCCTAGGTCACTCAAACTGTCCTCCGAGCAGCCTGCTAAACTACACTTCTCTCAGCGGGTCTAGGAGAACCTATTTTCTCACAGTCCTTGACTATGCAATCAGGAAACAATTGCTCCATGGTGGAGTACCTCTGCTGACTGAGAGTGAACATGGACAAATACTTCTCTTTTGGGGAAGTGCTGGAGATCAAATCCAGGGACTTGCAAAAACTATACTAATAAATACTTCTATTGTTTTATTTCTACATGTGAATAAGAAATTATAGAATGCCTGAATTAAAATTAAAAGACTGATGTGTCCCTGAATAAAACTTCTTTGGAAGGCCTAGGTTTAGTTAGTAGTAGCAGCACGCTTGTCTAGCATGTATGAGGCCCTGGGTTTGATTCCAGCACCATTAACAAAACAGAATAAAATCAAAAAGCTTCAGAAATTCATGAAAAGGCATTATGGTAAGAAACCAGGGACCCACTCAGGTTGTCAATGCCACCCACATTCAGCAGGCAGCCAAATTGACCACAACCACACACAGGTATGGCTCCTGACTGAGTGCAAGCTCTTGGTCCATCAATCAGCCACTCTTCAAAGTCCTACCAGCATGAATAAAAATACTAACTAAAGACATATGAAAAAAAATTAAATCATTAAGAAGAAACAGAGGAGCCAGGGATTCAGCTCAGTGGCTTAAGCACCTGCCTGGCAAGTGCAAGGTCATGAGTTTGATCCCTGGTACCAAGAAAAGAGGAAGAAGAGAAAGAAGAGGAAGAAGAGGAGGAAGAAGAGGAAGAGGAGGAGGAGGAAGAAGAAGAGGAGGAGGAGGAGGAAGAGGAGAGAACTCTGCATGGGGCTGCAGCAGGAGCAGAATGTGCATGTCATACTGTAAATGCAACTGTGAAGAGAAAAGATAGACACATAAGAATGCGATAAGCTTCAGGACCTGCCCTTGTAGGGAAATTTCAAAGTTTAAGAACAAATACAAGCTAGGTGGTTCATGTACTCTGTTAATAATGCACTTACTCAAGTAGTCACTTCCCCCCTAAAACAAAAGCATGAATACTAGGTTACCAGGAGAGACATACCTTCGCAGGGACAGGACAGTGGAAGCATCAGTTCTGCTGCTTCTCTGTGGTCCCCATACTCCTTTTCTTTTGGCTGACTTCAATCTGCAAATTTCCCTTGTGAAAAGCCATCCCATATGAGAGCTTTCAATGAGTTTTTTGAACCCTTTCAGCAAATTACTGAACCTGCAGAGTAGTCTTAGGGAACCCTTGAACTTAAAACCAGTGTCAGAGGGGCTGCTGAGCTGTTCTCTCAATTCTGCAGTTGTCGGGGAAAACTGTGCTTCTACAAGGTTATGTGAGATGAATGACTGACTTGAAAACATTCTAATACAGCATAACCATTGTAATGTACAAGTGCTATCTGAGTTAGTATTTTTAATTCACTGCTTTTTACTTGGCATATTTACAGGAAGAAAATATTCATAATATGTATATCTGACATAAGACTTAAAGCATATAGAACTTTTATAAAACTATAATAAAAATACAACCCCATATAAAGGACAAGAAAGTGCGAAAAAGAACTTACAATGGCCAATAAGCATGTGAAAAAGAGGCCCACAGTTATCTGAAGATGTAAATTAAACCAAAGCTGGGAGTGGTGGCACATGCCTATAATCCCAGCACTCCTCACTTGGAAGCCTGAAGTAGGAGTATCCCAGAGAGTTCAAGGTCAGCCTGAACTACATAGCAAGACCCTATCGAAAAACTGAACAAATGAAAAACCAAATGACAGCCAGGAATGGCATCTCAGGCCTGTAGTCCCAGCACTCTGAGATGCTGAGGCATGACAATCATATGTTCCAGTCCAGCCTGGGAAAATAACTTAGTGACTTAGTAAGACCCTATCTCACAAAATAAAAAATAAATAAATAAAAAGGCATATGACTATCAAGAAGCCAGACAACAGAAAGCACATTTCGAGTGATTCCATTCACATATACTCCAAGAGCAGACACGACTCACATACAGTGAGGTCTTCTAGAATCTAATGGTGGTACTTACACTGGTGTAATTTGTCAAAACTTGGACTATATGCTTAAAATGGGCATACTTTATTATATATTATGTCAATAAGTTGCATTTTTTTAAATGGTACCTGGGATTGAACCCAGAACACTGCTCTGTAAGTACTCTACCACTAAGCTACATCCCCAGTCCTTTTTAATTTACTTTTTAAACTTTAAGACAGTCTTGGGCCGGGAATTTAGCTCAGCAGCATAAGTTCCTGCCTTGCAAGCATGTAGCTGTGAGTTCGATCCCTGGTACCAAAAAAAAAAAAAGTCTTGCTAAATGGCCTTTAACAGGAGATCCTCCTACCTCAGGCTCCTGAATAGCTGGAATTCCAAGCACTTGGCTAACAAATTCATTTTTAAAAACCTCTCTCACAAAAATGGTAAAGATGATTTCTGACTTAAAGCTAAAGAAACTCCCCCACCAGTCAGTTATAATGCAAACATCAGTGCTATGGTTAGTGAAGAGAGGCACCAGATCATTCTGTGCCCTGATTCCTTCTTCCTAAGAAGGAACCAACAGATCCTAGAAATATTCCCTAGTAATAGGGTCACATGTTTTGGGGATGTTCTTTTTGCTCCCTTTAGTTTTCAACATCATATAATATCTGTATTTGTCAAATGCTGGCCTGTACACCCGAATTCATTCATCCTTTAGGACAACCCATGAAGTAAAACAAGAACCTGCCTAAAGCTTACATTTCTTATGTTGCCCAAGCTCTCATAGCTACAAAGAGATTGAAGGATTCAAGTCCAGGCCACTCTGACTGTACCACCCACCCACATTCTGACAGCAGATAGCAACCACTTGTCTCACCAAGGGAAGCAAACAGATAGTAACTGCTGGCAGGGTACATCAGTAAACAACAAAGTCTCATTTCAGAAAGCTTAAACACCAACTGATACAAAGTAAAATGAATAAATAAGTTATTTATAAGAATATTTGATGGCAACTGCCAGGAAAAAGGAAAGAGACTGGAATAAAAGCAATGGGAGAGTGGGGCAAATGTACTGTTATGAGGTGAGTACATGAGTTCAAGGCCAGCCTGAAATACATAGCAAGACACTGTCCCAAAACAAAAAACAAATGAGATGAGTACAGCTGTGGACTCTGTGCAAACCATGGAGACAAAGGGGTAGGCAGGGGATAGCAGAGGAGTCAGCACAGCTGGAGCAGAGGGGGCAAGCTTAGAAAGATAAAAGGGGGAGATACATTTGGGAAGAGTGGGTAAACTTGGGCTACTAGAGATTGTCAGCAAGAAAGGCTATGACTGGCATGTGTTCAGAGAAGAACATAGAGATCCCAAGAGCATGGTCACACTCTCCATGCACTTGGAGCCACACAGGACTTTCCCATGGTATACACTCAGGTGTCGTGAGACCAGAGATACCTTCCAAGTGTCTGGCCTTGGCTACAGGAAGAAAGGAAAGACCTTTGACAGAAACAAGGAAGACTTTCAGCAGCAGCTCTAGGTAGACACAATAAGGTCAGTTAGTGTCTGGACACACGGAGATACCTAAGGAAGAGACTGTTCCTGAGCTGACCCATGAATCCACATGGTACCAGGAAGGAGGCTTGAGCTGGTAATAGTAATATCCTATCAGAATGCAGGCATGTGGGGTTACAGCCCAGCAGCAGGACATGCTTAGCATATACAACACCTTGAGTTCAGTCCCTAGTGGAAAGAAAAAAGTATTAGAGAAACATGGGTTCACCATGTGTTGATAATTGTAGGAACCTAGTGATCACCACATAAGGGTTACCTGTACCACCCCTATTTTTGTATATTTTTTAAAACTTTCATAATAAAAGTTAAAAAGAAAGAAATGAGGTAGGAGGTAGGAGTTGTCTTTCAGGCCAAGAGTCAGAAGACATGGCTGGAGGCATGCTGAAATTCAAGAAGGAATTTTAGTTCTACCTTTAGGGTTGAGACCTGTCTCTTACCTCAAGTGGAAAGGTCAATAATCTCTACACCTGTGTTAGGACAGTTCCCACTCACCAATGTCTTTAGACCACTTAACTTGACAACTTGACAATGCTGTGGCAACTGGAATATCGGGTGACACCTTACAAAGGATGTTAGTTTCTCCAATTTTCACACCCATAAGTATTCGTTCTTTAATTCAGCAGATGACCGTTGAAGCCTTACTATGTGCGCAATGACTGGGGATACAAGGTGAGAACAAATGTGTTACCTATCATACAGGGAGGTAGGAGAAGCTAAACTCAGATAATCCGAACGTGAACCTACAGGTGGTGGCCAGTGCTAATGAGGAAGCATCAAGGCATCTGATAGGCGTTTCACATTCAACCAGTTATTTCTTTATGTCAGACACCTGCAGTGAATGATGAACATACCAGCATGTTCTGGGCAGCCAGAGGTGTTGTGAGGCCTTCCAAATGCTAGACTTGGGAAATGCTCATTCAGGGAATCAAAGAAAGACGCCTAAGTCCTGGAGATGCGGGGCCCCGTCCTTCCACTGCGGCCCAGCCCGTTAAGCGCACTCCAGCCACGGCCATTCCCTTCCCCTAGACATCCTGCCCTCCTCACTGCAGTGCAGTTACCCCACTCAGCCGCAGAACTGCAAAGCCCTTTGCGCCCCGCCTCTCGATGCTCTTGGTTCCGCCTTCCCACTGCAGCCCCGTCCAGGATAACGGCTCCACCCTCCCCGCCGCAGAAAAGGCTCCCTAGCCTAGTCCCTAGACAGCGCGCTACCCACCCTCAAACACCAAACCCACACCCCCACTGACACTTCGCCCCGGATGTAGCGGTCCCGGCCTTCGGGCTGCAGCACAGTCCCACCACCCAGCCGGCTGACCGCTCCCGCTGATCGTGCCTTCGCCTCGCCCCGATCATGGCCCTCCCCATTTTAGGCCAGGTCCCTCAAGAGGGCCCAGGACACAGACCCACTCGCTCAGGCCGAGGCCCCGCCCTGGCTCTGTGAATAGTCGCAAAACCCGGCCCATTGACAGGGAACAGACTCGGGTCTTAGCCCCATCCCACACACCACGGTTCCAACCCACACCGCTGAGTCCCGCCCCGGACGTCACGGCCCCGCCGCGTCATCCCCACCGGACATCACGGCCCCGCCCACTCCGCAGTCCAGACAAACTTCACGCCCACCCGGCCCTCCTCGGTCGTCACGGCCCCGGCACGCCCCTCCCCCTCAGGTCACGCCGCTCCTCACCAGCTCGAACCGGTTGTTGACTTGGACACTTTCCTTCCCTGTCCCTCCGGGGAGCCGGACCCCCGGGCCCCGCTTTGGTCCTTCTTCCGCGTCATCGTCATCACGGAGGACAAACTGCAGGGCGCTGGGCCCAAGGGGCTCCTGGCCACGCTGTTCCCCCCTCAACCTCCGGAGGGCCCGGCGCGACATAGGACCCGACGCCTGACGTCTTGAGGGAGAAGGAAGAGCAGCAATCTGGCTGCTGGCGCGCCTGCGCACTGACGACGCACTGGCAGAGGCTGGCGTGTCGCGTCTGCGTGCTGCGGCTCTCCGGAACTTCCTGTCCGTCACCTGTGGCGTCAAAGAAAGTCCAGGCCCCTCCCGCGAGAGTTGAGTGTCTCCAGCTGGCTGCAGTAAAGTGTTCTCCTGGGATTCTTGGCTTATGAGGGGGGCACAGATGAGGAACTGTGACTGGAGTGACGGGCGGAGAGACTCAGAGCCACCCATACCCATGCCCTAGAACCTGGTTCGCAGAGTGCTTCCTAGGGCGTAGGAAGGATGCAGAGTGCGCAGGGGACAGAGTGCGCAGTTTTCGTTTTAATATAAATAAACATCGAGCTGGCGTGGTGGCGCAAGTCTGTAATCCCAGCACTTGAGAGGCTGAGGCGGGAGGATCAAGGCATCCTAAACTCTATAGCGACACCCTACTTCTAAATAAATAAATAAATAAAACCAGAAACATACCCCTAAATCAAGGACCTTCTCTGAATTGCAGGCTGCTGTGCGCCCCTCCTCCCCAAGATAAATGGGTCCGAATTTCAAGAGTAGATTCTAGCCGGGCGTGGTGGCTCACGCCTGTAATTTCAGCACTCGGGAGGCTGAGGCAGGAGGATCGTTGCGAGTTTGAGACCAGCCTGGGCTACAAAGTGAGCGCAAGGCCAGCCTGAACTGCATAGCGAGACCCTGTCTCAAAAAGACACACAAAAAAAGTAGGTTCTAGGAGTTGCAATTCTCTTGAACATATAAGTATGGGAATTGGTGCCCTAAGGTAGAGATTTGCCACTCTTACTGTGCACCATCTTCTAGAGAGAATTTTACAATAAAAACGTTAAAAATCCTTCCCTAACTGAATTGGAGTTCAACTGTTTTGAAAACGCATTCCAGGGGCAGCCAGGATTGAGAAATGGCAAGGCCTAAGAGCAAGAGCAAAATGAACTGATGTAGGAGTGAGAAACAGTCTAGCACATGGAATGGCCTACTGTGGGGCTAAGCCAGGCCCTGAGATTCAAAAGGACCTGAGTTTCAGTTGGGTTTGTGAGTCCGGACTGCAGGTGAGGTCCATTGCTGGCCACGCTTGAGATGGGGAGCAGGGCAGGGTAGGGTCACAGGGTGTCTCCTGGCTGCTCTGGTCCCTGGGTTGTACTTTCTCCTGCTTCCCCCAGGAAGCTCCACTGGGGCTGGGATGGTGTCCGTGTTGCTCCTCAGGGAATGGTGTGCATGGCTGGCCAGAATCATGTGTTCCATGGGGGCCTCACTCCAGTCACACTTAGCACCCACTTGTGTCTGGCCTGTTACAAAGCAGGCTAGTTGTTGGTTTCTATGTCTGTGTCCCCCTTGATAGTTGCCTGACCAGTCTACACAAGCCTGTTCCCTGGCTTATGGATGGAATCCAGAGAGTCCTTAAGGCCTCTGCCTGCAAATCTTCCTTTCCCCAATAGGTAGTACACACTGTGGGGGACACACAAACAGGCAATTGCATGCAAGTTTCTCCCTGGCTGCTGCAGCCTGAGGCCTCAACGAGGAAAGCTGTTTGTCCAGATGAGGCCAAGGCTGTTTCAGCGGCCAGTTCTACATTTATCTGTACAGCTTGGGGAAAGAGGTGAGGCTGGCACCCCTCAGAGCCCAGGGAGATGGAAGAGAGTTCTTGACTTGCCCTTGGAGCTTGCCCATCAAACAGCCTCAGGAAGAAGCTATATAGGACATTCACTGCCCCAGGATATTTTTTCACTGCTGTAAGCACTGATTTCCTAGTGTTTGGGGGTTCAAACCTGGTTCTCCTTACTTCAGAAGTGTGAGCTGGGCATATTGCCCAGTGCCAACTTCTGCTCTGTAAGCTCAAGGAGATAATAGCAATGATGCTTGACATCCAGGGGTGTCTGCTGATGAGACTGCTACACAGATGAAAACTTTTATTGCTGAATGTGTGACAGACAATTCCCAATCACTCCATCCCCCTTATTTTTGGTGTGGTACTTGAGATTAAATCTAGAGCCTTCACTTTGTGCTATTTCCCTAGCCTTTTAAAAAAAATAGTTTGAGACAGGGTCTCATTAAGTCACTAAGTTCTCCAGGCAGGTATTCAATGTGATTCTCTTGCCTCAGCCTCTCAGACTGCTAGGTTTGTACCTCCACACCTGGTCCTCTTTTCCAGAGAAGTCTTTTTTTTTTTTCAATAGGTACCGGGGATTGAACTCAGGACCGCATGCTTGCAAGGCAGGTGCTTATACTGCTGAGCTAAATCCCCAGCCCCTGGTTCTTTTAAACAGAATAAAAACACAAGAATAAGTAGTCTATATTCAAACAAGCAGTGGGAGCTGGATACTTTTATTAGCTTCTCTAATTTTGTGCGTTTGAGTTTCCTGGACTGCAGCTGTTGAGAGTATTCTTTCCCATAGGCCCAACTATTAGAAGCCTTTCCCTTTAGGGCCTCCTCCAGCCCTGAGGGGGGCAGCACAGTCTGGAGTGGACATCCTGGAATGCACTGCCAAATTCCTTCATGTACTTGGCCTTAGTTTCCTCATCTGGTAGGAGTGATGAGGGACCACTCGTCATGGTGCATATGAGCTGCAAGGTGCTGAGTGCTGGGGCTACCCTCAGCCTGCACCCTTCTGGGAACACTAGCTGGGTCCTCTCCCTGAAGAACAGGACTAGGGGACTGAGAAACCAGACCAAAGGGGACCCAGGCCAGCAAGCACAGCCAGCAGCCTCGGTTGTACTGCATGCAGCCCTGACCATGATGCCTGGGGCTATGGAGCTGGCAGAGAAGCTGCCCCAGGCATCGTGTGTGTGTGTGTGTGTGTGTGTGTGTGTGTGTGTGTGTGTGTGTGGTGCTGGAGACTGAACTCAGGATTTCTTGTGTGCTAAGCAAATGCTTCTCTGCTGAACTACATTCCCCAACCCTTCTTACAGTTTTACTTTGAAACAAAATCTTGGTAAGTTGCTCAGAAAGGCTTCAAATTTCCCATCCTCCTGCCTCAGCCTGCCAAGGAGCCTAACTAGGACTTTGTGGACAGACATGGGCTTAGATCCCATGTTCTGTGATGGGCACCCTAACAGCAGTGTTGGAGACTTTTCTGTCCCTCAGGGCAGGCAGCCCCTCAGAGCTGAGCTTCACCTTCAGAGAATTTGGGATCCTCCTGCCTCAGCTTCCCACCACAGCTTTGTCCCCAGATGGTCACCATAAGATCATCTTTTTTTTTTTTTTTTTTGTCTTTTTGAGACAGGGTCTCACTATGCAGTTCGGACTGGCCTTGAGCTCACTTTGTAGCCCAGGCTGGTCTCAGACTCGCAACTATCCTCCTGCCTCAGCCTCCCAAGTGCTGGGATTACAGGCGTGAGCCACCACACCCAGCAAGATCATCTTTATTAGGTTCACATGGCCATGGACACAACTTTTCAGAGCTGTGCCAGGACTATCTAGCATCCCCAGGCCCCCTGGCCTGCAGTGAGTGAGGAGCATATCACCAGTGCATGGGAGGGCCCGGAGGGGTAGGGTGGCAGGGAATGTGCTGGCAGAGTCCAAGCTCGGCCTCAGCCTTCATAATGGAGATACGGGGTGCCTGGGACACCTCCCAGAGGGTCCCACCCACTCAACAGTTTCCAGGTGCCTTAGGCCCCATAGGATGGCAGAAGCGGGCAGGTTCCCCAAACCAACCTAGATTCCTACCCAGGAAGGGGAAGTGGGCATGTTGTACGACCTGTGCAGGTGAGAACTGGGACCTGGGCAGGGTCTGCTGGAGATTCAGGGTCTGGAATCCCCTGCCTTCCCACTTCAAGAAGGAACACCCTCCATTCCCACCCTACAGAGTCTTAAGTGGGAACAGCCTCCGAGGGGAGGGTCCTGCAGTGGACCTGCCCCCAAATGAGCAGGGGTAAAAAAACATGTATAAATATATAAGCTGTACACATATATTATAGAAAGGCGTCTATGTATATATGTACATGCGCAGGCCTGGCCGCTCTGGGCCGTGGTCACTGGAAGTCCAGAGTCTGGGTGTCTGGGAGGTAGAGGGACTGGGTCTGGCGGCTGCGGCGTGCTGTGGCGTTGAGGGCGTCCACGCTCCTTCGGCTGGAGCGGACGACGTCAGCCACGAAGCTGGTGCAGTCGCTGCAGACGTCCTTCAGGACACAGCCGTGCGCGTAGATGTGCGGGAACTCCTCCTCCACGCTCCGCCACCGTGGCCCTTGCAGGGACCTGGGGCGAGGGCCAGGAGAAGACCATCAGGGCTGAGACCCCGCCAGTTCTGTCCCTCCCGAATCACAAACGTCCCAGGGTCCTCAGGCCCACAGCTGCCCCTCACCTCACCCTCCACGCACGGGATTTGGAGAAGAAACTTACTGGGCGCACTTCCCAGTGCAGGCTGCTCAGAGAGCGAGTCCTAAATCACTCCCCAGCCCGCCCACTCCAGAAGGGGCCTGGCCGGAGCTGCGGGTTTCCTACAAGCCCCGCCCGGACCCGCCCAAACACCTGGGCCCTGCAACAAGGCAAAGCCACACACTGGAAGGCCTCTCTCCTCTGCGCAGGCGCAGCCTTGGCCGTGGCTGTCCTCTGAGGACTCTCAAAGCCTAGAGAGTAGACGGGGATGTGTGCACACTTCTTAGAAGGCATCTTCATCTGCAATACAGAGGGAGTTGTGGACCAGGTACAAACCTTGCGAGCCCCACACCCCTGAGGACCCCTGCTCCTTCCTCCTCACACCCCTGCCGTGTTTCTGCTCATGTAGGTGCTTTTTAGAGGTAAAAACAGTGCCTTTTTATACCATAAAGGGTCCGGCATTGTGCCCTGCACACAATCGGCATATGACACTGATGACAGAAGAGTTTCTCCATTGTCAGGGTAGATTATAAAGAAGCCCCAGCTAAAAACGTAAAAACTGGACGTAGTGGTGCACATCTGTAATCCCAGCACTCAGGAGGCTGAGGCAGGAGGATCCCTGTGAGTTCAAAGCCAGTTTGCGCTCCATAGTGAGTTCAAGGCCAGCCTGAACTACACATCAAGACCTGTCTCAAAAAAACAAAAAACAAAAACAAAAAAAGAAACAAAAAACAAACCACCAACAACAACAACAACAAAACCACTCCATTAAAAAAAAAAGACTAGCTAGGGCTTTGGATATAGTTCAGTGGCACAGCGCCTGCCTGGCAAGTGCAAGGTCCTAAGTTAGATTCCCAGTACAAAAAAAGAAAAGAGATCAGCCAAGAGGACCTTTTAAACTTCACAGTCAGCTGGGCATGGTGGCACACACCTGTAATCCCAGCACTTGGGAGGCTGAGGCAGGAGGATCACTGTGAGTTCAAGGCCAGCCTACATCACTTAGTGAGACCCTGTCTGAAAAAAATTTTTAAAATAAATAAAAACAAAACAAAACACTTCACAGTCTTGGCAAGTATAAGAAAGGGTTCTGGGGGCTGGGGATTTAGCTCAGCGGCATAAGCACCTGCCTTGCAAGCATGCGGTCATGAGTTCGATCCCTGGTACAGATGAAAAAAAAAAAAAAAGAAAGAAAGAAAGAAAGGGTTCCAGAGAAGGGTATGGATGAGGGGCCCAGTGAGTATGGGATTGTGCAATATATGTACTGGGAGACAGCAGAATGCCTGTCTCAGCTCACAGACGTGAAGCCCCATACAAGCTCACCTTTATGCTACAGGAAGTGCAGACGGCTCTGGAAAGGAAGGGAGGTGGCATGAGTGAGGAAGAGGAGGCAGAGGTAGCCTCTGTCCTCTGTCCACCCGCCCCAGGTGCTGGGCACACCCATTAGCCAACAATCTTCCTTCAGGACTTGATTCTACTGCAGATTCTTTTGTGTTGGCTTCAATCCAGCACACCTCTGTCTCTCAGCTTCCCCCTGAAAGTTTGGCCTGGATCACCAGATACCCCTCACTACAGAAGCAGAAAGCTCTTGAGGGAGTGCTCTGTTTTAAGCATTGATGAACATTTCTTATTCCTGCCCTCAATTTCAGAAGTAAATGCTTTCTTGTAAGCTTCAAATGTTATGTTAGTTACAGTTTAGACAGCCCAACTACAGGGATGATCTCTGTTGGTGATACAGCCTCTACTCTCCAGACTAGTTTAAGCATATATTAACAAAACATACATATTATTTTACAAATGAAATGAGACACCTTTCAAACTACTTTTTATTTTATATTATTTTGGCTTTGGTTTTTTGAGATAGATGTCTCCCATGTAGTTTAGTCTGGCCTTGAACGCACCATGTAGCCCAGCCTGGCCTTGAAATCATTGAAATCCTCCTGTCTCAGCCTCCCAAGCCTGGGATTACATGGGCCACCATGCCTGGAAGTTTTATCTATTGAGATAAATCCTGAAGTAACCAGTTGTGGATTTATTTTTCCTTGCAGCAGACACACATAAAAATTGGAACAGGCTGGTGTTTTGGGTCTTGCTTTGATGACTCATCCGTCTCCCTTGTATTGATGCTCAGTCTGGGGCTACTTAGAATTGGGGTTGATTCTGCCCTAGGGAGGCAGGACCTTCCTGTGTGTCCTACTGGTACCCTATGAATTATGACATTTGGTTATGTCTAATAGAAGCAAACACTATACCCTAGGTACAAGTGCTGTTTCTTTAAGTCTTTTGGATGGAATAAGACAACTTTTTCTGTGAGGGCTGGATTTTAGGTAAATCTAAAAATATAACAAGTAAGTGAATGGGTGGGATTGTGTTCTGGTGACATTTTATTTACAAAACAGGCAGTGGCACCTGTAATCCCAGCACTGAAGAGGCTGAGGCAGGAGATTACTGTGAGTTTGAGGCCAACCTAGTTTAAAGCCAGCCTGAACCGCATAGCAAAGACTCTGTGTCAAAAAGAAAACAAAAACAAACAAACACCCAACTAAACAACAAAAACAGGCAGTGAGCCAATGTGTCTATGGGCAGTAGCTTCTCAACTACTAACTTCCTTTCATTATGCTGCAGAGTGATCTGGCTTCTCTGAGGCCAGTCACTGAGGCCCTCTTGTGCCTGTCTCCCCTAGAACTTTCCCAGAGACCCCCAGTACCCTGGCCTCTTGCGCATGTGTCTGGACATTCTTGGTCTGCTTCCTGGCCCTGCTGATGGCCAGTGTCTTGAAAACCATTGTTTCATATCTTTTGGTTTTGGAGATTTGGCTATTTCAGCTGCAGGTTCCTGTTTACTCCATCTTGGCTGAAAATGAGAGTTCCTTAGCTATTTAAATTAATTTAAATAACACTTAACATTTTAGCTCTAAACATTCATTTTGGCTGATACCATCATCTTCTAGGAACTTGTCAAAATGGCTGCCACCAAGGGAAAGTAGAGGCACCTGACCCATGCCCTCCAGGCCTCTGAGAAAACATCTTCCTCCATGCAGATCTCCAAGAAAAATGGCAACAGAGAATTCAAGGGAGTGGGAAGAAGCAACACCCTGCACATGCCCGCCTTGCAAAGCTGGAAGAGTCAACAGTATCACCCAGCACTGTTATACTGCTGTCAGCAAATGGGTTAAAAGTGAGTTTCCCCAAGAGAATTCATGGGAGTGCTGAGCATATCAAGCTCAGGGGTCAAAGTGGTGTCCAGAGCAATGATAAGAGAAAGGAAGCCAAAGAAAAAGGTCCTGGCTTCAACTAAAGCCCCAACCTGCTCCACCCAGAGAACCACACTTTGTGAGGACATTGTGTGGTATGTGTATATGTTTTGTTGTTGTTATTTGTAGTGCTATGGATCACACCCAGAGCTTCATACATGCTAACCAAGTGTTCTGCCACTCAGCCACATCCCAAGTCCCTGAGAAAACTACTTGAAAGGAGGTTTCAGGTTCATATCCTTTAATCCCAGCTATTCAGGAGGCTGAGGCAGGAAGATCACAAGTTTGAAACCAGCCTGGGCAATGTAGTGCTTAGTGAGACCCCACCTTAAAAGAAAGGGAAAAGGAGCCCAATGCTTCTAAATTTATGACATAATAGGTATAAAATAAGAGACCTTTGTAAAAAGAATTCCATTCCCTACCACTCTGAAAGACTCAACACTCACAGCTGTGGTGGTGTGTGCTAAACATCCCCATAGTCACAGGGGTCTGGTGCAGCTCCCCGCCTATCCCCACCCCTGCTCACTTGTGGTCACAGTGCCCTTGTGAGGCTCACCTCTTGCAAAAGAGACAGGTGGGTGGCCAGGAGAACAGTGAGAACCGGGCCCGGCAGCAGCAGCAAATCTAAAAGAAAAGGCCTGGTTAGAGTGTAGCCTGCTCATAGCCTAGAGTACAGCTGGCCCTGGCAGCACCCCCAGCCCCACCCTGTCAAAGCACCTCACCTTCCCCCGCTTCAGGCTGCTGAAGAGCTCCTTGTCCTGGACAAACTTTTCCATCTCAGCCTTCACCAGCACGCGGCGCACATCCACCACCTCCTCCACTGTCAGGGCCAGGCTCTCCACAGGATGGCTGAACTCCTAGGGAGGGGCAGGGTCAGACAGGGTTGCCTTGCAAGCCCCCCTCATTCCTTAGAGACCTCACCCCAGACAGACACCTGGTAACTCCTTGGAGTGCAGTTGCCACTCTCTGAGGAGGGTTCCCCACCCCTGCAGCCCCACATTCTACCATAGCTCTGCTAGCCACCTCCCCTGAACTCCCTTTTCACGTCCCTACCTGCAACACATACTATGGCTGATCAGAGCCAAACAGAGTCCATCTCTCGTCTTCACTCCCATTGGAAACCTTCAGCCCTGAGCTCCCCTGCCTCATTGCAGACCTGGCCCCAGGGACCGATTCCATACGGAATACCTCACACCCAGAACTCCAGGACCTGCCTAGCCTCCTGGTGAATGATCTTGGTTTTACCTCCCGGGGCTGGCACAGAGTTTGAAGCTGGCTCTTCCTAATTCTTTTTCTCTCTTCTGTGTTTAAGCTCCACTGAGGCAATACACATAAATCCTTAACATACTGTTCTTTGGTACAGGGCAAGCAGGTGCCTAGGCAGGACAAGGCTGTGGGAATCTCTGGTGTTGGTGGCCGAATTTCTCAGAAAGCATTTCCAAGATGTCTAAACCAAAAAGTCACTTAGGGGACTTGCAGATTTTAAAACCTATCACCAGTTTCTCAGCTGGTAGCTTGCTCCCCATCCCCTCCCTTTGAGAGTGGGCTGGACTTGATGACACAACAGTAACATGCGTCCACCTAGGACTTGGTCACAGAATAGCACTGTGGCTCCCACTTTTACTCTGGGTGACATCAGCTACCGAGTAAAGGGGTCACTTGAGCAAACCCCACAGAGCCATGTGACAGGACTGAACCTTCTGACATGGCCATGACGGGCAGCAGCCCCCACTATAGCCTCACAGCCCAGAAAGGTTCCTAACTCTCAGTAACCATGTAAGATAGTAAGTGTTACTTTAAGATGCCAAATTAGCTTTAATGCAGGCACAAATAACTAATCCAAAGCTAAAAGACACACATGGTCACCCCTCTGGTTGAGATGAACACCAAGTCATCTTTTTTTTTTTTTAAGTTTTTTATACCACCTCATCTTTACACAGAACTTGTGACAGGTTTTTCTCCATGTGCAGGCTAACGTGGCACTGGACAGCATCTCACAACCTTCTCACACAAACCCAAAAGTCAATCCTCCCACTTTTCTCGCAGGAGCCAATGCTCCTCCAATCAGCTGTCAATGCATCATTCCGCCTGCCCCTTTAACTTCGCCCCTGTCAAATTCCAAATAAAGCCCGCAATTTTTCCCGAAGCTTCCAGAGGGTGCTTGCATCTCTTTGGCAGCCCTCCAGTGCCCTCAATAAAGGCCTTTCTTCTTTCAGTTTTCTCTCTCATGTATCAGAAGACCAAACATCTTGTACTCTTCAAAGCATCTAATGCCATCCTTCCCTGAGCCTCTTATAAAGCCCCAGAGCAATGGTGATGCCAACCAACATTGACATGTGCACACCCATGAGTGTTCCTATCAGCCCTGGTGAGAGCCATACACTCAGATTCCAGTCCCCATGGGGCCTGAAGGAGGTAGTGGGTGTTGGCTCTCAGTTGCAAGGCAGACATAGCTTGTAGCTAAAGGGACCAGCACTCTGGTGACCAGAGTCAGGTCTCCACCCACACTCTCCTCCTGCCCACATTGCCCCAGAGTCACACTAGGACTTCAGCCCACAGCACCTGCAAGGTCTTTCACGGGCTAAGGCCTGAGGGAGGCGCGAAAGGTGTTGGGGAGCCCTGTTGTCACTCACCAGCCACGGGTGCCTGGTTTCTGGTGCAGAGGTCTCAGGTCTGTCTCCAGAGTTCAGACTGCTGAGTGCGGGGGCACCAGGGTCACACTGGGGCTGGACACCCACAGGACAGGATCCTGGAGGAAGAGCACAGGCCTGAGGAGCCCTGCAGGAGTGCTGAGAGGAGAGCAGCTCCCAAGGACAAGGGACAGCATGTGCTTTAGGGTGGAAGGCATGTCTCTGATGGGACCTATGCAGTTCACCACCTGTTGTTTTGAGCCCATGTTGGAGGCCCAAGGTGAAGCCAGCTGCAAGCAAGCCACAGGGCACCTCACAGGATTGCCTTCCTTCTTGGGATGCTGTCAGGTAGTGGGAGGAGGCAGGTCTTGAGTCTCTGGGAGACTGCAGATGGGGGAACCAGGGGCAGTAGTGAGATTTAGAGTTTCCCTGGTCTGGGCCATGGCACTGGAAGGGAAGTTGCTCTAGGCAGCTCATGGGCTGACAGAGGCTTGTATGCCCAGGGGGTGGGTGCCAGCCTTACATGCAGTCTAGGGGGACTCCCTACATGGCCGTAGACACTGTGTGGTCCTTGGCTCCCTGTTGAGAAAGCAGCAATGGAATGGCCACTGGGGATGGGTCAGGTTCCAGTAGGGACTCTAGTTCCCACAGAGAGGAAAGGCCCGGCCAGTGCCTGGCGCTTGGCTCCTACCTGCTTCCCAGTATGGCAACAACATACTAAGTAATGGGAGTGTCCCTCAGTAATGGGAGTGAGGGGGTTTAAGTTCCTCAGAGAACTGTTTACAATGAACATGGATGCTTAGTTAGTAAAAAGTTTCTCCTGTGAGAAGGGCTGGCACCTGTCTATGGTGGAGAGAGGACCATGCATCCTGCTTGCCCACACCCCTCACACCCCCAGCTGCTGTTGCTAGCCAGGACTCATAACCCCAAAGGGGCCATAGGGTCATGGTAGCATCTGAGGGGAGAGCAGCGTGGGTGCAAGGCGCACTTGCCCTGGTTCCAGGCGCTGGGCCTCCAGGTGTGTGTGCTGCCTGCCCGTGGCCGGGGCAATCCTGTTCCTTCCCGGGGGGGAATAGTTGGCTGCAGGCCGGAGACCACCTCGCTCCGTAGCTGGGCCAGGTCATGCTCTGAGAAGGAGCGATCCCGTTTCAGTGTCACTTCTCCACATGGAGACTCCTCTTCCTGCAGACAAGCCAGACACAGCCCACCCTAACCACGCTGCCCCCACCTCCTGACATCCTGGACTCAGGCTACTGCTGGGTTTAGAGTCCTGGGCTGTCCTCCCACTTTTCTTCTTTTGGTTTTTAGGGTTATTGGAGATTGAACCCGGGGCCTTTCCACTGAGCTACATTGGCCAGTCATTCTCTTATTTTTTTTTTTTTTTTGAGACAAGGACTTTGCTAAATTGCTCAGGGGCTAAGCTTGAACTTGTAGTCTTCTTGCCTATGCCTAGCAAAGTGCGTGTATTATAGGTGTTCACCACGTCTGGCTCTGCCCTCCCATGCCTGGACAGTTTGTGGCAAATGCCTTAATGCCCAAGCCATCCCTGAGGCCTTCCAGAAGGACAAGGTAGGACAGACCTGGTGCAGGAGGAGGCTGAGAGATAGCTGTCACCAAAAGGTGGGGAAGGTAGCACTCAGCAGCCATGGTGGCCAAGGAGCCCCGCTGTGACTACCCTGCCCTCCAGCCAAGAGGTGCTCAGCTGTATGGCCATGGAAATGAGGAATCATGTCCATGTGCAGCCTTCTTTGGCACACCTGTGAGAAGAGCTGGCCCCAGGCCACTGGCTGAGTATCCCATAGTCACTTCTGACTGCTGAGATGGGGAGGGGGGCTTGCCTGGGCCCCTGGCTTTGCCAGTACTTCTTGTCCCACCCCTGCTCTGCCTCCTCAGGGTCTTCATGCCTCTGACCTCAGAGATATTCATCTCCTCCATCTCAGCCAGTGTGGGTGCCTTGAGCAGGACCCTGGGCCGTGGGTGCCGAGTGCCACTCCCAACATCCGTGACAGACAGGTTGATACAGGAAGTGGTCATGACATCCCCAGAGCAGGCATTGAGGATGCAGGGCAGAGAGCCAAAGCCTGCAGTGGACAGAAGAGTGAGCAGGAACCACAGCTTCACATGCACCATCATGACAGAAGGGGAAACTGAGGCCAGCCAACCATTTAACTCCAGCCTGATGGAGGGAACCACCCCACCTCCCAGAGGCAGAGCAGAAGCAGGACTGGAGTTTTTCCTCTATTCTGCAAGGAAGATCAGGTCTTCAACATCTGAGTAAATGCTTGGTTTTCTCCCACTTAAAAACATTGCTTTAAAAAAAAAACAAAACATTGCTTTATTTTTTTCCCCTCCTAAATGCTTAGATTTGTCATTTGACTGCAAAATGCAGAATGACAAACTCAGGTCACAGACTAGAGCACAAGACCCCTTCCTCCTCACCTGTCTCTCACTAAAACTTTACAAGGGTCCTGGTCTACCCTGCAAAACTGCATTACCCTAGATCATTTTTGGCTACAGGAGCTCATGGGGCTGACATCACCTCTGGTCTGGGACCTGGCCAGGAGAAGTACAGGCCCCAGCAGGCCCACGTGGGGGTCGTCTCCCTCTGTCATGCCCTCCCCTTGCCTACCTCGAGTTCCCAGGTGCTGGGCCCCCACAGGCCGCAGCCTGCGCTCCTGCTTGATCTCCTCCAGAATCCTCTCATGCAGGGTCCTTTGCTTCTGTGGCAGTGGGCGAAGCTGGCGCTCAGAGACCTGCAAGGAAGTAATGCACCAGGGGGCAGGGGAAAGCAGGTGATGGCAGGGGCCCACCTGGAGTCCAGGGCACTCAGTATCATCCCCACCTGCTGGGAGGGGCCGCTGCACTGGGGTTTAGTGGGCATCTGTGCCAACACTCATCCTCTTAGAGAAGACCCCAGCCACACTACGCCAGGCCAGAGCCAGGGCCAGCCTTCCAGCCTGTGGGCCAGAAAGCCAGGCAGCCTCCTGTGGAAGCAGAGGGCAACACCAGGCTCAAGGTCCCCTTGCAGTGAATGTGCACAGCCAATACCTGTTTCAGGGGAGGCCGGGAGCGGATGAAGTCCAGGATGAGCTCGTGTGCATCTTTCTTCACCCTGGGAGGGATGTCCCCATCCACCTAGAGGTGGACCAGAGACAGGGCAGCTAGGCTGAGGACCAAGGGTTCCAAGGCCCTGATCTTCACACTCATCCTCCCTCTCATGGCTCTGAGACAGGTATAGAGCAAGTAACATGGCTGCAGCATCCCTAAGTCAATCACCCAAGCCTCCTGCACCTCAGATTTTTCTAGAAGTGTGGCTGGGAGTGCCCACCTCACAGAGCTGTCATATCAATGAGGGGGAGTGGCTCATTAAAATGCTAAAAAGCTGGGTCTGGTGGTACATGTCTGTCACTCCAGCACTCTGAAGGCTAAAGGAAGAGGATCTTGAGTTTGAGGCTAGCCTGGGCTACACATGTGAGTTCAAGGCCAGCCTGAACCATATAACAAGACCCAATCTCAAGAAGAAAAACAAGAGCTGGGGATATAGCTTAGTGGCACAGCCTGCATGGTAAGCACAAGGTCATGAGTTCAATTCCTGGTACAAAAAAAAGGTGGGAGTCAAGGGTTTAGCTCAGCGGCATAAGTGGCTGCTTGGCAAGTGCAAGGCCATGAGTTCAATCCCTGGTACCAAAAAAAAAAGACAAACAGACATAACATGCCAAGAGCCAGTGCAGGTGCAACATGTAAGATGCTTCAGTCTTGCCAGAGTTGTCCCCTCAGGGCCACCCTGGCCTTCCACAACCTTCTCCCTGCGCTTGTCACTGTGTCCCCCATGGAACACAGCACAACAGGATCAGGGCCACACCTGCCTGTCCCTACTCCATGGCCCTTGCCAGCCTCAGTGAAACAAAAAGCCATGCAGGCTCACCATGACCTTGCGCAACTTGTAGTTCCTGGCACGGATATCCTGCATCAGCATCTCAAAAGGCGTGAGCTGGAACTCAGTGGGCAAGGGGTTGAACTCCTGCTCCTGCACCTTCTTAAGCTTCACACCATGGCGAAGCTCTCGCATGAGCTGCACCCACAGCCGGGCCTGGCCCAGAAGAAAAAGAATGGTGTCAGCCCACAGGTACCAGGCTGCCTAGTGCTCACCCTGGGTGTGGGCAAGAGGGATGCATCTCACCCAGTCTGTGTGTCTGAGGTTGTCAAGCTCAGCCAGTGGTTTCTGTGTCTGTGGCTCATCCTCTCCCAGCCTCTGCAGCATCTGGGACCACACAGCTGGTTAGTCCAGGGAGGTGGGAAGGTATGGCCCCCTGCCACACGGATGCTGCTCAGCCAGGCACACGGGACATGCAGGTGTCTTGGCCCCAGAGTTGAGACTCAGAAAGACACCCAGGGAAAGCAGTGTCTCCCTTGGAGCCACACAGGATACCTGGTCACCATTCTCTGGTGGCTAGTCCTGGGCAGGAGCCTGCTTCCAGGGGCCCATGTCCACCAGGAGGTGCTGTGTCCCCATGGCACATGCAGGCCTAGGAGTACCACCTACCCCACCCAGGTGCAGGGTGCAGTGTTTTCCTGCAGATATCAGCCCTCACATGCCTGCCCACCCTCTTCTCATGCCCACTTCATCTCCACACAGGATCTCAGCCAGGCACAAGGGACCCACATCTGCTCTGTGGAGGTCTGGGCCAGCAGTGTGTGTGTACCAGGTCTGCAGACATGGGCCACAGGGAGGGTGGGTGGGCGTGAGTTACCAGCAGGGCCTAGGAGTCATGGTGATAGGGTCAGAGCGGGTGCCAGGGATATCAGGGATGCTGACTGCTCTATGCTGACATCAGAAAGGCACTGGACTTGCTGCCTTAGGTGCCCTGGATCTTGTGGCAGCCCAGAGCCCCTGTTTCTCTATCCCACCCAGCCCAGAGAGCATCTGCCCTTCAACACTCGGTCACCCCCACCAAGACAAAGCCAGGTGCTCTGGCATTCACCCAAAGCCACTGGCAAACTGCCCTGGTGATCCTGGCAACACAGAGCAGCAGAAGGTGTGGATTCTAGTAAGAGTCCCTGTGGGCATGAGTCAGTTCCTGTGGCAATAGGCATGGGTACCCTCTCAGTCTGTCCAAGTCCACACCTAGCCCTATCAGGCCACTTCATTCAAAATGCCTGCTGGGTGAGCACACTGTGCCCCAACTCTTCTGTCTTTTCATGTTAACTCCCTGAACATAGGAATCTATGGCTGCAGTGCAACTGAGAACCCCTGCTCAATAAGAGCCCTGTTGTCTGGATGAGGATATGCCCCTACTAAAGTAAGAGCCCCACTGTCTAGGGAATGATGCGTTCTGCTGAAGGAAGGGGCCCCTTGACCAGATGACAATGCCTTGTGTGGCCTGGGCCACTGTGTATCCCTGGGCCTTGTGGGTTAGGGCATGGGTGAGTCAAGGCCTGTGTTGTCCTGGGTGGATCTGTGTAGATCTAGGTCTAGGTGTCCTCTACCTGTAAGCATCTGGGAAAGTGTGAATCAGAGCCTGTGTGGACTTACACCTTTGTGGTTCTAAGGCTCTGTGGCCCAAAGCCTAGTGTCCCTTAGCCTGTGTGGGCTCTGTGGGCCCGGAGCTGTGTGGCTTTCGGCTGTTGGGTCTACACCTGTTTGGGTTTGGGCACCCCTATCCTTGGCCTGCGGGGTCCAGGCTTGCACGCATCAGGGTCTGTGTGAGCAAGGCCTGTGTGGGTCCAGGCCTCTGTGCTTTTGGGCCTGTGTGCTCATCAGCTAGTCTGGGTCTGGTTCTGTGGCCATGACCCACCCTCAGTGATTCTAAGCTTCTATGGATCTGGTCCTGTTAGGGTCTAGGCCTGTGTGATTCAGATCCCATATGGGTCTGGTCCTGTCAGAGTCTGGGTATGCTTGGTGTTATGGTTGATACATTATGTCAACTTGAGCAGTTTACAAGTTTAACTGAGAGACTCAGCAAGGAGCCAGGATTCTTACTTTGTAAAAATCCTCATCCTGTGCAAAGGAGAGCAAGATTTTGTGAGTGCTACAGTATAATGGAGAAGAGGTTTGTTTTTCCTCTTTTTGCTCTGGCTACTGTCTTGAAGTGTTGCCCCAGTGCTATGCCACCTTGCCTTTGATCCATTATGGACTCTAAGGCCATTATGATTATGGACTGAGATCACCACAAATATTAAGCTAAATAAACCTTTCCTTCCTTCATTTTGGGTGTCAGGTGTTTTGTCCCAGCAACAAGATAAAAGTAACCAAAGCAGAATTTGGTACCAGAAGTGGGGTTGTTGCTGTGACTATACCTGGACTATGTGTTTCAAGAGCCTTTGAGAATGGCTTGTGGGAAGAGTTTGGAAAGGTTCAGAGATATCACCTGAAAGAGTAGCCTTGGAACAGCTTTAGGCTGTTTTGTATGGGAGATTCTGATCAGAGCTCAGAAAACCAGAAGGCTGATATAAATCCTGCTGGTAAAGACCAGGCTCAGGAGGTTTCTGCTGGGAAGAAGGACTATATCAGTTGTTGGAGTCCATACAATGTGTGTGCTGGATTGGCAGAAAGTTTGTCTGCATTTTTCTCATGTCCAGAGACTTTGCCTGAGACTAAGATTAAGGGCAGTGGACTCATTAATCTGGAAGATGAAATTTTACAGCAGTAGAATGTTGAGACGATGGCATGGCTATTGTTGGGGGGTGGTTAGCCAGATTTATGTTGTGAATTAAGAGCAAAGAGCCCAGCAGGGCAATTCAAAATGTGAGTTTGGCCAGACAGAAAGTGCCAGTAAAACCTTGGACTACAAAGATAGAGCTGAGACCTTGATTGCTGAGAAGAAATAGAGAAATAAAAAAGATGGCCTGTGAGCATCCTGGGAAGCAGCTGGTCTCTACCTTTGTAGCCTCAAAACTGCAAAAGTGGAAGACTTTGCTTAAAGGAGAAAGTTGCAGAGCACCATGTTCCAGAGTGGTGATAGAGACCACAGGAGGTTCCAAAATGGCGGTGACATAGAAAAGCTGTTCCTCACAATCAGGTTCAGAGTGTGCAGCAATCTAAGCATGTGAAGGCCAAGAGAGTGGAAAGCCTGCCTACTGCTCCAGCAGGCAGCAGACCTTGGCATCATCCACATGGTGCTGGTTTTAGGCATATGGAGAATGCGTGAGTTCAGAGGTTGAAAAGACTTTCATCCCAATTCCAGAATGCCTGAGAGGCCAGGCAGTGTGCCCCTGAGAGGGCAATGTGTGAAGCTGTGAGTATGAAGCTAAAGATCCAGTGTAGACCCCACAAGTTTGGAAAAGCAAGGAATGTGGATCATCTAAGAAAACCTACAATGAGGGAAGAAAGCCAGCCCAAGAGAGAAGCCATGGGATTGGTAATCACCAGAAGTGCCATAGGGATGAAGTCACATAAGCCCTTTGGAGCTCACAACTTGCCACAGATTGCTTCAAATGGTACACATGCAACTATAGGACTTAATGTTTACCTCACTCCACCTTGGGCTTGTTTTGGTCCCAATCCTTTGTATCCCCTTTTGTACCTTTTGGAATGGGAATATTTATCTTGTGCCACTGCATGTTGGAAGTGTTTAACTTTGTTTTCATTTGTACAGGGGCTTGCGGCTAAGGCTTGCCTTCCATATTGGAAGAAATTTGGGACTTGAACTTTTTAGCAATGCTGCAACTTTCAGGACTTTGGCAACTCTTGCAGATGGACTAAATACCTTTGGCCTAAAGGATGTGCATGAATCTTTGGGGGACCAAGGACAAAATGTTGTTTCTAATGTAACATAATGTTGATAGACTTAATGCTGGTTCTTAAGGATTGTTAAACCTGTGTTATAATGTTCAAGTTGGGAAATGGTAAGAATTAGCATGGCTTGGTATCTGGAGACTAGTTTTAAGATAGTTGATACATTGTGTCAATTGTTTAGAAGTTTAACTGAGAGACTCAGCAGGGAGCTAGAGTTCTTACTTTGTAAATATCCTCATTAGGTGCAAAGGAAGGCAAGATTTTGTGAGTGCTACACCTGCCCTGAAGGAGAGGGGTGGCCTATGTACAGTATAAGGGAGGAGAAGAAACTTGTTTTTCCTCTTTTTGCTCTGGCTGCTGCCTCGAAGTTTTGCCCAGTGCCATGCCACCCTGCCTTGGAGCCAGCTGATTATGGACTGAGACCACCATAAATACTGAGCTAAATAAACTTTTCTTCCTTAATTTTGGGTGTCAGGTGTTTTGTCCTAGCACCAAGAGAAAAGTAACCAAGACACATAGTTTGGGCATGTGCTTCCTTAGGTCTACTTGGCATTAGGGGCCTGTGTGGTCTGAGGCTTATGTCTTGGCCTCACAGGAGCTGGCCCATGTGTTTCCCAACATCTATGGTTCAGGGTGGGGGGAGGGTTAGGGTTAGGGTTAGGGTTAGGGAAGCACCATATTTCCAGGTCGGGGTCTTGGATGGTTGGGATGCTGGGCCAGAAGCTTGGTCCTCACCCTCTTTCTCTTACAAGTGAGATTAGGGATGACAACACATTGAGTGTAGAGTGTTGATTGGGAGGCAGGAGCTGGGAACCAGTTATTACGGACCCTGGGCCTCCATTCCTTTCCTCTGAAAATCTGGTAAAAAGGAGGTATGAGGCCAGGGCTTGAGGCTTTAACACTGGGCTGCCCAGAATGGCATCCCATGATGGAGGCTGCCTCACACTGGGCAGATGGAGAGGTGGACACAGCTGCTGGCACCCATACAAACATCAGCAGAAGCCCCTACCCGCACCCTGGGCTCACGACACCCTCTGCACTCCTCGTTGTGTCACTTACCTCCTTGGCCTCACGGACCCGGGCCAGGAAAGCACGTAGCTCCAGGGTCTCCACAAAAAGGGCGCGACACACAGCCTGATAGTGGGCTTGTGCGCCCCGGGGGTCAGTGAGGCGTGCTGCGCACAGTCGCATGGCCTGGGCAAAGGTGTGCACAGTGCGGGGGCCACCTTCGGCCACCTCCTCCTCCTCCTCAGGACCCCCATAGCCCTCATCTGTTGCCCCACAGCCACTGTCATCACAGTCGCTGTTGGCCATGAGATCGATGAGCTGCTCCAGCTGTGGGCTGAGCTCACGCTCCTCGCTCTCGTCCAGCCCCCAGTCCAGTGCACGGTAGATGGCAAAGCCCAGCGATTGCACCATCTGTGGGACAGGGACAGTATCAACAGTTGACACCCAGCCAGGGGGATGGATGCTGGCTGGGAGAGGCCGGCAGGGGGCAGTGGCCACAGCCCAGCTTCTGACAGTGACATAGAAACAGATACACTGTGATACCCAAAGTATATCAGTCACTTGGAGAAATAGCTTGGAGGATTTTTTTTTTTTTGTATTTTTAATCAGGGTCTCACTATGTAGCCCAAATTGGCCTGAAGCTTGAAGTGATCTTTCTGCCTCAGCCTCCTGAGAGCTGGGATTTCAGGAGTATACTACCATATCCCTCTGCTGGCAGATTCTTACAATCAAAAATGCATCTATCACCTGACTCAGCATCTCTTCTCCCAGTATTTGCCAGAGAGAAACACTCAAACCTGGAAATAGTACAGGCATTCTTTAGCTTGTGGGTGTAACCATGACAGGTGTCTACAGAGCAGGAAAAAGGGACAAGTAATACTGTGAGTCACACCACTACCCAGACAGAGGCAGATGAAATGCCTGCTTACTGCGCAGTTCTCTTTACATGAACCTCTAAGCAAGAGGAACCTAGCCAAAGTGACAGGGAGAGGCTGGCTGCTGAGCAGGGGTAAGGTAAGGCAGGAAAGGTCCCAGGTGACTTCTGGTGACCTGGCAGGTCTGTCTAGACTCTGGTGTCAGTGGCATGGTGTAGGTTGCAGGAAAGCTGACTAGAAGAGTTGGATACCCTAAGCAAACAGCAGCTTCACTATGTCACAGCTATGAACTCTGAACTAAACCTGAACCATGTTGTCCAGGCTGCCCTTGAACTCATTATGTAGCCCAATCAAGCTAGTGTCCCCTGTGTGGGGTGATGAAGTGGGCCAGGGCCTCACACATACCACACAGGGCTCTGTCTCTGAGCCCCAGCATGGCTGATTGCAGACATCTCCAGAATGGGAGGCTGAGGGAGAGCTTAGCGCCTGTCTCCAGGTCCTTGAGGCAGTCACCCAGGTGTGCTAGGGGACAGCAGGACCCCTCGCCTTCCTCCTCTCTCTTTCCCTACCCGCTGTGAAGTGAGCAGATTCCCCACTGTGGGGAATCTAACTGGTGGTCACAGCCCAAAAGCTCCAAAACCATGAACCGAAGTAAATCTTTTCTCTTTATGATGATCTAAGTTATTTGTTACAGTAACAGAAAGCTGATTAATTCATTAAATCATAAATTTGACACTTGTAAAAACTGACATCTCATTGCCATGCATGTGGTGGTGCACGCCTGCAATCCCAACACTTGGGAGGCTGAGGCAGGAGGACTGCTATGAATTTGAGACCACCCTGGACTACATAGCACGTTTAAGATCAGTCTGACATAGCTAGACTCTACCTCAAAACAAAAACATCCCGATATCTCAGCTGGCTGTGATGGCACATGCCTCTAGTCCCAGCACTGTGGGAGGCTAAGGCAGGAGGATCACAAGATTGAGTCTAAACCGGGCGTGGTGGCTCATGCCTGTAATCCCAGCACTCGGGAGGCTAAGGCAGGAGGATCATTGTGAGTTTGAGACCAACCTGGGCTACAAAGTGAGCTCAAGACCAGCCTGAACTGTATAGAGAGACCCTGTCTCAAAAAGACAAAAAAAAAAAAAAAAAATTGAGTCCAGTCTGGTAATGTAGTGACTTAAACACAGTCTCAAAAAATTAAAAAGGCAGGGGATGTGGCTCAGTGTGAAGGCCCTGGGTTCAGTTCCCAGTTTAAAAAAAAAAGCAAAAGACATCTCACATTCTTTAAAATATCTGCAATTTTCCAATGTACATAGACCTAACCTGCATGGGAGGCGGGAGGGTTCCAAAGCACTCAGGATGTGGGTCAGGACTTGGTGAACCATGGGTTCAGTGCTAAAGGCCCACAGCACCATTTTGTTTGCTACATATATGCTTAAAGGTCTCCTTAATAAGTATCTTGTAAGTAATTAAAAATCTGTAAGGTCTCACAGTAGATATACCTTGACTCAGTATTTCTCAATTGCTTTTTTTTTTTTTTTTTTTTGAGACAGAGGCTCACCATGTTGGCCAGGCTGCCCTTGAAGTCACTATGTAGCCCAATCTGACCTCAAACTCACGAAATCCTCCTGCCTCAGCCTCCCAAGTGCTGGGATTGCAGGTGTGCACCACCACACCTGGCAACATTTCTCATCTGTACTGGGAGGATCCTATTCTGCTTGGAACCAGGGCTCCCTGCAAGGTCCTACCAGTGGTATCTGTTTATGCCCAATGCTGCCTGCAACCTGAATTTCCTAGTTCTGCCCACACAGCTCCCTCAGAAGCCCAGGTCCCCTTAGTTGGGAGCACAACCTGGCTGCCCCTGCAGCTGAGTGCAGGTCAAGGCCACACTCCTGATTAATGTGGCGCTATGTATTTCTAAGGTTCTTACACTTTCATTTTGGGGGATACTGGAGATTGAACCCAGGGACTTCCTACTGAGTAACATCCCAGCTATTATGAATAATTTTTCCTCCAGTACTGGGGATCAAATAAATAATTTTTTGTTTTTTGAGACAAGGTCTCCATAAGTTGCTGAGTTGCCCGGGTGGGCTCAAAATTGGGATCCTCATGCCTCAGCCTTGAAGAGAGGGAAGCCAGATTGGGGTGGGGGGAAACACCAGGCCAGGGGTCACACTTTCCTTCTACAACAGTAGTAGGAAAGATGCATGCACACAGGATAACAGCTCTCTTATGCCAGCCACCTGCAGAGTCCTTTTCATAACTCAACTGCTTAATTGGCAACAAAACATTGACAGAGCCTCCCTTCTTTTGGTAAAGGACTGAAGCTTGGGGACATCCATCCCTGGGCCACAGCTGGCAGCTGAATGATAGGTCTGGGTCTTTTCTGTGCCACCCCTAATCTCTGTGCCCCGCTCCCAGGGCAGCAGCACTGTGTGGCAGCTGGAGCCACAGCCTCTTTTGGGCACTGTCACTTCCTGAGTGCACCTGATGAGTGACCTCTCTTCTCATTTCCTGGGTCCCTCCCTGCCAGGAGCCCGAGCTGAGAACAGCAAACACAGATGGTGAGAGCTGGCACCCAGCAGGGGAAAGAGCTCTGAAGCACAGCCCGTGTCCTTGGAATCGCCAAGCAAGACTACAGCCTGGGCTCGGTAGGGTGCAACAGTGAGGCAGCTATGGGAGCAAAGACCAGAGGCCACACCCAGTTATCTCTGTGTGGCTGACAAGACAAAGCAGAGGATCTGTTTATACCCTGGAATTAGAGTCAGAGGCCGGGTCAGGGTGGGGTCCCCTGTGGCAGTGCTGTTCCTGGGTGTCACAATGGCAGGAAGGGTGGCAAAAGCCACAGGTCACACACATCCGCATCCATTCTCTTTTTCCAGGAAAAAGTGAGGCTAGGGTTAGGTACAGGGAGGGGATTTCACACCCTTCCAGGTCTGCTGCAGCTCTGTGTTGACCCTCAGTACGTGGCAGAGCTGCTGGGCGCCCCAGTGGGGACCAGGCAGGAAAGTGCCCACTGTCCTGATACAGCCAGGGCCTAGCAACCATGCCCCTCTTTCCCTGCCACTGGCCTGAGCTGACCTGTGAGGGCAAGGCTGACTCAAGTCCAGCTATCTCAGTTCTGTTGGTGAAAGTGCTCTTCTGCCTGGTCACAGGAAACTCTCTGAAAGGCACAAAATGCTTCTTTCACATAAGGACAGGTCTGGGCAACTGGCCAGGCTCAGGTCCCTGGTGTGGCCTGCAAGCTGTAGCTCCTGGCTACTCTGGCTTCAGGTGGCCTGCAGGTATAGCCAGCCCGGGAACCTGTTGGAATCCAGAGACTGGGTAGCATCTCTGGAGCCACGCAGTCAGAGACAAATTTAGGAACTAAGCAGAGCCCCTACCCCACTTCCTAGAGGTGGGTTCTCAGATTCACTTGTGGGTCTTCAAAGAATGATCCGGATAGATTCTTTCTGTACAAAATTCTCTATAAATGTTTTTAAGATGCTTAACAACAGGGACCCTTTGGAAAAGTCTTCATGTGGTAGGCAGTAGCTGGACCTCTACATGGAAACTCTGGACAATAGATGCCAGCGGACTTCCCTGCTTCAGAGTACAGGATTTGGAAAAAAAGGTACTCTGGAATGTTATACAACAGTGGAAAAGGATGGCTAATGTTCATAGAGCAATGTAGAGGTATCTTAGAAACTCAGTCTTTTTTCCTCCAAATCCCCAGAATCTGTATGTAGAACAATATCACTTTCACAGAGTTCACAAGCAAGGCTGGGTATTATTTACATTCCACAGTGGCAGATATATCTTGTCACTGGCATTGTTAGGCATCATGGGTGGCGATAAAAGGCAGCACAGAGGTGAGGGCTGACTTTGCCACATAGTTTCTATGTCCCCAACAACAATCATATGTCTACTTTGGTTGTGCCTATCTCCACCCTTGGCATGACACTGTTTAATGGACAAGCATATACAAGCAGGTTTTATAGTAAAACTGTGATTTTCACAGTGGAGGTCAAACATCAGGCTCAGGATGCTGGCTGGAGGGAGGCGGGTGGTAGAGGAGGCACAGGAAGACACAGTACTGAGGCCTGGGTAGGGTCCTGGGTCTGGGTCTGGTTTTCCTGTCTGCTCCTAAAAGATACCCCTGCCCCAAGCTCTGTGCCCAACAGAACTGTGCCCTCACCTCTTGGTGTAGGACAGGAATCAGTAACCAAGGAAGCCCTTGGGGCCTTTTCTCTCATCCTCTGCAAATGGATTCTTCCATAAGCCCCTCCACTATTTTGTCTGTGTCTTTCTTAGTGAAACAACTGTAATTTTCAGTTTACATTAAGCAATCCAAGGACGTTTTACCATGTATCAAGTCAACTCTTAGATTCTAGAGGGTGGGGGTAGTGTATTGGGAGGCTAAGGCAGGATGATTGCCATTAGTTTGAGGTCAGCATGGGCTACATAGTGTTCCAGGTCAGTTTGGACTGGACCACCTAGCAAGACTCCATCTCCAAAAAAAAAAAAAAAAAAAAGCCTCTTTACATCCGGATATGCACATGGAAGCCTGAAGCCAAGGGACTCTTAGGTCTGAAGCCAGGCTGGGCTACACAACAAGTTGAAGACCAGACTGAACGACACAGCGAGTCTCTGTCTCAAAAATAAATAGATAAAATAAATGGTTTTAAGTACCTGGGCTTCGGAGCTGGCCGGCAACACCACCATGGTCGTGGGCTCTGTAAGAGAAGATGGTGAGTCAGGCTGGTTGGTAGTCCCAGACCCCATGTACCAGGCTGCCTACTGTTCTCCCAGCTCCTTTCCCTCAGCTGAGCACAGCACCCTTAAAGTCTCCAAAGGAGCAGCAGAGGGGCTGGAAGTACTCAAGGTAGAGCACATGCAAAGCCCTAGGATTGGTCTCTGGGACCCCCACACCAGCCCCAAAGAAGAGGAACATGGGTCACTCAGATGACACCTGCCAGGCCCAGCATGAGCTAGCTCCGGGCAGGATACCTGAGCCTAGGGACTGAGAATGACACAGCTCCACCCCATGGAGAGCTGATACCCCTAGTGTGTGGGGCTGGGCCAGGTACCAAGGACACAGGTCCAGGTCACTGGCGAGGCAGGCTTTGCTGGGATAAGCCACCCTGACAATGCCCCTTGGCTGGGCATCTCCCCAGACTGAGCGAGCCCTCAGGTTGGAGTGTGGGGTGCCTGACCCTGTACTTTATTTAAGAAGTACAGGGCAGTGAGTGCTCACCTTACATGGCTCCTCAGGTAACCTGAGCACAACCCAGGAGGAACCACTTGGCACCCGTCACACAGACAAAGAGACAGAGGCCCAGAGGGTTAGCTGCATCAGATTAGTTAGTGGTGGTGCCAGGGTGAGGTGGGATAGGGAACCCTAAATCTGTTCTGCCACCACACTCTAAATCCCAGGATGCCAGAGAGCATGACACAGAAAGCTGCCCTCATCACAGCTCTGCTTCTGTGTGAGCGTAGGGACCTCAGAAGCCTGAAGTTCTCTCTGGGGTGCAGCAAGAAAGAAAAAATAAGCCACAAAACTGTCTGCTAAGCAAAACTGTGTGCTGCACAAAATACTTCCAGAATGCCATCAGGAGCCAGGAAGATTGCCAGAGAAACAGGGTGGCTGCAACCCATTAAAATAATGGAAAATGATCTGGCCCCACATCAGAGAGGTCACTAGCTATGAGTGGCAGGCAGTGTTTGTGGGGATACAGAGTCCCCAGCCACCTTGCTAAGAGCTGGCGTCTAGACCCACCAGCGGGCAATGCAGCAGGAGAGAGTCAAACCTGGAGTGAAGGTGCTTCCTGTAAGAGGCCAGTGCCATGGCCAAGGCCAGGCAGGACAGGGCCGAGACATGGTGGGTTCTATGCAGAGTGAGCACAGGTATGGTCCAATGCTTGGGTGCCAGAAAGCTTTCTGTTGGATTTTTTTCCCAGTAAGGGGAACTGCAACCAGGGTTTTGAGTGCTCTGCCACTGAGCTACATCCTCAGCCTTTTTCATGTTCTTTAAATGTTCTTTCATTTATTTTGCAGTACTGGGGATTGAACTCCGGACCTTCACGCTGAATTATATCCCCGCTTCTTTTTAAATTTTTTATTTTGAGATAAGATCTTGCTAAGTCACTCAGGCAGTGCTGAAATTTGCAATTGTCCTGCCTCAGCCTCCCAGATTACTGGGATTACAGATGTCCACCACCATGCTCAACCCTTTTTATTTCCCACTTTGAGACAGGGTCTTGCTAAGTTGCTCAGCTCCAATTTTGGATCCTCTTGCCTTAGCCTCCTAAGTAGCTGGGATTGTAGGCATGTACCACCACCTTTAGGTTTTGCTATAGTATCATTAGTGAGGGCCAGGGATATCACTCAGTGGCATAGTGCCTTCCTGGCAAGCCCAAGGTCCTCAGTTTGATTCCCAGTATATAAAAAATAATGCTTTTGTCCTTGGCTTAAGTAATGTGTAGGTTAACAACAACAAAATTGTGCCAGCATTAAGTGTTCATGAATCTAATTATGCCTTAATTGTTTTTTTGTTTGTTTGGTTGGTTGGTCTTTTTGAGACAGGGTCTTGCTATGCAGTTTAGGCTGGCCTTGGGCTAACTGTAGCCCAGGCTGGTTTTGAACTTGCAAGGATCCTCCTGTCTCAACCTCCTAAATGCTGGGATTCCAGGCATGCATCACCATGCCCGACTTAATTTTTAAGGATTCATAATTATGTCTTCAGGGTTTGATAAACAAGACCTGGGGTGGACACTACACCACTGACAAATGAGTAAAAAGGCTTCAGCCTATACAGTTCCTCCCTGGGTCTGAAGCCGTGACTCTATCAATACTGGTATGGAGCTGGGGCTCAGGCAGGTGGGGAAAGTTATCTAAGAACTCCAACTGAGCACACAGCAGTGCAGATCCCACCAAGGTCTTCATAATCCACACAGCACCCAGGAGCTGCCAGGTTGAGTTGGGCAAACTACTTTTGCTTATTTAAGGTTCTCTACAGAGAAGACCAGAAAGGTATAGACAGAAGCAAATGGAGGTTTTGGGGCAGGTTTTCTTCACCATCACCCCCAACCTCTGCTGAAAGCCAGAACTCCACTTGGTGCCACCTCTGCAGGGGCATGGCCTGGCCTGGAGAAGAGGAAACTGCTCCAGTATTCTGCACAGAACACATGTGAAGCCAGGCATGGTGGTTCATGCCTTTCATCCCAGCGCTCAGGAGGCTCAGGAAGGAGGATCCCTGTGAGTTCGAGGTCAGCCTGGTTACACAGTGAGACCCATCTCAGAAAACAAAAAATAAAACAAAACAACACAACACAAATGAAGATCAATCAGAAAGCCAGAGCATTCTCTCAAAAATGACCTGGTCATGGAGTAGAAGAGAATGACTTCAGAGGACAACTTCATTTGGAGGAGAGCTGACTGGTGGGTCCTGCAGCCCAGTTCTTCTGACTACCTCCCAGGAGAGGTGTCCCACAGGTGCAAGGAAGGAGGATGGTCACCAGCTGCCACCTGGGTCATCAGGCTCCAGCTGTCTGTCTCTGTGACATCACCTACATCCCTGTGGGATGAAAGCCAGGCTAACTCAAATGTCACCTCCAAAAAGTGAGGTACCAGATGCAGAGACACTCCAAGATGAGATGCCTGGGGATGTGGAGAGGATGTGGCATGGTGCAAGAGGTACCAAAGAGGACCCCTGTGGTCCATGTGGTGGGGAACACAACTGTTCCTATCCTGTGAGGCCACAGCCCACTGGGCTCCCCTGGGCCCGGCCCCTCGGCTCTGAGTGCCAACCAAAGGGGACACACATTCCCCTAGCCCATGTCTCAGGCCAAGGCTCTCAGGAGCTCCCATGCAGCCATAGCAGGCCAGATAGACAAGGTGCATTCAATTCTGGGGAAACATGAACTGGCCATGACCTCGGGAAGACACCCATGCTGCCTCTCAGAATCACTCCCTTGCCTACTCGCTGGTCTGCCGCATGGTGCCACACTTGCAAAGTCACTTGCTGCTGTCCTGCCAAAGACCTAAAGAGACATCTGCCCAGGGGACACCAGGGAGCCACTAAAATGAACACGGTGTCCTTTGTGCTATGTTGATCCTAGACCCAGCCTTGGGAACAAACACCCTACCTGCAGCCCTAGTTTAGGAGCTGCATCCTCTGAGAGCTGGTACATGGGAAGTGCTTAAGTAGTGGATGCCTGACCTGAAGGAGGTTGGGTGGCAGGGATGCAGGACTCTTCAATGGTGTCAAGAGGGCACAGGAGAACACTAGAGAGAACATGCACCCCCATAGGTGGAGAAGGGCTTAGAGAGCCAGGGAACCTGGGAGTCAAACACTCTACATGGCTTTGAGCACCAAATTGTTGCCCTCTTGAGCAAAAGACATCCATGCCACCAAGGTTACTGCAAGGATTCAATGAAACTGTACCTAGTGTCTAGCACATAGTAAGTTCTCCATAAATGCTTGCTATGGAAACAATTTTAAATCTCAGTAGGGCCTGTGCCAAGCATCGGCCTGCAGGAGAGCCACCCTGAGAAACCACAGGAGTCAGAAGTCCTGTGTTTGTTTAGCAAACAGAGAGCTCTTTGGGTCAAAGTGAGCCAGGTGTGTCCTGCCACCACCTCCACCCCCACCTCCACCTCCACCTCCACCTCCGCAGTTTAGAGTTTCACTTCCGCATCCTCTAACCAGCCAGCCAGGCTGTGGCTAATCAAGCTGAGGCAGTAGCTCCACTCTCAGAAACACTCACCACCTACATGGGACATTATCCCCTCTCCAAGCAGCAGGCTGAGACCTGAGAGAGATCCAGATAAGGGGCAGGAAATCCCTGGATATTCGCTGTGCATTCCTCACAGGTCTGGTTTCCTGCTCCTGCTGAGCTCCACAGCCAGCCCCAGTCTGGTTAGGCTAGGAACAGCAGCAACCCCCTTTAGTTTCCCAGGTAGGCACTTATGTGCCTGTCTCACAGTGGCCCCTCATGGGTAACCCCTGTCTACCAGACTCAGAAAGGGTGGTGACCTTCCCAGTACCAACCTGCTTAGACAGCCCTCCACTAGCCTTGCTCAAGCTGACTCTAGACCCCATCTCTGCCCTTATTGACCCCTCTGACCCAAGAGTCATTTGGCACTGAAGCAAGAGCTGGGGGACCAGCTCTTAGAGCTGTGATCCAAGGAACTCCAAACAGCAGATCAGCTGTGTGCACAAGAGACTAACTCAGGTGAGACCCTGAGAATTGCATTTAACACTCAGAGACACTGACAGCCCCCAAGGGTGACAGTTTTGGGGGAATGACTACTTGAACTTGCCTAAGGATCTGTGGTTCTGGGCAGCTTTGGAACAGAATCCTGGGCTCTGAACTGGAAGATGGGGAGGATAGATGCTGAGGTTGAAGCTGAGTGTTCACACACTCCTGTCACCCTCTGCCCTGTCTCCTCATCCCCTAAGCTGTCCTTGCTCTAATCCCCAGAGGCCACAAATGTTATGTTATGGTAAAAGGAGAATCTAAGAAGATGGTTGCTGGTGACTGGTCAGAAAGTGAGGATGGCTCAAGGTTCTGGACTCTTAAACTGGCAGAGAATAAATGCACACTGCTTTAAGTCAGCAAGTTTGGGGCCTGGGATGTAGCTCAGAGGTCCAAAACCTGCCTGGCAAGCACCAGGCCCTGAGTTCGATTCCCAGTACAGGAAAAAATAAAAAAGCCAGCAAATTTGTGGCAATCTTTTTTGTAGAAGCCACAGAAAATCCATGCACTCTTTTTTGGGGGGTTATGGGGAATCAAACCCAGGGTCTTGTGCATCCCAGGCAAGTCCTCTACCACTGACCTACACACCCTATTCTCCCCTCCCCAGGAAAGTCCAGGAGGCAAATACACCAGAATAAGCTAATCCTCAAGAATGGGGAGGTGAGGTAAAGGTGATGCTAGCACTCCCCTCAGTGCCCTGAAACCTATACAACATGCCTAATTATCAGGCAGATGCATCTAGGCAGCAGCCTTCCTTCCTCACCAGCCTCAGCTTTCCCTGGGGCCAGGTATCTTAGGGATGAGTTAATGATCCTAGTCAAACCTCAGAGGATTTGCTTAAATGGGCCACATCCCAGGACCAGACCATCCTGTGAAGTGATAGGCTGCAATGCAACCGCCACTCCAGTGCCCCTGTGCCGAATCAGAAAAACAGTCAATTCTGTCCAAGAGGACAGAGGAGCCATTCTTCATGGATACCAGGACAGTCATAGGGAAGGACCGGGCTGAGAGGTAGCACAAGGAACACAGAGAACCCACACCTGGTCCCTTACAGTGAAAGCCTCCTCCTAGACATACAATGCAGGGCTGGGCAGGCTGGGGCAGGTGCCCTGGCTACACATACAGTGGAGTGTTCAGGGACACCAATCCAGACATAGTGTCCTAGAAAGAAACACAGGAAAGACTGTCCTCCTGCGGTGAGCCTTGATCTAGGAGACTAAACCAGGAAACCTCAATCTATAGATCCTCCCAGCTCATACTCCTACCACACATGCACACAGCAGCCAGCACCTGCCACACCCCATAGGCCTCACCCTGACCTTTGGTTCCCCTTTTCCACAGGGAACACTTTGGACAGGACCCAGTAACCATCAAGAAATGTGGGAGGAAGCCAGGCATAGAGGCCTATGCCTATAACCTCAGCACAGCACTTGGGAGGCTGTGGCACAAGGATCAAAAGCTCCAGCCCAGCCTGGGCTTCATAGTGAGATCCTGTCTCAAAAACCAAAAGAAAAACAAAACAAAACAAAAGGCTGGAGATGTAGCTCAGTGTTAAGGTCTATTTTCCATCTCTGATACTGCAAAACAAACCCAAATAACAGCAATTGAAACAGAATGGTGTACTTGGGCCTCAGCAGCACAGAGAACCAGCAGTGGGGACAGCGCAACCCTCAGAAGCCAGGTCCCACTTTGCTCCCAGGTGGGCACTGGGTCTGGGGACAAGAAGCAGGTGTCCACATCTGGAACAGATGGTTGCAGTAACGGTGGTAATCCACAGCTATGCTGCCTGTCCCAGGCATGGTGGGTTCCTCCCCAATGTCCCCTAACTGCCCCTGGCTCCTGGGTTTGGGCCACTAGCTGGAGTCAGGAGGAGAAAGACAACTGTAGCTTCCCTGTTTGCTCAGTCCAGTTCCAGGAAGACTTCCTGGAAGTTTGTGTTAGGAACTCGGGATGCAACCAGAGCAGTGCTGGGAAGGCCTGGAGTCCACAAGGCATAAGGTGGAATTGGGGGCTAGGCTGGGGGGCCACCCATGGAGCCAGACACAGGCTGCCAGGGTCTCATGGCCAGGCTGGGGCAGAGCTCAGTGTCAGAGCCCATGTTTAGCATGTATGAGGCCCTGGGCCATTTCCAGGGCAAAAAGAAAAAGCTATCCAGAGAGAAATAATTAAAACTCTGTGTATGAGTGAGCGCAGGTAGAGTTAAGGGGCAAAAGCAGAAGAGCATGACCCCACTGCACCTTACGAGGACAGCAGACTCCTACATCACAGGGGGAAGCCACCAGCACTGCAACTAGTCCCTGGAGGAGTGGCCAGGGGCCCACAATGCCCCACGAGCACTGACTGCTGAGCTGGTGGGGCCTGAGGAACAGCCTTGTGTGGGACAGCACAGCCTGATGGATGTGCTTCCACGTTATGAAGTTCTCACATGGCCTCTTAAAGATAATTTCACATCTTAACATGCTTTCCATTTTTCCACTTAAAGAAAAATAAAAACAAATAAAGCTTATGGCACACAGTTATCATCCCAGTATTCAGGAGGCTGAAACAGGAGGACTATTGGGGGTTCAAGGCCAGTCAGGGCTACACAGTGACTTCAAGGCCAGCCTGAGCTACATAGCAAAACCCTGTCTCAAAAAGACAATAAATAAACAAAAAAAGCTTCCAAGCAGGCTACAAAGCTAGGAAGGCTTCATCTCCTTTGCAGCACTGGGCATTATACCCAAAGCCTTCACAGTGAGCTACATTCTCAGCTCATCAAGTTGCCCAAGCTGGGCTGGAACTTGTGATCGTCCTGCCTCAGCCTCCCAAAGCACTGGGATGATAGGCTGCACACCATGCCCAGCTGGCTGTTGCTTTAAACATTTATCACTGCCTAGGTCAACCAGATTTTGGGGACAGGATAGGTACAAAGGGCCCAATGTCCAGTGAAGCATATTCAGAAATTCAGCTGGCATCAGTGACAGAGCGAAGTGCTGATGAGGGTGATGTGTACCTTTTCTGACTGCGACTGGCAGGAAGGAACAATGTTCATTTCACACCAACCACTCAGCCCCAAAGAATGCTAGGCCACCTCGGGGGCTAAAATTATAGCTGATTCAGAAATTCAAGAATTGAGGGGCAGGGATTTAGCTCAGCAGTGTTAAGTGCCTGCCTGGCAAGCACAAGGTCCTGAGCTCCATCCTGGTATCAAAAGAAAAACAAACAAACAAACAGAAGAGCAAATTCAGCTCCATATACTTTTCTTAGTTGTCAAAGAGGCAGCAAATCCTGGTAGTCCCAGCACTCAGGAGTCTGCGGCGGGAGGATGACTTGGGCCTATGTGTTCAAGACCAGCTTAGGAAACAGAACTCATCTAAAAAAAGGTTGAAAGTCATAAACTGTTTACCTGAGACACATTCATGAACTAAACCTGTGACAATGTTGAATAGAAAATGAAATTTGGCTCCTTCATGCCACAGGCTGATATACCGCTCCCAAAAGGTCAACAAAGCACCTGCCTGGGATCTGACAGCCAGAAACTGCTGCTGGACTGCCCTGACCAGGAAGAAGAGACAGAAAGCATCCTGGGGCTTGGAGAGATGGAAGACCCACACCCCAAGCGTGTGGCCCAGCCCAAAGCCAGAGCCTGGTGGGTTCTTCATCTCCAGGGCTGGTGTGATCTAGGAAGGACAGCCTCAAGTGGAAAGCACACACAAGCTGATTCCTGGCCCCTGCCCACAGCTGCCCCCTGGAATCTGCCCCTCTTCTTTGGCCTTGGAAAGACAGAGTATCAGAGTAGTTCAGACCAATTCAAAGTTTGCCGCTTTCTGAGTCGTTTTGGTCAAGCTCGAGCCTCAGTTTACTTGAGCATAAAGTGGGAATAATACCATAAGGCCCTACACTTAGCATTTCCCCACTGATGTATTAGTGCTTTTTGTGCAAAATACAGTAACTTGCAAAGTTCACAGCAGGGTGTGGAGGGGGAGGCACCAGGAGCAGGCAGAGAAAGCTTAGGAGAGAAGGAACTAGAATTGGGTGCCCTGCTGTCTGTCCAGGAACCGCTCAAGAGAATTTCTAAACCCATGGTCCTCCGGGCTGGAGAGAGGCCAGCTTTGCTCAGCAAACACACACCTGCCTTTGTACTCCCAGCCAGTATCAACTTCTGGGTAAGAGCACTAAGTGCCACACACACTAGCACTCCGGTTCTCTAGGGAAGAACTGAAAAAAAGTAAACCGTGAAACTCAGTACTCTGAATAGACTTCAAAACCTTCCAAGGGCTTTGTCTCTGGTTCTCACTGATGGCTTACGTTAGAAAAAGCAGGCGGTCCTCTGGATGTTACACATTCTCTCCTCTCCTCTCCACTATGCCCAAGAATCCAAGTCAGTTCATTTCAGCCCAGATTCCCACAACAGCCTGGAGACATTTCTGTGTCCTTTCCTGATTCAGGACCTGCGGTGTCACTGGCAGAGGCTGACTCTGCACCCAGGGGCCCTGCGTGAACCGCACTCTGAGGGCCACAGACTCCAAACCGCGAGCTCTCGTGCCAGGTGGCCAGAGCTGGGACTGAGAGGCCAAATGCAGGGAGCTCGGTGCTCGACCCCAGTCCCCGAGTGAGGCCGGGGCTGGGTCGGGCAGCTAGCCCCGAGGTCCGGAGACGCGCGCAGGGCGGGGGCCGGGGGTCCCCGCTGAGGTTCGCAGGAAAGGAAGTCCGGGTGCGCCAGAAGGGCCAAGGTCGCGCCCCCGCCCATCGCCGCTCCCGGCCGCGCCCCGCTCACCCGGCTCCCGCCGCGCGCCCACCGATCCGTCCCTGCGCAGCAGGATGTCGGCCGTGTCCCGGATGCGCCGCCCGCCCGGCGCGCCCCGCAGTCCGCGGCAGCTCTGGAAGCACACAGCCCAGGCCTGCTCCTCGTTGATGGGCTGCTCGTACACCTTCAGCACCTCCTCCAGGGACAGCTCCCACGGGTCGACCCGCGCCGCACCCCCGGCGCGCTCCGGGGCCGCCGCGCCGCTCCCCAGCTCCATGGCCAACCATCATTGCCGCCCGCGCGCACCGCGGGTTCCCATCGCTCCGCTGCCAGGCCGGGCACGGGGCGGGCCCTCGCCGCCGCGCGCGGCGTCATCGGACAGAGCGGGCGGGGCGCGGCGGGCGGGGCGCGCTCGCGGGCGGGGCGCGCAAAAATTGAGGCTGGGAAGCTGGAGAGAGTGCAGAGCGACCGAGGCTGGAGGGGGTCAGCGCTAAGACTGGGAGGGGCCTGGGAGGGCAGAGGGAGAGAGGGTGGTAGAATAGAGCAGTTCCGGGTTTAGGGTTGCGGGCCGGGGGAAACTTAACCAACGAGTCTCACTCGTGGATGCTGAGCCACCCCACCCCGACCTCCCCGGGCTACTTGGCGACCACCAGCGCACACTCATGCTCCCAGCTTAGGCCGGCATGCAGGCCGGACACACTGCGGTGATTGTGAGGCCTGGGCTGTCCGATGCCGGGTGGATGCCCGGGGGGGAGGCAGGGGACCTGTGGGCCTCACCCTTTCACCCATGATAGGGTCAGAGAGGCAGGTCACGCCTCGGAGGTCGCTGGAGGGCTGGAGGCCAGGTTGTAAGGTAGAGTGTGTGCGACACTGGCGGGCAGGTGGGAAGCATTTCCAGCAGAGGACTCTCCACCGGAGACACCGCAGGACACCTCTCTTCCTTTTTTCTGGGCCATCCATTCCTGGCCCAGAGATGGTGCAGGCCAGGCTGCTCCTAAGCTTAGCAGGGTTCGTGTGATGCCACAGTTGTGCTATCTCAGAATTACATGGCAACAAAATGCCACTGGGCAAGAAGTGGCATTGGGCAAGAAGTGGCAGCAAAGCCGTGGGTCCCTGCCAGTGCAGATTCTCAGGCTGAGGGGCTGGAGATCCAACCAGATCTGGGATGAAACTTGGGGCTCTGAAACTCTCTTGAGGCTGCCGTGGCATCTGAGTATGGAAACCACGGGGTAAGGTGTCTCACCTTATTACAGACTTGGACCTCAGGGCTGGGGGTTTAGCTCAGCAGCGTAAGTGCCTGCCTGGCAAGTGCCAAGTCGTAAGTTTGATCCCTGGTACCAATAAATAAATAAATACACAAATAAAAGACTTGCGCCTCTCCTGGATTTCTAACCTTCCTGCAAAAAGGAGTTTGATAAAGTTGAGTTAGTTGTGTCTTATGTTGCTATAACTACTTGCTTGGCACCTTCCCTGTGTTTCCACAGTTTCTGAGCTTACAAGTATGGCCCCCACAAGGATACCAGCAGAGGAGAAGACAGGAATTTATTTAATTTTTTTAAAATTTTATTTTGAAGGTAGTAAAAATACAAGAGAACAAGACAACAAAGCCAATTGAGACAATCTAGTAAAATTGGTACAGAACTTCACAGCAGGATACCAGAATAACAGTAATAGGTATCACAATATACCTGGTTATTGCCACAAATAGTTGTCCATTCAATTAGGTATAGTGAAATCAAACCAAAAACAGAACACTGTAAGAGCAATTGAAAAAGGATATTAAATACAGCAAAACAATCATAACAAAACAAAGCAATGAAAAAAGCATTTGCCGTCAAACGGAAGCTAGGAGATCCCGCATGTTTGCTATATTGCATACAGTCATTCTTCCAAGACATACTCAGACCTCTGCCCCCAGTTGCTAATGGGAGTGGGATATTTGATTCTTAGCCCTGAGCAGGTAGCCTCATGGGAGCCGCTGAGTGGTTCTCCTCCTGGCTCATGCCAGGGTACTTACCAAAAGAGTAGGCAAATTGCTATGTTGTTCAACTGCCTAAGTTCCACCATGGCAGCATCTCGGGAATGCTGACTGTTTCTCCTGAAGACAGGAATTTAAAGGAGCAGCCACAGCAGGAATCTTGTGAAGTAGGAATCTAGGGGATGGCAAAGTGGCTGGAGCAGTTGGAGCAGGTGGGCATGACCTGCCAGTGGAAAATACCTGTCAGCCACAGGTACAGAGCAGAGCTCCTGTGCCTAACACAAATCAAGCCAAACCCTGAACTTTATGCCAATCTTTTTTTTTTTTTTTCCAGTACCGGGGATCAAACTCAAGACCTTGCGCTTGCCAGGCAGGCACTTATGCCACTGAGCTAAATCCCTGGCCCCTGTGCCAGTCTTTTGACACAAGAGCTTGTAGAAGCTGGCACTTGATATCAGTCATCTAGCATGAGATCAGGAGATCAAGCAGGAAAGCAGAAGTTCCAAGGGAGCAAGGATCAACTAACAAAGAAGACTTAGAAAGGATGCACTCAAAGTTTATTAAATCAGCCCAGGGCTTTAAGCTGCTAGATACAGCTGGGCCCTGGTGTGGCTGATGATCCTTGCTTGGTACAGTGATAAATCTTGCCAATTGCTAACTGAAGTCAAGGTCAAGATAAGGCCAGGCAGGATGGTACGTGCCTGTAATCTCAGCACTCAGGAGGCTGAGACAGGAGGATTGCTGCAAGTTCAAGACCAGCCAGGGCTAAATAGTGGATTCAAGGTCAGCTGAAATTACAGAGTGAGACCCTGTCACAAAACAAAACAAAACAAAATGTCAAGACAAGCATTTTCTCCCAGTTGAGAAAAGGGAACCAGGGGTAAAACACTTTAGCTATTTGTCCATGGAGTGCACAACACAAGAGCTCAAAATTAAAAGAATATTGGTTCTTCCATAACTTGAACTTGTCAGGAGGATTTCATAAATCATAGTTTACTTCCAGCTGTTAATAAGAAACTCAACAGTGCACTGCAGTAGAAATTGCTGTAGGTCAATCATTAATCCAGCTTGGAAGGCTTTGGGCCAAGACTATTTCAACAGTTATGTGATCATTTATAGAACATTTATTTCTAGAAGGCTGGGAAATTGCCCTGGGGGACAGTGACTATGGGCCATTCTGCTTGGGGACAGACCTGAATTGTTTAGTTCAATGATTAATCCACCAGTGCTTGGCTTTGGGTAATGACTATATTAAGTTACCATATTTGCAAAGACACTCACAGTGCTGTCCACTCATGCTGTTTACAGAGGATGAGCATTGCTGTCTCAGCCTGGGGAAGACCTGCCCCTCTGCTCCTAGGGGAGGCCAGAGCTAAGGGAACAAACACAGCCACTCCAGGTAGGCAAGAGTCACCCATGCTCAGTGCAGACCATGAGCTCCACTGGTTGTGATTTTTTCTATGTTCTGTTTCTTACTTTGAAAAAATATTCATGAGAACTCTTGGGGAAACTGTAAATCATCACCTTACAGTGGCAACATTACAGAGCAACTGTGGGCTGATGACTGGGGCTGGAACAGACCAAAAACCTCTGGATGTTTACTTGTGTCTGCAGATGTGGATATGAGATAGTCCTAATTTTAGGTTCCTAGAGGCTAAAAGAGTAAGTGAGAACAGGAAACCCAAGTATTCTATGGCTACAATGACAGATTACTCTGTCAGGGTTCTGTGATACAGGAGCATAGGACTTCAGGGCTCCTGTCAGTGTAACAAGAACATGTGCCACACTCAGGGTGGGTGTGCACAGAATCTGCAGTGAGTCAAGAACAGAGACAGTGTTCAAGCAGAGGCCTCTGATGTCCCTGTTCTAGACAAAGTGGGACCACTTCACTTATGGGAAGTGGAGAGCTCAGCTTCCTGGGCCTAAGTCCATTCCACATTCAAAAGCAGGTTGACTTCTCCCCAGGGACACCACTCACACCATTTTCAGTGAATTGCAGGTGAGTTCAGTTTCCCTAGCCCAGAGTTCCCTGAATGGCTCTTTGTTGTGCTTCTTGCAACCAGGTAGGGCCACTGCTCAGAGGTCCAGGAGAAATAGCTGAAATGTGAGAGGTTGTGTTTTGTGCTCTAGGTTTATTTTGGGATAATGATAAAAGCCACAGATCCCAAAGGATGCCCCCAAAAAAAGCCAGGTTGTGCTTGGTCTCAGACAGGGAACCTGGGACATCTAGAAGGGAGGAGTCTGGGACAGGTATTGAAGATTTCTGGGTTAGTGGCTGAAGATGTGGAGGCTGAGTGTAGCTGACTCTGAACAGAGAGAAAGGATCCAAAGGAAGGATCATACACTCCCATGGTGAGGTCCAGAGTGGGGCCATCATGAAGGGAGAAAAGCAAGCAGACAGCACAGAGGGAACAGCGGACAAGCTCCTGCAATACATGGGATGGAGGCTGGGGAGGAAGGGGGTGCCCATCTTGGGGTCTTGATCTGGAGATGGAACTAGTCAAGGGCTCTGTTTGCTTCCCATTGAGGACACTTGGGGTCATTTGCAACTTGAACAGATAATGAATGGAACCCTCTCCCTATGTGTCACTCCCAGGCTGGTCACTGCAATAACCTTGCACTGCACCCAATAGAGCATCACATCCTGGCTGACATCTGGGTTTTGATGGTGATTTGGCCGCCCCACTGCCCATCCCAGATATAGTTGTGATAGTTCCCTTACAAAGTTAGTGCTGGTGAATTTGATAGGGTTTAGTGTTTAAAGGTAGAAAAAAGATAAAAATTAGAAAGTCTTCTTCCCTACACTGGTCTTAGTCACCCAGTGCCTCTACCACAGACAGCTGTTATGGTGGGTGTCTGGTTTTTCTTCCAGAAATGTCACATGCTAGCTACAAACATGCCCACTCCTGTTTACACAGAATAGCACATTGTCACACATCTTCCCTGCACTTTGGTTTCTCATGCTCAGCACAGGGAATGAGTCTGCCAGTATGGGGAGAGCTTCCACATTCTCTGAAGTGCTGCAGGTCGCTTTGGGTACTCCAGCCCCCACAGAGTCCTCCACTAATGAGGATGTAGGTCATTTCCAATCCCAAATGAACAACCTGGTATACACTGTATCTTAAATTATTTTTATACCCAAGTGCCTTTCACACAGTGAGACACAATTAATACTTGGTCATTTTTACATGTATGGTATACATCCCAAGACATGGACTTGCTGGATCAAATGACATGCATACTTCAACAGATACCAACTTGTCCTCCAGAGAATGCTCTCAATTCACACACCCACAAGCAGTGTTTGAGGGTGACTATTTCCTTAAGCTCTCTCAGTGTGAAATGGCGTCAAACTTTTGCATCTTTTGCAGATGAAAAACAACTTAATTTGCTTTTGTTATTAGAGTGAACAACATTCCTTTTCGGATTTTTTTGAGGCAGTGTCTCACTATGTAGGCTGACCATGAATTCATTTTGTAAACCAGGATGGTCATGAATGTGCAGTGATGCTCCTACTTCAGCTTCCCAAGTGCTAGAATTACAGGAGTGTGCTGTTGTAGCTTGGCATAACTGATGCTATCTTGAGCCCTGCATTTAACTAGTGCCCTATATTTGACCCAGGAAAACGGAAAACTACTCAGGGTATAAGTCCCATGAGAAAAGCAGAATGAGCTGGGCCCACAAGAGAAAAATTAACCTGCTCAACAAAAGAAGCAGGATACAGGTGTCAACCAAAAATTAATGTAAGATTCGAGCTAAATTGTTTCCAACAGGATATCTTTTGTGGTTCTCTATTTTAAAAGCTCTGTAACTTTCCAGTTTGGGGCCACTTGTTTGGATTCTGAAACAGTGGTGGGGAGGGTGTCTGTATACAAGGGTAGTCCTGAGCTCAATTAATTAAATTTCAAATTTATCAATTTGGCTGCTTGGATTCCTATATTGTTATTCATGAACCCACCTCATTTGGAGGCTTGCCCTGGATTATAGGATCCAAGCCTCTCTTTGAGGCGATTGTTCCTCATGGGGAATCAGTGTCTGCTGAGAGACACTGCCCCTGAGGAATCTCTGTTTCAAAGAGAAACCAAAACCCCTGGATGCTAATTTGGAGAGAGAAGTCCAGATCCTTATCAGTTAAGATTGTTTTAGTTTTTGTTGGAGTGCCCCTTGGGGGTCTTTGGAGATGTTGGACACAACATTAAAATCTCTAAGACCATTTTCAGACCACAAAGTTTGCTGAGACTTATTGGCCATAGGGTCAAACTAGTTCTTGGTGTCAGTCTGTTAGTCTCTGTCTTTGTCTTGTTAATCTTGTTTGTTACCAGGTTAATGTTTGTTATTTGTCTGTTATTCATGTGATTGGGTCAGTCTGCTTTTGCTTTTTGTTGCCCCTGCAATGTGTTCTTAATCATTTTCAGGAATTTTGTTGGCGAGCCTCTTCCTATGGTGAAACTGTTTTACCCAGGGAAGCTCCAAACTTTTTTGTAAATTTAAATGTCCCGCTTTCAGAGTCTGTTGGCCTCCGTAAGGGACTTTTAACCTTTCTTTGTGTTAGCAGGTATACTTCAACTATCTGAAATACAATAGCACTGTTGCTGCAGCTGCCACTGTTGCCACTGCTCTGGGTACCCCACCCAGCAGGTCCCCTGGTGAGAGGGGGTATGCATCTTGCCTGCAGATCCCACACCTGCCCTGTGCCCCCACACCCTGAAACCTGAGGCTGGAAGTCTCTGGGCTCCCACTGCAATAGAGTAGTTCGGTGCCCCTACCTCCTCCCCGCTGAGTAATTGGCCTGAGCACTGCACCTTAACCAACCTCTGGCCCAGCAGTAACAGTGCAGATGATGAGAAGGTGGCAACCCTAGAGAAGCCAGAGCTGGAGCCAAAGCCAAAGCCTGTGCTGTGCAGAGGGGACAACAATGGCTTCCAGCTCTCTGGGGCCAAGTGCACAAGTGCAGCTTCCCTGGTGTACACAAGCCTGGCTGGCTACAGCGCCCCCTCTCTGGGCTTCTGTCCCAGGCCCCCTCTCTCAATTTCCTCCCCCTGAAGAGTCCCAGGCCCCCTCTCTCAATTTCCTCCCCCTGAAGAGCCTGCCAACAGCTTCTCCAGATCCAATGTAAGGAGACTCTTCTAATGTTTTACCACTCTTTTTGGGTGCTTTTAAAAGCAGCTGCTTGGAAGTTGACTAATCTGTCTAAGCAGAGGTAGGTTAGGGACCTGACAAGGCTCCATCCGCCTTTTTTGGAGCACCTCCTAGAGGCATACACCTATTGATCCCATAAAAGGGCTTGGTACTGGACAGTGCGAGCGTTGGAAAGCCATCTATCAGGAGGTGACTGCAATAGTGTCTCCACAATATGTGGGGCCACTATCTGGAGTCTCTGGCCAAAAGTCAACTTAGTGGCTTCCCTGGTGAGACTGTGGTGGCTGCAATTGTCCGTAGGCAATTTGGCCACTGTGCAACCGTGCGGTCTAATTGCCAGGAAAGATAGGCATCAGGCTTCTTCCAGGGTCCCAGGTATTGAGTTAAGACCCCTTTTGCTATCCCATGACTCTCAGCCATGTGTAACTGGAAAGATTTGCCTAAGTCAGAGAGAGTGAGGGCTGGAGCATTCACGAGAGCCTGTTTTAAATCATTGAGTCCAGGTTTTAAGTCCTGTGGATCTTCTTGGTTGTTGAAGACCTTTTGGGCTATCTCCGTTAACTCTGGGACTGCTTTACCTTTGAATCTTTCTAGCCTTTGAAACTTTTTTCTAATATCTGGGGCTGACTGGGAGACAAACACGATTTTTTTTTTTAATCGGTACCAGGGATTGAACTCACAACCGCATGCTTTCAAGGTAGGTGCTTATGTTGCTGAGCTAAATCCCCAGCCCGACAAATGTGATATTTAGGGTGCATCTGTTCTCAGGTATCTCCGCATCGAGTTCCTGTCTACCTCTGCCCTCAATCCAGCAACTCTCCGGCCTGATGATGAGCCCTCAATGCCGATACATAATTGTATGGACATTATTGACTCAGTTTCAAGCCTGTGAGCTGACCTGACTGATGTCCTGCTTGTCCAGCCTGAAGCCATCCTTTTCACAGATGGCAGCAGTTACCTCCACCACAGTACTTGGGTGGCAGAAGCTACAGTGACCACCAAAACTGAGGTAATATGGGCCCAAACTTTAGGGTCAGGAACTTTATCTCAGCGGGCAGAACTGATAGCCCTTACTCAAGCCTAAGATGGGGACAAAATAATCTATATAAATAGAGATAATCGGTACATTTTTGTTACAGTCCATGTTTATGGGGCCATTTACCAGGAAAGAGGACTATTAACCTCAGCAGGGACAAAGATCAAAAATGTCCCCGAGATCTTAGACCTCCTAGTTGCCATTTGGTTGCCTCGAAAGGTTGCCATTATACACTCTTTGGGGAACCAACGAGGAGATAGCCCAATAGCTCATGAAAATGCCCTCCCTGATAAGACAGCCAAAGAGGTGGCACTAAAACCAATGGGGTCTATAGTGTTCCTCCCAGCTATCCTGCCACCCATGCCACTCGAGTCATCCTATTCAGATTCAGACTTGAGACCAGCCAAGAGCCTAGAAGCCCAACTCTCTCTGGAAGGCTGACAGATCATTGGGCCCCCAGCTCACCCAGGAGACCCATCAGGCCACTCACTTGGGGGAACCAAATTGGCCAAGTTATCTTGCCTGACTAAAGAGATAAGCCAAAAATGCCCACAATGTCTTCAAGTGAACCCTAAGCTGGCCACCACTGATGTTCAAAAGAGACAATGAGGGCCATGTTGGACCTTAGGGTGCTGGGAACACAGGCCTGGCAAGCCATGGCCACCCCAGGGCAAGAACCACATCAGCGTTTCCTCAGATCTGTGATGCGCCATGTTGGACCTTGGGGTGCTGGGAAAACGGGCAGCCAGTTCACCCCTCTGGTGGGCGGCTGTGAGCTTACAAACATCCACCCCACCCCAGCTAGTGAGAGCCGGAGATCTGAGCATGTCTTGTGAGTTTGACTATATGTGATATAGCAAATAAAGGGGATTTTCTTCTGCCATCTCTTTGAGGGCAAATATTTTTATTTCTATTTTGCTCTGTTTTGATCAATGGTATTGCTCTATTCAATATTCTGTTCTTGTAATTTCAGTATTTCCTTCAATATTGCTCTGCCTGATTGAAGGAGCAACTATTGTGAAGAAAACCAGATGTACTATTGTGCCTATTGCTGTTGTCTCCGTGGCCTGCTGTGAGGTTCTGTGCCAATTTCACTGCACTGCCTCAGTTGGCTATATCCTGTCTTGTTCTGCTGTATTTTAGTACCTTCAAAATAAATAAATAAAATAAATAATAATAATAAATAAGAAAAAATGTAAAAAGTAAATAACAACAACAAAACAGATTAGCAAGGTACTGAGCAACCTGAAACATAACTAAATAGATAATGAGCTTAAAAAGCAGAAAGAGGAAAAGCAAGTGCTCTAAAGGTATATTTAATGTATATTTAAGGGAATAGGATTGATAATTATGTTGCTAAGTTTTTGTTGGATCAGAGAATGGAGCTGTTTGCAGCCTCACTGTTTGAATGTCTACTTTGTATGCTTTGATTTTGGAACTTGAACAACTACTTCCAAGAAGACAATATGTAATGTATCAACTAGTGATTTCTTACTGTTCATTTTTTTTTAAAAATTCTGTATTGTTTCTACACTTTTTTTTCTGTTTTGCTTTATTTTTCCCCCTCTCTTTAAATAAAATAAAAAAAGAGAGAGAGACAATGAGGACTTAGCCCTGAAGACCACTGAGAGATATATTTTGCCAAAATGGGCCCAGGAAGAGGGGGACATAAATATATCTTAGTTCTCATAGACACATTCACCAGGGGGACTGAAGGATTTGCCACTTGAACTGAATCAGCTCTCACCATAGCTAAGAAACTCCTCTATGAGATAGTGCCTCGATTCGGTTTGCTCACCTGCCTGGGGTCCAACAATGGCCCAGCTTTCAGACCACTCAAAATTTAGCTGTAGCTTTAAAAATCAATTGGAAATTACATTATGCCTACCAGCCTCAAAGTTCAAACCAAATAGAAAACTGGCTCTTGAGACTGGTGAAAACTGGGTAAGCCTCCTTCCTTTTGCCCTTCTGCATGTGCGATGTGCTCCCTACCTCTAGGGCATTACTCTTTTTGAGGCCATGTACGGCCAACTGCCCCTTTGATTCCCCATGTCCAGGATGATAAGTTGCCTGCTGTCACTAATGGGGAACTTGTTAAGTCCTAACAGGCTATCCAGCCCTTTGTGCACTTGACCCACTGCTTGTTCTGGGGCCACTAAATCATTCCTAAAATACCTGATTACCCTCTGGCAGCTCAACCTGGTGATTAAATTTACATCAAAAGAAGATGCCCACATCCCTAGGCGCCCGCTGGGAAAGACAGTCACCTTGATTGCTCCTGCGGCCTGTCAAAGTTGCCAGAAAGAGGATTCATCACTACCACTGGATTCATCACTACCACTTCAAGCCCACAATACGAGAGACTCCAACTAAGTGGACTGTGTATAGCTAATATCAAACCCAGATGGTGAACACCTCAAACCTTGATTCTGGTTCTTTATACCGGTGGGGACAGGGACCTAAGTCCCTCACTTTGGGAAACATTCAGGGCTCTGGACTCTGTATTCAGTCGGTAAATTTCCCCTTGAAACACTCCTCATTTCGAATTAATTGTGATTCAACTGTGTAGGTACAAAATGTCTCTTACCCTCTCAACCAACATTTAGTCTCCACGCGGGAAACTTGGTTTGCCTGTACAAACGGCCTCACCCCTTGAGCTTGTCTAGCTGTCTTCACTGGACCTGAACTCTGCATCTTAACTTATGTTCTTCCCCAAGTGTACTGGTATTCTGGAGAAAAAGGGAAAAAACATGGGGTTACCCAGTCTCACACACACAAAAAAAGAGGGCCCCAGTCCTGGTTCCTGTCCTTTTGGGATTAAAAGTAGCTGGCTCTGCAACACTAGGAACCACAGCCCTCATAATGGGAGGCCAAAATTACCAGATACTAAGCAAAGAAATAGACCGTGATCTGGGCACACTTGAATGTAATGTTCATCACTTGGAGGAATCTTTCAACTCCCTGGCTGAGATGGTTCTTCAGAACTGGAAAGGTCTAAACCTCCTATTCTTAAAACAGGGGGGTCTATCCCTAGCCCTTGATAAATCTTGTTTTTAGTTATTAAAAACAGTTTTAATCAGCTCAGAAAGTGCTTAGCTGATAAGAAAAATGAGAGACATCGTCAACAGAATTGATATAAAAATTTGTTCTCTACCACCCCATGGGTGACCACCCTACTCTCAGCTCTAGCAGAACCCCTGGTTTTCCTCTTGTTGGTCATTACTATTGGCCCCTGCATGATGAACTGTTTAATGTGTTACAGTTCAGTCTATTAGATTAATGGTTATATGTTCCCATACGAGGCTCTGCAAATTATAGGTAAAAAAAGATGACTTTTAGAAACATGACAAGGTAAAAATAAATAAATAAATAAAAAATAAAGGGCTGGGGATTTAGTTCAGTGGCATAAGCGCCTGCCTTGCAAGCATGCAGTCATGAGTTTGATCCCTGGTACTGATAAAAAAGATAAAAAATAAATAAAAATAAAAAATATAATGGAGAATTTGTTAAAAAAAAAAAAAAAGAAAAAGAAACATGACCAGGAATCAAGGATTTGATTCATGTACTAAAACCAGTGGGGAATGTTGTAACTTGGCAAAACTGACACCAACTTGAGCCCTGCATTTAACTAGTGCCCTGAATTTGACACAGGAAAATGGAAAATTACTCAGGGTATAAGTCCCATGAGAAAAGCAGAATGAGCTGTGCCCACAAGAGAAAAAGTAACCTGCTCAACAAAAGAAGCAGGATACAGGTGTCAACCAAAAATTAATGTAAGATTCGAGCTAAATTGTTTCCAACAGGAGTTTTTTGTGGTTCTCTATTTTAAAAGCTCTGTAACTTTCCAGTTTGGGGCCTCTTGTTTGGATTCTGAAAGGGTGGCGGTGTGTGTGTGTGTGTGTGTGTGTCTGTATACAAGAGTGGTCCTGAGCTCAATTAATTAAATTTCAAATTTATCAATTTGGCTGCTTGGATTCCTATACTGTTGTTCACAAACCCACCTCATGTGCCACCACACCTGGCTGAAGTACAATTTGGAAGCAATAAAATTTACCATTGTAATGTACATGTGTGTAAGTTTTGACAAACACAGCTGTGTAAGTGACACAGTCCATGAATTCAGCTGTCTTGCAAAAACACACTTTGAGTTCTACCAGTCTCTGTGTTGTGTATGTTGATGCTTCCACATGTGATAAACCTATATAGCACTACCATTTTTTTGTTTACTTAGACAATAATCTTTATGGTGTTTTTATATTTGTCTTCATTTTCTCCATTTCTGGAGATATAAAATTTTTTGTGCAGATCCAAATTTCTGTATGATATCATATTTCTTCAGTTTGAAGAACTTTAGGATTTCTTGCAGCATGGGTCTTCTGGTAATAAATTATGTCAACTTTCATATAACTGAACATATTTTGATTTTTGTCTTCATTATTTCAAAGATATCTTTGCTAGGTATAGAAATTTGTAGTTATGGGTGTTTCCAACACTTTATTAATTTATATTTGCCTTTAAGCCTATTTTTATTAGCACATGATTACATTTATCATGGGGAATTAGAATATGTATATAACACATCTTAATTCTTCTTCACCCCTTGCCTCTTCCTCAGTCCTTTGAATATGTTCTTCATCAGCTCCTGTTCCTATGCCACTGGATGAGATGTCTGCTGTAATTCTTATCTTTCTAAAAATTTATTTTTTATTTTTTATTTTTTTGGTACTGGGGACAGAACTCATGACCTTGTGCTTGCCAGGCAGGCGCTTGTGCCACTGAGCTATATCCCCAACTCCTTGCAATTCTTGTTTCTATTTAATGTGTCTTTTCTCTGATCAGTGCCATATTTTCTTTTTTGCTCTTTGATGTCAGAAGTTTCATGTTTGTTTGTTTTTTGAGACAGGGTCTCAAACTCATGGCAATCCTTTTGCCTGCGTCTCCTGAGTGCTAAGATTAGTTGTGTATACCACCATATCCAGCAACAGTGGCAGTCTGAATATTGTGTATGAATGTCCCTTTTCTATGGTCTTGTCTGTCCCATGATTTGTCATTTGTGCTTGCTTGCTTTCTTTCTTTCTTTCTTTCTTTCTTTCTTTCTTTCTTTCTTTCTTTCTTTCTTGTATCATGAATCAAATTCAGGACCTCGCACTTGCCAGACAGATGCTGTGCCACTGAGCTATAACCCTGGCCTTCCATCATTTGTACTTTGATCCTTTAGATCATTTTTTTTATTTCTAGAAAATTCTTAGCCATTATCTCTTTAACAATTTCTCCTACTCCATTCTCTTTTTCTTATTCTCTTGGGAGGCCTGTTTGGACTTTCTCTTGTCATTTGACGTTATTCCACACCTCTTGGATCTTCTCTTAAAAGTTCCTTTCTGTTTTCCAGTTTAAGTAATTCCTGTTTTTCCTTGTGTTGTCTTTTAAGAGTGGGTTGGTGTTTAATCTTACTTTGCATGTTATATACTTTGACTGAATGCCAAGCATTGCATTTGGCCAGGAGAGATTGACGTAGGTGGTGTTTGGTCTTGAAGTAAATGTGCACCTTCTGCCAAGTCGCTAGTGTTGTCCCTGTGGTCCACAGAGGAGAAGGTTTTGGGCTTGCTGCTGTCCTGGTTGCCCTCTAACACCATCTGCACTTTCCTCTGGCACTGTTTTCATTATGTAGGGTGGTACTGCCTCAGGAATGTTCTTCCTGCCTCCACTTTGCATTTGGGTTCCCCTGCAGACCACTGAGAGTCTTTGCCTCACCTCCAGCATTTAGCATTTAGCTGTCAGTTGTTAGCCCAGAGTAGTGGTGGTGTGGACAGGGCATTTCCTCTTGTCTCAGTCCATTTCCGGTCTTGACCATCCTGTCCTGGGCTCTGGGTAAGGCTTTCTCAGTGAGCCTGCCTGTATCTTTGTGGTTCCTCAATGGGAGAGTTTTCTCCCTCCCTGGTTGGAAGAGACCTCGAAGGGTCTGGCACTGGGGCAGGTTCTCCCCATGCTGGAGGGTAGATGTCCACAGTGGATTTCTACCTTTTCCCTGAAGACAACACCGTTAGCTGTCCCACCCACGTTTCCAGGCTTTTGTTTCACAGGAGGAAAGGTTTGTGTGGGTTCCCTGCCTTCCTGGTGCAGTGACCTGTCCCTTCTCCAGGCAGGAACATTGCAGGCAATTTCCTACAGTGCCTCCTCCTGCCCAGTCTCCCTCGAGGTCGCAGGGAGCTGTGTGGATGAGAATTTGTGAGTAAGCGTCTGCTCTTCTTGGGTTTGTGGCTCCCAAGGATAATGTCTTCTCACCCACAATTGACTTTCAGGAGTTTGTGAGAGAATTTTACCTGGCTTCTCCTTACCTGTGTCTCTTTGTGTCTCTCCTTCCTGTGCCCCGTGTGAGGGAACTGTGTGGATCCCGTCTTCTTAGAGACATTGTTTTCCCATGGGTGTCAAGTGATTTGCTTCTCAGGAAGATAACAGCTCTCTCTCTCTCTGTTTGGCACAGGGGATTGAACTCATGACCTTGTGCTTACCAAGCAGGCACTTACACCACTGAGCTACATCCTCAGCCCATACATCTCTTCTTTTTCTCATTGTTGGGGTAGCAGTGATGCTTTCCAACTTTCTCAGGTACAAATGAAATGCACAAATGATTGTGAGTGAAACAAAGACAATTTTTTCTTGCTTTTTTTGTCTTTAAACCTGTTGGTGGTAATTTGTAATAGCTAGATCTTGGAAACAACCTAAATGTTCATCAACTGAAGAATGACATTTTTATGCAATGGAGTACTACTCAGCCATAAAGAAGGATAAACTTGAGATGTTTATAGGTAAATGGATACAACTAGAGACCATAGTCATAAGTGAAATAAATCAGACTCACATGTGAACACTGTATTGTCTCCCTAGTGTGAGAAGCTGAAAAACTATATATAGTTATATTACTAATTTCTTTTAGTTCATCAAAAGGAAAGGTTTGTGCTAATATTGTTTGAACAATTAAATGCAGGGATCTTGTACTCTGAGTAACTAAATTAAAGATAACAATATGCAGTGTATTAACCATTATTACCCTCTATCTCATTTTGAATTTTTTTTTCCTCTCTAAATTTTTTTTGTTTTTTGGTGCTGAGGTCCAAACTCAGGGCCTCTTGCTTGCTAGACAAGTGATTTATCACTGAGCTAAATTCCCAGCCCTCAAAGACAAATTCTTAACAAACTTCTTTAAATTGTTTCATATGTGCTTTATGATGTATGAAAATATAAGATTTCCACTTACATTAGTATGTAAAGTTTTCTTTTAAATTCAATTTTTATTTTTTGAGAAGTGAGTTAATTTGACAGAAAAGTCTCTAAATGATGGCAAATCTCAGCAGACATTGGTCAGGTGAATGGATGGCTGATGTTTTGGAAACATGAAAGCCAGGTTTTCACAAAGTTTTTAGAAAGGACTCATATTGGCTGGGGATTTAGCTCAGTGGTATAAGTGCTTGCCTGGCAAGCATGAAGTTGTGAGTTCAATCCTCGGTACAAAAAAAAAAAAAAAAGATCCATATGATAGTTGTAATAGTGCATACTTGCAAGCCTAGCACTCATAAGGCTGAGGCAGGAGGACTTCAATTTAAGGCCAAGCTAGGTTATATAGCAAGAGCCTATCTCAAAACAAAACCAAACCCAAAAGCTCCGGTAGCCCCTGCTCTATTCCTGCCTTCCCAGCCATTGCTTAGTAACTTGCAATTCTTTTTTTTCCACACCATTTACCATATGGCATCCAGCATGCCACATTTTATTTATTATGTCTCTCTGTTCCCATTAGACTGTGTACCCCACAGGGCCAGAGCTTTTCCAGTTTTGCATTTAGGAGTCCAACCAAGCATGCTGAATGAGCACTGGGTGTTCATAAAATAGTCACAGGAATTTCACTATTATTTCATTTCATTCTTACAGGAATCCTAAGCAGGAGGGAGAATATATATTATCTTACCTATTTGACAGAAGAAAAAGATGAGGTACAGGTTGACCTTATCTTGAACTTGTAGAATTCTTAGATCAAGACCAGGATGAAATTCAATTTTCTGCCTCCCTAATGTAGGTGTATTTCAGATCAGAGGTTGAAAAATTGGGACTCATTTGTGGCTGCTGTCATGCTGCTGTAGTATGTGATATAACTGCAACAGAGACTATGGCCCATGAGTTAAAATATTTACTATCTTGCCTTCTGCCTAAAGGACCATCTGTGCTGAGATTGACCCCTACATGGGACCCACAGATACTTAGAGGTTCCTGACACTGTTCGGGGTTGGCCAGTATTTTAGTTATTTTCATAACAACATTACCATGTAATTGTCCTTTCTTGCTGTGCTAACATGTATAATGATGATGCAGAAGCAATGGTGGATGAATGAGTTTCCTGAAGCTGCTGAAACAAATGACCACAACCTGGTTGGTTTAAGCAACAGAAATTCATCATCTTATGGAAATTTTGCAGGGGGAGTTGTTGAGACAGGTCTCACCATGTAGTACAGGCTGGTCTTGACTGGAAATCTTCCTGCTGTCCCGACGGCCTTGAGTATTGGGATTAAAGTCATGCACCACTATGTCCGACCCTCTCACTGTTCTGAAGGCTATAAATCAGCTTTGGCCAAGTTCTCTCCAAGAGGCTCTGGAGGAAAATTGTGTTTCTGGCTTCTTCCAGCTTCTGGTGACTCCAGGAGCTCTAGCTGTGGCTACCTCTGTGCAGCTGTCTTCATCTCTTGTGGGTTCTCTTCTCCGTATCATCTTTTATTCTGTTATTTGGACATTTGTCATTGGATTTAGGGCCCATCTATATAACCCAGGGCCATTTCATTTGAGACCCCTTACTTACATCTGCAGACTTTCTGAATAAGGTAATATTTATGGATTCCAGGGGTCAGGATGCAGCCATAACTTCTGAGGGCCACCATTCAGCTCACTCCTAAAGGCGAAACTGTTGGCATGGTAGCATGGATCACAGCTGTGCCACTAGATGGAATTTGGGATCATCACATACCTTAGCACAGGTGGGGGTGGGGGTGGTAGCAGTGATTCTATTTAATAATTTCTTTGACAGAGCAATAAAAAAATTACTCCTATAAGTTTAGATCTTTGAATGTATATCTTTTTAGTATTCCATATCCTGGAATTCCAGGATCTTTGAGTGAAACAGGGGAAAGGGTTTGTGATGCAGACTTCTCAGGATGTGCCCCTGAGCTTCTGCTAGGTAAAGAGATATTGAGGGCTAAAAGTAAAGAACAAGTATTCATGCGTACCACCATACCTGGCTTGCTCTTTTGGACTTTTAATTTTGTATCAAGAAGTGTTGGGGTCTGTGCCTTGACCCTCAATCTCCTAAAAGAATTCATGGTGAAGGCCCAAATGAATGAGACAAGTGAAATGATCTGTGAATGAGACAAGTGAAATGAATGAGACAAGTGAAATGCTCCAAGAGGACAAAAATCCTCTGCAGAGTTCACAACCCTGATAGTTGAGACAGACTGTCTCTGGGCAGCCAGTATTTATTTAAAACAAGGAAGGTGCTGGGCATGGTGGCACACTCCTGTAATCCCAGCACTTGGGAGGCTGAGGCAGGCCAATTGTTGCAAGTTTGAGACCAGTCTGGGCTACTAAGTGATCCCAAGGCCAGCTTGCACTGCAGAGTGAGACCGTGTCTCAAAAAGACAATAAATAAATAAATAAATAAATAAATAAATAAATAGAACAAGGAAGGGGTTAAAGTGGAAAATGCAGGAAACCTGAGCAGAATCTTGGGAGGGGTTCAAGGACTCCTCAGAGCCAATGCCAATTAAGATGATTCCAGGAGAACTATCTTAGGAGGAAAAAAAAAAAATCTCTAGGTGCCCTCAGCTGTGGCTTATCTTGCCCCCCAGGTGTCTTCTCTTCTTAGTTCAGCCATGCCTGGGCCATACCACAGCCCTGCACATGTATTCAGCTTCAATGGCTCCGACAAAGAAGTGTATGTTACTGCTTTTACAATGAAGAGAAAAATCCACCTCATGTCTGTGTAAAAGATTTCACTCTTCCTTCTGAAGATGATGAAGATGGGTAGTGGACAAGAATGGTGCTCACATGTTGCTGTTAGGGATTTGTGCTGAGAAACATCCATCTTGGGGGCTGTGACAAGGTACAGCCTAATCTCTTTCTCTGTGGCAGGATCTGAAGACCTTCTGAGTGCTGGGATTATGGCTGTGTGGCACCTGCTAGATTTTCTCTCTCTCTCTCTTTTTTTTTTTGGTACAGCAGCTCAAACTCACAACCTCATGCTTGCCAGACAGGCACTTATACCACTGAGCTAAGCCCCCAACCCTCTAGATTTTCTCTTTTGAAGTGAGTCCTTTGGTTACCGGCACAACACTGCCACCTTCGGGCAGGCAAGGTGGACGAGTGTGGTCCTTTAAAAACTTGGTCAGGTTCCTGGTTTCTTCTCTTGCCAAGGCAGCTATTCTCTTCCTATTCTTTCCACTAGTCCCCTCCTGCTGAGGGAACTTCAGTCAGAGCAAACTAACAACGGACATGTCATCCCTGGCCCAGGAACCCAACAATTTTATGTCACTGTATTGCCAAGAATTCTGTTTCCTTTTTTTTTTTTTTGGTACTGGAGATCAAACTCACAACTGCACACTTGCAATACAGGTGCTTATGCCGCTGAGCTAAGTCCCCAGCCCCGTTTCCTTCTTTCTTACTGTTGATGAATGATTTTGCTGAAGGAAGAAAGAAATAGTAGAATCTAATTGAAATACTGTGTGCACACTGTCTGTGCATATGCATGGTATGTGCAGGTGCAAAATATGTGTACATGTAGTTTGTCTGAAGTGTGCACGTGTGTGCCAACTGTGCATCTGTATATATGGTATGTGTGCATGTGGCATACGTGGGGATGTGCAGTGTGCTGTGCTGCTGAGTTACAGTGGAGGCTGGCTCTCATGGGCTGAGTGGCAGCTACTCTCGGGGCTCCCCACAAACTCTCCCCACCCCTGCCAAACCTCCCCCACCCTGGTCTGTAAGCAATCTGGAGTAATGTGGCTTACAAACGTGGCTGTGGTAGTTGAATCCATCCACCTCATTACCTGGAGAACAGTCCTTCTGGGAAGTGTGGATGTACAGTGTGGCAGGCATCAGCCACTGTGTGGCAAAAACTTTAAAACTTATAGGCTGGCATTATGCTAAGGGTGGGATCTGCAGGCCCAGCCCATCTCACAGTTAAGACTGTCAGACTCAGTTGGCTTTGACATATCAGGCCAGCAGAAACTTCTAAGATAAATATAACCCAGCTGCACTACCTGGCCTGTTAATATGTCCTGTTGTGCTAGCTTGTTTCAAGGACTTATCACCTGGAGACGGACTAGCTCAAAGACATGATTGATTTTACCTGTTCACCCAAGCCCCCGACCTTCTACTATACAAGAACCCCTGCAACTAAACCTGACCAAAATGAATCTGCCTAATGAAGTACGACAAAACATAGTTAACCAATTATAAAATAACCTGCTATCAGCTTTTTGTATTTCCTGCTTGCAACATAAGCTTTGTTTAACCCCAAGTCGGGACTGATGATTTGAAACTGGATTCCCACCAGCCTACAGCCCTAAAAAAGCTTTTGCCTTCCAAGTGCCTTGGTGCTGTGTCTTCCATCCGGTTCTGTAACATTTCTGCAACCACTGTGCCACGGAGATGGCCATCAGAGGCCAGTCAGTTCTCCTGAGGAACTGGCCTTTCTGGTGAAACGTTAGGGTCACTTGACCCAACCTTTGGGTGTCTGTCAGGGCCTGCAGTTCTGGATCAGGCTCTGCTCATCACCCTTGGGCTTCCTCCAAGCAAGACCCCTGGTCCTTCTCAGGGGGCCCCTGAACATGCCAGGCTGGTCTTACAAATGGAGAAACTGAGGCAGAGGGCATTCTCTGGCTGGTCGTTTTTCCCGAGCAGTTTGGGTGCTGAGCAGGGAACGATCTTAAGAGGTGCATGCTCTCTAACCCTACTCCCTGAGGCAGGAAATCCCCTCTGGTCCGCTTTCCCGCGGTCGGAGACAGACGGGCATGGCAGCCTCTGGGAGTTTTCAGTAATGCAGGCCACAGGCTTTTAGCATCTCCACAATCTGGGTTGGCCAAATTGTCTCTTCAGGACAGCTCGACGCATCAACGACGCCACCATTCTTCGCACGTGATACCACAGTCAAATCCAGCTCCAAATGCAGGTAGACTTTTCCCAGAGTGTTAGGGCTGAAATCCTGCCACCACCAAAATGGCCACCACCCTTTTCCACCCGAGGCTATTACGAATATGGCTAAAATGTGAGGCTCCCTCCCACTTGGGCGTGTGGCCGTCAGTAAATGGATGTGCGCGTCTGGCCACAACCAATAGGAAGGCAGCGCGGGCTGGACGGCTCACGCATCCCCTGTGGCATGAATCTCAGCAATGGCGGGCGCGATGGGCTGCAGGAGGCCCTTTGAGGAACTGCTGGGTAGGTGGCTGGCCGGCCGGGTCGGGACGTTGGACTGCGGTGCTCCTGGACCGCCGGGTGTCGACTTCGGCCTGGGTCTCGTTGGCGGCGTCCCGGGTTCTCCCGAGACTGCCAGCTGAGCTCAGGGTCGGGGTCACATCCGGCTGAGGGACTGCAGTCGCAGGGCGAGGGTGTCTGCGGTCCGGTTCTGAAACCGATTTTCCTTTTAGCGGGAAGAATCAAGTGGCAAAAACATAATCCTGAGCGTGAACAGAAATTAAAGGAATCAGCTATGCAGCTCCTGAGACGCCACCAGAACTTGGAGGACCTTCTGCTTGAGGTAAGAGGGAAGCCATGCAACTTGCGACCGCACTGTTAAGTGAAATAAAGACAACACACGTTGAAATATCGCACTTCTGTGAGACAACCACAGAATAAAAACTTTTTAAAAAAGAAAGTACATGCATCTCCTCCCTAAGGTGAATGTAAACATTATGTGTTGCAAACAGATACTAATAAAAAATACATACACGTACAAAAGAGGAAGTTGGCTTGGCCTTTGCAGGCAGATTTAGGTTTAGAGTTTTGAACTTGAGAAGCATGGTGTACCTGATGGAGGCAGTCGGTGAGAGGAAAAGCTGGAAGCGTTTACGTCTAGAGATGAAAGCACTTTAATAATTAATTTAGTAGCAATTTTCAAGAGGCTTTAGTAAGTTGTAACTTTAAAAATATTTGAGAATGCCGATCATGCAGGCATTAAATGAATAGAACTGAATTTTAAAAGCAGCATTCTTCATGTTTTGGTTTCTAGGTAGAAGATCCAACTTGTAAAAAATTGTGTCCCAGTCAGTTGATTGATTGTGACAGTGCTGAGGCCTGTAGTGATTGTTCTTGTTCCTTTATAGGTGAGTTACAGCTTGCTTGCTTGCTTGCTTGCTTGCTTGCTTGCTTGCTTGCTTGCTTGCTTTCTTTCTTTCTTTCTTTCTTTCTTTCTTTCTTTCTTTCTTTCTTCGGGTACTGGGAATCAAATTCAGGACCTCATGCTTGCCAGGCGGGCGCTGTGCCACTGAGCTAAATCCATGACCCCCAGTTTCATTTTCTTAATTGAGTTATAGAGAATTTTTACAATAAGTGATTGTGATCTGCTTACAAGTAGAAATTTGAGGGGCCAGGGATTTAGCTCAGTGGCCTAAGCGCTTGCCTGGCAAGCACAAAACAAAAGAAATTTGAATTCCCCCAAATAATGACTTTCTGCTTGTGGGTATAGTCATCACTTGCACATAATGTTTTGTGGCTTGTTTTGGGTTTTACTGCTGGGTTTAAAAGCTGTTTGACTCATGTTAGGCTCAGAGGTAGGAGGAACTAGAGTCCCCATCTCATTTGAGGAGTGGTGCTTATTTAATAGACTGTGCTGTTCTGGGGCAAGCAGACCATACCACAGAATGCGGGTCTCGGTGTCACCCCCACCCCAGCTTGAGAGTGGGGTAGGGAAAGTTAGAAGGAGTAACAAAACATAAGCCATTTTTTTGTCCTTTGTATTTTTAATATGTGATGACTATTGTTTTGGAAAGTGATATTTGCAAAGTGATATTAACTAATTTGTTTTAAAGTCTATTAAAGGCTGGCATGGTGGTGCATGCCTATAATCCCAGCACTGGGAAGCTGTGAATTTGAGGCCAGCCCCGAACTACATAGTGAAATTCTGTCTCAGAAAGACCAAAAAAAAAAAAAAAAAGAGTATTAAAAGAACCTTAATAGCTCTGCCTTGACAACTGATCACTAAATTCCAGTTGTAAGTGATACTGCTTTTCCTTGCCATAATTACATTTGAAGTCCCTAAATTATGCACCATCATTCCAGGAAACCAAGCTTAGTCAATACATTCTTGAATGGACTTTGGATCAAAGCATAAGAACCTATATAAGAATATTTTTAACCTTGACTATAGAAACATAGACTTACTAACTTTTTTAGTTTGCTTTTTAAGAAGGAGGTGGCTACCATACTGATATGAGATTAAAGTTTTGTAAAGAAAAAAATTCACAGAGATAAATTGGAAACATGTTCTTAGCATTTTTTTCCTCTTTTTCTACTGTGATTTATGTCTGGACCAAAGCTACTGATTTGTAATACTGTAATTTGAAGTACCCATAACTATTGTACATGGTTTAACTTGAATATTTGTTTGTGTTTTCAGAGCCTGGCAGATAATGGGCATGTGCTATGGTTTTGTCTTGTCTTTTTTTTAATTAATATTTTTAATAATTATTGGTACACGTTTGCAGAACACAATGATTACATTCACCATGGGGAGTTAGTACATGTCCATAGTACTTTTTTTTCCTGTTTTTTTTTTTTTCTTGAAAAGTTAGTTTTGGAAGCAAGTACATAAGAGAATGCCTTGCCTATGGGCATTACCTGTTTCTACCCCATCAAGCATTTCTGCTTTAAGAGCTGCCAGAGGGCCAGTGATCCAGATTCTATCAGACAGCCTTTAGGACCGAGCACACTTGTGCCCCCTCTGTCCCCAGATGCACAGCAGAGTATGAGAAAGCCTTGCCCAGTTCTGACTGCAGCATCAGTGCAGTCAGTATGGGGAGACTCAGTTATGATGCTGACATAGTTAATAAAACAAGAGTAAGTGGCTGGAGTGTTGCTCAGTAGTAGAGCATTTGTCTGGTGTGCCTAGAGCCCTGGGTTCATGTCCCCTAGGGAAGAAAAATTAATTGAAGAGCCTGTTGGAGTTCTCAGTTCCTTATGTTCCTCTGAGAGACAGTGAAGTTCCCTGAATACATAATGTCAGAGTGCATTGCTCATCCTGCTTGCTTTGTGTCCGGTGAGACATAACAAGTGCACATGCACAGCTGTGGGTTCAGGCATTATAGTGACAGTATCAAAAGCTGTTTTCACCTTTGATCGTGATGTTGTTGAACTCAGGATCCTCTTGCCTCCACTTTCTGAGTGCTGGGATGACAGGCATGTGCTGTACTGTGCCCAGCTATTCTTTCCTTTTACAGGCAGTTTTCTGCAATGCTACAATTTACAAGAGACATTTTTAACCCAAGTCTTGTGTTTCCAGTTTTCCCTGTTTTCAGGGAAGGCTATGGTTTTTTCTTTAAGGCTCTGCCTTGCGGGATCAAGCCGTGAGGCTGGGGGTTCCTGTGGCCATTCTAGCAGCCAGGATAGTGGCCTGCAGCATGGAGCAGGTGTGTTCGGAGCCCGGCCACCCAGTTCTGCTCAGCTTGGAGCAGAGGGTAAGACCCAGTACCCCTTGGGTGGGAACAGATGGCATTGCTGTTGAACTTTTCAGGAAAATGGGATAGTTCTTTAATATTGTTTTAGTTAATTGGCCTGTTTTAAAAAATATTTTCTCTCTTTTCAGAAAAAACTATCTTCCTTGTTAGATGTTGTCCAGTGTTTATTGGCACATAGTATGTTCTCCCGTCTTTCCTTCTGTCAAGAATTATGGAGAGTGCAGGTAATTTTTTTTTTTTTCTTTTTGAGACAGGGTTTCACTATGCAGTTCATGCTGGCCTTGAACTCACTTTATGGCCCAGGTTGGTCTTGATCCTTGCAATGATGCTCCTGTCTCAGCCTCCCGAGTACTGGGATTATAGATGTGTGCCACCATGCCCAGCTAGAGTGCATGTCAGTTTCCCAGTTTTGACTTGGGACTCCCTGAGCTTTCTTAGGGATTCAGCCAAAGTCTTCAATTGTTAGAGAATTACAAAAGCAGAGTGGGGCATCAGACATGCTGTGGTCAGGAAGGAAGTACTTTGGTTCCCTATTTGCTAGGAATTACCTATCATTAGTTGGAACAGCCTGTTAGATCAGCAGGCAGGAGTCAGAGAAGAAAAGCCACGCTGGATAGTACGGGGGCTGTGCACAGAGGGCCTGGGGCTCAGTGAGTGAGGGGCAGAGGGACTGTGTTGGGCAGGAAGTCGCCCACACAGGGGACTTACAGTGCTGTTTTTTTTCCTCAGAGCTCTTTGCTGCTGGAAGCTGTGTGGCGCCTGCATGTGCACAGCATCATCAGCCTATGGGAGCTGCTGGAGAGGTAGCGGGCAGGGAGTGGGAGGCTCGGTGCCACAGGCCTTCTGGCCTTGCTCTTTGGTCTGGTGTGCCAGCTGTGTGAGGACAGCCACTGCAGCTGCAGAGTGCATGTTCATCAGCACGTGGGGACGGCCCCCAGGATTATGGCATAAAACAAGGCAAATATGTGTGGAGTGGTTTAAATCATTAAAATATATTCTCTAACCAGAAGGGAATTTAGAGTTAGCACCAGAAGGGAATTTGGCAAATCCACAGTATTTGGGAATTAAGCAGCATATATCTTTCCTCCCTTGCTCTTTTCTCCCCTCCCCTCTTTTATTCCTTTCCTACTGCACTGGGGTGCTGTACCACTGAGCAACATCCCAACCCTATGTATTTAATTTATTTGTTTTGAGGTAGGGTCTTGCTAAGGTGCCAAGGGTGCCACCTTAGTGATTGAGTGACTGGGATTATAGATGTGATATGCCCCTGTACCTGGTTTAAACAACATATTTCTAAGTAACCAATGGACTACATAATCACAAAGGAAAGTAGAACCTATCTTGAGAGGAATGAAAATGAGAACAGTATACTAAAATTTACAGGGTGCAACTAATGAAATGTGTAGAGGACAATTTATGGTTGTGAAAGCCTCTATTTGGAAAGAGTGTTCTCAAATCAACTTAGGTTTGGACCTTAGAGACCAGGAAAAGGAGAGGAAACTAAGCCTGAAGAAAGTAGTAAGAATCAAAACAGAAAGCAATGAAATGGAAAATAGAGAAAATAAAAGAAAAACAAAAATCCCTTTAACAGAATTGATCTCTAGGCCACCCATTGTCAGCTATTGTATTTAAGTGAACTGTGTGGAGATGGTTATTGTGTCAGTTGCAGGCTGGGAGGCTACTTGACTTGGGCAGAGGCCTAGCCAGGTGACTGTGAGCTTTTTAGAGTTTTCAGTGACAGCCCACTGCAGCACACATGCCGTAGTTTCCCACCGCTTTTCCTGGCTGGTCCTCACTGGCTCTGCTTCCTAGTGAAGTGGGTATTAAAACTGTCTGAGCCACCAGTTTCTGTGGAGGGTCATGAGTTTGAGATTGTTCTAGGCTGGCTAGAAAGATCCTGTCTCAAAGCAGAAATCATAACTGCCTTTTGAGAGAGATGGATGAGAGAACAGGCTCCATCAGGTATCTGTGTGTTCCCAGCCATCCTGACGTGCAGGCTGTGGCAGCATGGCTCTTTGGGAACCTGTGCCTGCTTTGTGAGCAGATGGAAGTGTCCTGCCCGTCCGACGACACCACCAGGGCTATGCTTTCTGGTAGGGTCACCCCTGCAACACCACCAGGGCTATGCTTTCTGGGAGGGTCATTGCAGGCAGGGTCCTGGAGAACAGGCATCTGTATAGGTGGGGAGCAAGACACTGCCCGCCTCCATGGGACCCTGCATGACCCTGGCTCACTCTAACCTGAGAGCTGGGGAGTCTAGTCAGTCAGCTGGGTGACAAAAGCCCCAAGCCCATTTGCACTCAGGCCACAGACCGCTGCATTGCCAGTGACTTGCGTGAAGGGCCCCAACACATAAAGGCCAGGAGACACTGGCAGCTTGTGAGATTCTCTTTTACAACAGGTTTTCTTCCTGGTGCTTAAGGGTGTGTGGCTCCTGGTTCTGGTTCCAGGAAAGTGAATTTGAAGCTGAAAGTGAAACAGAAAACCTCTTTAACTTCAGACTCTTAATTCCAACCTTTACAAAGGCATGAATTATGTGCTCTCACTGCTTGGAATGCAGGGCTTTTAGGGTCTCCTGTGGTCAGGGCTGGCTAGAGGAAACATCCATGAGACATCTCTTGGAATCTACTTCTCTGTATTAAAACCCCTGAATAAAACTTGATTTATTATAAAGCCTTTTCCTCTAAAGTGAAGTGCAAGAAGGACAGTGGCTTGGTGGATGACTGCTAGACAGGGTGGCAGGGCCAACCACACCTTTCCTAGGTGTTGGTTGGCTTTCCAAGCTGTACCCACACTCTACCCTCTGTATTAGGGTCTGTATGATCATAGCTGTTTGGAGATCATTATATCCATAAATATTTTGGGTTTATGCCTTTTCAGATTTTGTGCAGCTGTTGGTTTTAAGAGCATTTCAGGATAACTCAGATTTGGGAAGAACCATAGAGCCTGATAAGATGCCTCAGGTAAGAGGAAGAGTGAAGTGGGAAGTTTGGAGAAATGGCCTCATTATGACAAAGGGCCATAGCCCAAAGTGCAACCCCCATCCACAGTTTTGATCCCTTTTGGATGTTCCAGGGCCAGTGGCTGGCACTCTGTCAGCATTGCAGTCCAATTTATGGTTGTGAAAGCCTCTATTTGGAAAGAGAGTGTTCTCAAATCTCTGTGTGGGGGAGTCTGCGGGGTGTGAAGTGTCCCACGTGTTCCTCTGAAGTCTGGGAGATGTGAAAGAAAGACACTGGCAGAAATGTTTTCCCACCCAAGCTTTCCGGCCCCCAGAGGTCTCCAAGGGAAGGGTCTTTAGTGCCAGGCCTGTGCTTGTTGAGGTTTACCCAGACTGTCTGGCCAGGCTACATACAGTAGCATCCAGGCACTAGAGTATCTGTCTTAGTCACTTTCTTGTTGCTAAGACAATCCCTAACACCCACAAAGTAAAGGAGGAGGTTTATTTTAGCTCATATTTAGTCCTTTGTTGCCTGACTCCACGGCAGGACACCATGGCACAGGTACATGGTGGAGGAGAGCTGCTCATTGCCTGATGGCAGGAAGTGGAGTCAAAAAGGGGAGGGAGCTAGACCCTTCCAGGTCAGCCCAGAGTGGTCTAACTCTTTCAACCATGCTCTATCTCCCAATGGCATGTTTATCTATAATCTCATCCAATGGATTAGTACATTGATGAGTATCACATCCCCAAGATCCAATCACCTAACAAAGCCAAGCCTCTGAGCATGTGAGGCTTTGGGGGTCATCTGGATATAAACCACAACAGTACTCAAGACACCCGCCCTAGCAGACCTTTGTACTTTGTGTGGGTCCATGCTGGAGCTGTGGCCCCCAGCATTGCTGAGAGCACTTGTGTCATGACTGGGCTCACTGAGTCTCAGTTTGGGACAATTTCTAGCCTAGGAAGTCATAGGGCTGGGGATATAGTTCCATATTTGCCTGGCAAGTGCAAGGTCCTGAGTTCGATTCCTGGTACAAAAAAAAATCATGAGTGAGCCTTTCTAGAAAGCAGGTTTTTTGTTTGTTTGTTTTGTTTTGTTTTTTGGTACTGGGGATTGAACTTACAACCTTGCACTTGCCAGGCTTAAGCCACTGAACTAAATCCCTGGCCCAAGGAAGCAGTTCTGTAATTTATGTAATAGTTCTTATGTGTGGCACATGCAAGTCACATTGCTTAAAAACTGCCATATGTGCCTTGTCCTGACAGGTTGCCCTCAGTGTGCTGCAGAGAATGCTGAACTGTAAGTTGATTCTCAGGACCCGGACTGTAAATGGTTTTGTTTTCTTACTAGCAGTTTCTGAAGGTTGGGCCTTGTGTGAAGCAGATGATCCTGTATGTCACTGAGCCTGCTTCTAGTGCCACTCCAGGGCCCCTGTATGGCTGTGGTCTATGTGCCTGCCCTTGACCAGCAGCCCTTTATCTCACATGAAGCACTATCATCTAATGTGTCCTTGGTTGTCTGCATGTGTGGGTGACTCTTCTACCTTATAGACCTCAGTGCCTGAGAACTTTGAATGTCATCATGAACTGGTGCCATCTGGGTACCTGAAGCCTTTGGGAGGCTTGAGAAACTGATCTGCTCCAAGAATGTGCGTACATGTGTGTGTGTGTGCTCACATGCATGTGTGTGACAGCTGTCATTTTGTTGACATAGTTTCTTGTTACATGTTTTCTCTGCAGTTGTGCTGGACTCTCTGGCAGCTGGCCTTCAGGAGTCATCTCTGTCTCACAAGGCGGTGAGGTGCTGGTATGTCTGGGTTGGGCACTCCTGCTTGTCAGGACCAGGTGGCAGCACTGGCCCTGGGCACCCCACCCTGCCCTTCATGATGACCTTGGGAGGATGCTCCTGGCAGTTGGGCCTCTGCTCAGCCTTTTCCCACTCTTGTCTGGCCCAAGAGAGGCCCCAAGGGTTGTTGCAGCAACCCTGTTCCTGGGTGACTGCCTGCGCCCTGAGTGGCCACTTTCCCCAGCTTGGTACTTTTTAGAGCTATATTGTCATTCACCTTCCAGCTTAGCTCACCACTGCTCAGTGCAGACCCAGTCGCCTCAGTTCTCTCTCCAGGGCACATGGAGATGTAGGGAGACAGACTGCAGCAGATATGGGTGTTAGGCCTGGGCATCTGGGGTATCTGGATGGGTGGCGCCTTGAGGTGGAAGTTGTGAGAAGCCAAGCAGAGTCCCTACTATCTCCAGCCTTCTCAGTTGTTCTATTCTCAATAATTTCCTGTTGTTCCATATACTGCAAGCACTTGAGCTATACTTAATGAATGCACTTACCAGTTGGTACTTTTATGGAAAGTCTCAGTGTGTATGAGTCTTCTCAGGCTACCACAGCAAAGCCTGTGAACCATGGCTCAGTGCAGACCTGTCCCATGGTTCTGGACTCTGGGTGCCTCTTCCCGTGGCATTTGCCAGGTGATTGGAGGGGGGCAGCTGCTCTCTGGTGTCTAGGTAAGGGTGCTAATGCCACCATGAAGCCCCTACAAAGATGGTTACTTTAGGGATAAGGGCTTTACCATGTGACCTTTGCAGAGACATGGTCTGTACTGCATAGCCAGATAGCTGAAGCTGGTGTCCCTGGAGCCAGGTAGTGACTGTTTCAGAGTTTTTAATGAACTGCCAGTGCTTTTAGGATCAGACTTGCTCTGTGGGCAGGAAAGGCCAGCCTTGACCCTGTGCTGTGTGCCCTGAGGTCTTGCCCTATGGAGTCGACCAGTAGGGCCAAGTCGTCTGTGCTTCTTGTGGTATCTTCATCTGCACAGGACTGACACTTGCAGTTGCTGAGTGACTTCATGGGGAACTAGGGGTGCAGTTCCCCACATTGTGGGTGTGATCATAATGTCTGTTCCAAGGAGTCTTGCACAGCTGTGGGTTTGGTGAGCTGTAGGGGTTGACATTGATTTTGTGCTTACAGTCCTCAAGTAGCCTTGAGGCCAGATACTGTGACCCCTGTTTGCCATGGAGGCCCCTGGGTGCCTGGGTTATCCTCTTTCCAACCCTCCAAGAGGTGGCCCTGGCTTTGGTAGCAGTAGTTGTTGTATGGACTGTGTATACCAGACATGGCCCCAGCAGATTCAGCAGCACCCTGGTGGGGAGGGTCTGTGACTCCTGTTTTCACATGGTAGACTGAGGCACATGGAGTAGCTGAATTTGCTGGGACTTGGTCCTGTCACCCTGCTGTTCTTGATAGCCTGACCCCTGTCTGGTCTACTCTTCCCAGTCTGTGTCCAGTCTGTCACTTGCTCTAGCCTGTTAGCCTCCCTGCTGTGTGTGACTTGTCAATGAAACCTTCCTTGGATTCCAGCTAAAGCTTGTGGCTTCATGTCCTGACTGGCGAATGGCTGTGCCTGCCAGCCAAGGTGCCAGGCGTGGTGGAGAGGGCAGTGTGCCCTCCCTGACTTCTCTTCCTCCTGTGCTGTAGGTTGGATATGTTCAGTGTGCATGTGTGTTGTGTGATTGCACCAGATCCTCTGAAGAAGTTCTTCCGTCACATACTGGTCCAAATTCTCACGCACAGCCCTGTGCTGAAAGGTAGGCCAACCTGTTGTACCTGCTCAGTGTGCTCCTTGGTGCCTGGGTGATGCTCTGCTCGCCCCATTTGTAGCTGTATTTTTCTTGGGATCCTGGGCTGTGAGTTAGATGGTGTGGTTTAACCCTCTAAGATGCCTCCAGATGGTGAAGGACAGTTCATCACTAATGACCCTATTTGTAGAAGACTGTCCCTGGCCTGGGTGTGACTCAGTGGTAAAACACTTGAACCGGCATGTGTGAGGCCCTGGGCTCCATACTCAGCACTATGAAAAAAGATATGAAAGTAGTTTCTTTTTGAGCAAATTTAGGATTAAAGAAGAGAGGACAGAAGAATTGCCATCTATATTGTCACCAAAACAGAGCTTTTAACACAAAACATTTTTTACAACCTTTTCCTAAATGAACTTTTAAATGACATAGTCATACTGTGAATATCACAATTTTATTTTGTGTGTCATTATAAATATTTTCCGAAGCAGTTCTGTAGTTTTCGTAAGAATTTGATTTCATGTCTTCTGCCTGTAGATATTTCGTTGGCTCTGACACTAGGCTCTTTCCTGTCTTCCACGGGCACTGACCCACTGCTTTGACCTTGTCCACTGGGCTTTTGTGGTCTCGGTGGCTGCAGGATAGGATGCCCAGGACAAGGAAGGCCAGTGGGCACCTGACAAGTCTGCAGAGGGCTGGGGGTAGTGACTCTTATTCCAAGATGGCACCCTAGGGCAGCACCCTGGCTCAGATTGGTTTATGGATAGGTTAAGATTTTAAAGTAGCAAAGTGTAACTAATTCTTGGAAAAATTTCCTCATGAAGGTGACACAATTACCAGGATGGAGATAGGCCAAAGCCACAGAAAATCAGAGTAATAGAGTATGGTTTTCACATTGGTGAATTCAACCAACTTTGGAGAAGTAGTACTAGAGGGAAAAATTACATCTTTATTGAAGGTGTGCAGACCTTTTCCCCATCATTTTCAAAAACACTGCAATAACTATGTACAGAGCAGTTATTCCTGTACTAGGTGTTACAGTAACCCTGTGCAGGGAGGCTGTGCATGGATTCCATGCAAATCACCATTTCTTGTAAATGTGGGGCACAAGCATCTGCGGTGGGTTTTTAGGAGTCCTGGAACCAGAACCCATGGATGCCAAGCCATGACTAATTAACAAACAGGGAGGCGGTGGACAATTGAAAAATACAATTTAAAACAGTTGCATTCCTCACTGAAGCTTGAAATGTAGCTTTTGAAAACTGACTTCCAGCTCACTCCTTCCTGTGTTTCCTCCTGTAGTGTCAGATGCCATCCAGAGGCAGAAAGAGTGGAGCTTAGCAAAAACACACCCACTGCTCACCTCTCTCTTTCACCGGGTGAGTGGGGCTGGTCCTATGGTTCCCATCCTCGTCCCACAGCCATGTGTGGATACCAGCACCAGAGGTTGAATTTCCTTAAGACAAGGTTGTTCCCACCAGGTCTCCAGTCCAGGGCTGTGGAGTGAACTTGTCACCTGGTGGAAGGTCAGGGGCAAAAGCTCCTTCAGCCAGTGCCTACCACTATGGAGAGGACAGATGCTGTGCCTCTCTGTTCTTTCCACCCCTCCAGCCACAATGGGGTTCCCTACTCTTTGGTGTGTCCAGGCTTTTCAGCAGACAGTGGACTGCAGCTGAGGGAGGCAGGAACCTACACTGTCTCCAGTGGCCGAGTTGTGGTAGGAGTGTAACTTTCCTTTCAGATCTTTGTGATGCTGAGCCCCGAGGAGGCAGTCAGCTGTCTGCAGGAAGTTCTGGAGGAGCAGGAGGTTAACTGGCAGCGTGTACTGTCTTGCGTGTCTGTGCTGGTTACCTGCTTCCTTGAGGCACAGCAGCTGGTGAGAGGTGCGTATAGGGAACCAAGGATGCTTTGTATACTAGTGGCAGCAGAGCCCTGGCACTTGAGGGTGACCATCTGTGAGACCCTTCCTGACCTGCAGACCCTGTCCTGGCTGGTGGCGAATGCTGCCTTGTCTATGTCCTGATGGCCCATGTTTGGTGCAAGATGGACACCAGGTCTTCTGCGTAGCACACCCTGGATGGGCCCTCAGCCACTAGCCGATTTCATGCTACCTGTGGGCTGTGTCATGGTCTCACAGATTGGGTGGCCCGTTTGATGACTGTTGCCTTTGAGAGCTTCCACCTGGACAGCATGGTCACTGCATTCCTGATTGTGCGCCAAGCTGCATTGGAGGGCCCTGCCGTATTCCCATCCTATGCAGACTGGTTCAAGGTAAGTTGCCTGGGAAGTCAGTTACCAGACCACAGTGCTTCCCACAGGCTAGCTGGCAGGGGTGACAAGTTTCTCCAGGGAGTCAGTATCAGGCAGTTTGCAGAGATGACCTGGACAGAGACAGACTTCCAGCTTGCTATGGAGGCTCTAAATCCCTTTGGTTTCCTCTTGAGGATTCTGTCCATCTTGGAGGAGTCAGGAAGTGATTGAGCAGGAACTAACAACGCCTGCTATTCTACAGTATGAGCAGGGCATACCAGGTGCAGACTCTGGTCCTCAGAGCCCTGCAGTCTCCCTGTCACTCTGTCTGCAATATGCCCACTTTTCCTCTGATACTTCCACAGTGGTCCCCAAAACCTCAGGCTCACCTGGAGAGGGCTCTGAAAATACAAGCATGGGCTGCCCAGACCCACAAAGGCTGTGTTTCCCAGGGGACCAGCCAGTCCAGGCTGGGGTGGAGTCCTTGAGGCATCAATCTGGAAGGTCAGGTGCATTGTTATCCTTTTACAGTCTTGTGTAAATTTGCCATTGCAAAGCTGCCTGGCTCTTTGTCAAGTTTTGGGTTTTCCTCAGGCTCTGCTGTGGAGTTAGGCACTGGCTCTCTAGAAAGGCACTGTGGCTGGCTTGTCTGATGTGTGGTCAGGATGTCTGGTGGACATATCCTTTGCTCTTCATCCCTTCTCAGCACCCTGGGCCTGTTGCTATTGCCCACATGGCCTGAGCGTCCACTAGGTGGATGGGAGCTAACCTCCCTGGCCCCAGAACTCACCTACACCTGGCCCTTGACATTGCTCACTTCTATGCCTGGTGTGTGTGTACTGTATGTCACAGGGTCTTTACCTTGTGGGTTGTGACAGCCAGGTAGTTTGGGTGAGGTTGTTGTCTCCTGAGTTTGACTGAGTTGCCCTGGAGATGGACATTCTGAGAGGACTGTTGATGAAAGAAATGCTGTGTGATGGTGGGGTGCTGGTTTCTTGGGCTTTTCCATTTATGTGTTTCTTTTTTGGGGGTACTGGCAATCATACTCAGGATATCATATTTACCAGGCAAGCACTTGTGCCACTGAGCTACATCCTTGTTCCCGTTCCATTTAAAGTCAACTTTTTCAAGCTATAATTTAAATAAAATGTAACCAATTTACATTTACAATTGGGTGCATTGTGATAAGTATTTGTTCAGAATCTAAAAGTCTGTTTGTCCATGCATATTCTGAGATAGGGTCTCCTGTGTTCCCCAGACTAACTGAACTCCTGGACATAGCTATCTTCCTGCCTCAGCCTCCCCTACCACCATGCGTGGTTCTTTTTTTATTTTTATTTTTTCTTATCTTTTTTGAGCAGGGTCTTGTGCAATTCAGGCTGGCCTGGAGTACACTTTGTAGCCCAGGCTGGACTTGAATTTGCAGTGGTCCTCCTGCCTCTGCCTCTCGAGTGCCGTGATTACAGATGTGTGCCATCACGCCCAGTTTGTACTCGGTTCTTAATCTGTGTTTTTAAAAAATGTTAATAGGGCTTACATTTGCTAATTTGAGCCCTCTGATAAGTGATGTGGTTTGTAGCACATCACATTATGCAGCTACATACTTTTTTTGTAACAAGAACTGCCTTTTTCCATAGTAACACAATGATGGCCATGATCCAGCCCGGGTGTGTATTGCTATGTCTTCCAGAAAGCTTCTGGGAAAGGCAGGTCTCAGGCAGTGAGCTCAGTGTCAGCTCTCCTGTGGTTACCATATCACTGAGGCTCAGGCTCATGGAGCAAGTGCCATCCAGAGATGGGACACCTTCATAGTGACCTGGGTCTCCTCCCTCCCTTGTTGGTGAGAGAACCTCGGTGGGAAGAGGATGACTTTAGCTGGGGTTTCTATGAGTCTTTAACCTATCAGTATCAGGTGACTTTCCTGGTATCTGGTGCAGACAGTTGATATCTCTGAGCTTGGTTTTCCCTGACTGTTTTTAGGCACAGGATGGTGTTACCAGTATTTCCCCATTAGCCTGGTAGCTCTTTGTGTTTGTGATGTCACAACATAAGAAGGAGTCAGCTATTTCTGTTGAGTGCTGTCTACTCTCAGGGGCCAGGATAAAGTTTCAGCACATGCTGCCATCCAGGTTTACATGCTGCACTGGAGCCTTGTCCTGGTTCCTGAGGTCATGATGGACCTGCCTTCCTACATGGCTGTTCCCATAGACACATGGTCTCTCTGTAGGTTCCTTGGTGATTACTCAGGACCAGTGCCAGTTTTGATCTCCTTCCTTCACAATTGCACTAGCCTTGACCAAGCCTTGTCTTATCATCTAAAGGCTGCCCTAGCATAATGTACCTTGTCTCATTCTGATCTGTGGCTTTAGTGTCCCAAAGGTGGCATCCTTGCCTTTGCCCACCTTGCAGGCATCATGCCCGCTCACACACAGGTTTGGAAGTTTTGGTGTAGTTAAGAGTGGTGCTGTCAGACAGAATATGTTTGCTGAGTATAGAGCTTGAAGAGATTATGCTTTTGGGGGCCACAGGACAGTTCCACAGTTACTGTTCCCTACAGCAAACTATTTCTAGCTTTAGTTTTGCTTTTTGAGGTAGGGTCTCACTGTGTAGTTTGGACTGGCCTTGAATTCATCATATAGCCCTGGCTGACCTCAAACTTGGCAGCAGTCCTAGTGCAGGGATTATAGGTGTGCACCACCACATCCAGCTCTTTGAAAAAACTCAGCTCATCCCTTCTCAGGAGGCAGAAATGGGCACTTAAAGCTACCTTTTGATGGTAGCAGGCTTCTATGTATGGATGGCACAACTTGCAGGTTGGGTACTTGGTGGCAGGAGTTGTGCTGTTTTCCTCCCTAGGCCTCCTTTGGGAGCTCAAGTGGCTACCACAGCTGCAGTAAGAAGGCTCTGGTCTTCCTCTTCAAGTTCCTGTCTGACCTCGTGCCCTGGGAGGCCCCCCAGTACCTGCAGGTGAGGAGCTGTGTCTGTGTCTTCTATAGACCCTCCAGGCTTGGATGGCCCCTGCCCTTCCCTTTTCCAGGTGGCTATGGGAACCCCATTGTGGCTGGAGGGGTGGAAAGAACAGAGAGGCACAGATTCCAGGAAGTGCCTGCAGGCCGCCCAGGAGTGGCAGGACAGGTCACACAGCAGCACAGTGCTCCACAGCCAAGGTGGGCCCAGGAGACATTGTGAGCGGCTGCTAGCTGGGGACACCACCCTAGCTTTCAGAAGATTGTCTATTTAGTATACTCAAGGAGGAGGATCTGGAAGGGTGTATACCCTGAGACTCCCAGTGGCCCTAACATCCAAGAGTGGAAGTAAAAAAACAGGACTTTATATTAGTTTATTATTTGAATTTTATGTGTGGTTTGTTTGTTTGAAACATGTAGCTCAGATAGTTCATGTTGACCTCCAATTCACAGTGATCCACCTGCCTTGGTCTCTGATTATAGGCATGTGCTACTACACCAAGCTCTCAGCCTCTGTTCTTGTTAGACCTTTGCCTCCCATCCCAGAAAGGATGGGTAGGGCCTGTGGGCAAGTGAGGGCCACCCTACCATTCAGGGGTTTCACCTTCCTGCTCTGAGTTCTGGGTCCCCTTCCCTTCTGTGCCATTGTGTTTTTGGTTAAGTTAGGATGAGATACTGTCTCACAGCAGAGCTGTTAACGCCAGCTATCAGCATTGGGCCACCGAACCCTGGTTCCAGGATTTGGTGGCCCAAGTCTTTCCCCAAGATCCCTGCTAGCTCTCTTCATAGACCCCTCCCAGAGTTTGGCCTCAGCCCATACAGGCCTTCTATTTTCCATTTCCCAGTATTTTGTGGTTGGTGCTGCTTTGTGTTTTGTCCCTTTACCGGGATGTGTCCAGGCTTTGTGATATGGGCTGCAAGTGGCCTATGGCGCCACCACCAGTAGCACCCATTTGCATGGGGCTCTTTGACTTCTGGCCTTTTTGTTGTGGGCTCTGCTTTGTCAGTGTCTGTCTCTCTTCAGCATTACTCCTCTACCATCCCTGGAGGTGACTCACCATGCTGTGTCTGTCCTAGGTACATATTCTCCACCCACCATTGGTCCCCAGCAAGTACCGCTGTCTCCTTGGCGACTATGTCTCACTGGCTAGAACACGGCTGGCCGACCTCAAGGTAAGTCTTTGCCCTCCCTAATCTGTTTGTCAGCAGCCAGTAACTACTTTCTTTTCCCAGTTTTCATTTTTCTTTTCTGAAGGTTTCCTTGGAGAACATGGGACTGTATGAGGATGTGTCCTTGGCTGGTGACATTGCAGAGGTAAAGTGGTCTTGGTTGCCCTGTGGTCTTGGTCTCCTGCTCTGTGCTATGACTCGAGCATTTATCTTCCAGTGTAGTACCTGATTTGTGCCTGGTGCAGCTGGCAGCATCCTTCTGGGGGTGCTGTATCCTATGGGTCTGCAGATGCATGACTGCTGGCTACAGGGCTATGGGCACAGAGGAGCTTCGGGGGTCTCCTGGAATAGAGAAGTTTCTGCCTGGTTTTCCTGGGAACTGCAGAAAAGTGCCAACAATATTCATGGAAATCAAATGTCACCTGGCCATGTGATTTGAGTGTCGCTGTGAAAACAATCTTAACTTTATGATTTTTAAAGTTGTTAATTGTGAAAGAATATAGGTGCTGTTGGCTGTTAGTGTTGGGTGAAGAAGTATCATGCAGTTTTCCATTTAACATTTATTGCTGTTCAGAAGTTGCTGTTTCACCATTTTTTTAAATCTCAAAAATTAAGCCTGTTGCTTCCTAAATGAGTGGTAGAGAGGAGAGGTGGAATGAGCTGCAGCCAGGCAGAGGGGACAGGTGGGTAGGAGTTTCTTGGGCATGGGGCCATCCCCAGGAGCCTCACAGGACCTGGTCCAAGTGTCTAAGGGCAGAAAGTGGCAGTGCAGTTCATCCTCGCTTTGCGTGTGTTGCATGTCCTCTTGCCCTTGGTACTACCTTGTCCTTTAACCTCAAGCTGAGTAGAGACTTATGGCTGTGAGGCCAGGCAGGCTTTGCCAGCCTTAGCTACTTCTCCCTCATGTCTTCGGTCTCTCCCTTCTTTCCTGGGTGGGAACCAGCCCCGCCGCCAAGCAGCCCAGGATGTAGAGAAGGCCATCTCGATGTTTGAACACACAGGGAAAGTCCCAGCTCCTGTTCTGGAGGCCAGGTAGGGTCAAGGTTCTGTGAGGGCATTGGGGTGGTAGGCTCTTCTGAATGTGGATGTGTTCACCAGGCTGCATGTGTGTTGGGGTCACAGTCTGTCTGTGGGAGATGGAACTGGGGTGTGGATGTCAGGTCAGAGGCAAAGCTTAATGTGTGTGTTCTGGAACTGTGCTGCCAAAAATGCCTCTGGCTGGGGCTCCCCAGACCATGCAGGGTAGGGGTGGGAGGATGGGGGCCTCAAGGATGGGGGCCTCAGACCACTATGGTGGATGTTTTAGTTAATGCTTTCTTGGGAATCAGGTAGCGCTAGTCCCAGAAATTAAGCAGCAAAATGATTGAATTCAGTGTGATCCCAGATAATGTTTTTTTTTTTTGTGCTGGGGATTGAACTCACAAACTTGTGTTTGCCAAACAGGCACTTACGCCACTGAGCCAAATCCCCGGCCTGATTGCAGATATTTTAAATTGTGGTTGCTGCTGGTATGGGTAGACTGATTTTAACTTGGCTTTTTTTTTTTTTTTTTTTTGTGGTACCGAGGATCAAACTCACAAGGTGACCTCGCGCTTGCCAGGCAGGTGCTAATGCTGCTGAGCTAAATCCCGGCTCCTACTCTGTGCATTTTGAGATCAGTTGTAAGAGAAGGCCCAGATTGGCCCCAAAGCAGTTGTCATAGTTTTAGAGTAGCCCAGGTTCTGTGGCCCAGCCCAGGATGGGTAGAATGTGGTCCCAGTTCCCCAGAATGCATGGTTGTGGCAGTGCAGACTACCATTGCTAAGAAGTGCCATAGGTCAGTGTAAAGGACTTAAAAACAAACATCAGAGCCATAGCTCAATGTGGTGCTGCACATCTGTCATCCCAGTACTCCAGGATGGCTGAGGCAGGAGAATTGCAAGTTGGTGTCCAGCGTGGGGAATTTAGAGAGGCCTGTCTCAAAATAAAAATTTAAAAGGTGAGGGCCAGGGGATGTCACTCAGTATGAAGGCCCAGTGTTGCAACAACAAACATTAGAGCATAGAGGCAGAACCACCCCTCTGGGCTTTAGGACAGTGAGTGGAAGGTGCCTTTCTCTTGCCTAATTGCAGTCTTGTCTATCCCTCTGCTGCAGCATATTCAGGAGACCCTACTACATGTCCTACTTCCTCCCTGCTCTGCTCACACCACGTGTGGTGAGTTGTGTGTAGCCACAACTGTGGGAAGGCGGCACACTTGTATGTGGCTCACTCACTGCTCTTCTGCCCCCAGCTCCCCGAGGTCCCTGATGCACGGGCAGTGCTCATCGAGTTGCTGAGGAGGTACACCAGGGCCACGGGGAGGCTGTGGTTTCTAGCGGGTACAAAGAATGGTGGTTTTGATAGAGAAATGTATATTGAATATGTTTTATATGTAAAATATTGGCTGACATTAACTGGTTGTGATTTTTTTTCATTCTTGAGAATATTTGGGAGGATTAGTTGGCAATTAGAGTGAATGTTTTACTCTACTTGAGGAAAGGAGAGGTGGACAAAGAAGTGAGAGCCTCTCAGAAGCCCCATGCTGCGAGGATCCTTTCTGGAGAGTCTCAGCCATTTCACCTGCCTTGTGGCCTAATAGTGGGAAGGTTTTCCTGAAACAGGAAGAAACTAAATCCTGCTTTCCAGTGAACTCTGGAAAGAGATGGAGGAGAGGAGAGAGCACTTACAAAAAGGTTCTTTCCTCATCTTACAGAAAGACCATTCTCTGAGGTCCTAATTTTTTTTAAAAAATATTTATTTATTTAATTTTGGTACTGGGAATCAAACTCATGACGTCATGCTTACCAGGCATACACTGTCACTGGGCTATATTCCTGGCCCTTTATTTTTATTTTTGATAAAACATATTTCAAATATACACAAGAATACAGATAGTATTTTTAAATACTTATTTAAAAAAACACTCACAAACCTTTACCTATATTTTGCTATCTTCACTTTAAAAAAAAAAAAGTGGGAGCAGGGTGTGGTAATGTATACTCATTATCTCAGCACTGGGCAGGCTGAACCAGTACAATTGCCATGAGTTTGAGGTCAGCCTGGACTGTATAATGAGACTGTGTCTCAAAAAAATAATAATCAGTACACAATTGGAACCAGGGTCGTGGTAATACATGGCTATAATCCTACCACTTAGAAGGCTCAGGTAGAAGGATCAAGTTTGAACTCAGCCAGGCAACTTAATGAGACCCTATGTCTCAAAATAAAATTTAAAAATCTTACTTGTGGTCAGAGTTCCTTTAGTTTGGTTCCTTGACACCTCATTCCCTGGTTCTGTCCAGGAAAACCCAATTCTTTTCCTTTCTTTTCATGTCCCTGTCCCTGTCGTGCGTGTGCACTTGCTCGTTCTCTCTCTCTCTCTCTCTCTCTCTCTCTCTCTCTCTCTCTCTCTCTCTCTCTCTCGTGTGTGTGTGTGTGTGTGTGTGTGTGTGTGTGTGTGTGTGTGTGTGTGTTCTGAGACAGGGTCTTGCCATGCTGTTGAGGCTGGCCTTGAACTCACCATATAACCCAGGGTGGTCTCAAACTTTGCTGCCTCCTGAGTGCTGGGATTACAGGTGTGCACTGCCACAGCCAGCCACATTTGTATGATTCTTTCCTTTAATCTTTTATGTATGTGTGTTTACATCTATAATTTAGGTGGGTTGGTAGAAAGTATGTGCATCATCAGATCAGGTGTTGTGCTTTTCAGTTGTGAGCAGTACCATGCACATCATTCTAGAATTGTGTTTTCACCCTGTCCATCCTGTGCTCATTCATTGGCTTTAACTGCTCTGAGGAGCTTTGTGTCCAGGAGCTGTCATGATCATACACTGCTGCTACACAAGTCGCATGGACTGTGACTCTGCCTCATGAGTTTATCCGCTCCCCTGTGGTTGAGCTCTTAGATTCTTTGCAGCTTTATACTCTTAACAATGCTTCAGTGAATTGTGTCTCCATGAAAAGATTTTTGCAATTTTCAGTGATTTCCACTGGTTTTATAGATTAACTTGAGGATAGTAGACTCTTATGTTACTGAGTTTTCTGTTACATTGTGTATCTTTTTATTCATAAAGATCTTTTGCATCTTTTGTTAGATTTTGCTAAGTAACTGGCTTTTGTTGTTACTGTGAACAACATACTCTGGCATTTTTTTGTTGTTACTTCTGAGGTTTAAGTAACCTGGCATCTAGTAACCTTGCTGAGCTTAGTCTAGTACTTGGCTAGTTGGTTATATTCCTTTCATAGATAATCATATTGCCTACAAGGGCAAATGTTTGTCTCTTTCTGATTTTTAAAAAATTCTGCACATAATAAATTTAATTGGCATTCACACTTGGGAATAGAAAAGATGTAAAAACACGAGGAAAATTTTAGTTACTCAGCAGTATCTTGCTTCACGAACTTAATATGTTACACAATTTTGGGAAAGATGGCCATGTTTGTGTTTGTGTGGGAAAGGTGGTATTTGTTACTGATGCAGAGTTTGCAAACAGAAACAAGATTTTAGCAGATGCTTATGTTTGTGAACTGAGGCATCACTGTAAAGTTATATGAGCAGTACTATACATTGTACAAGATTAGAAGATGTATTGCAAGCAAAAATACGGAATAAAAATCTGACATTCTCAAGCCACAGAGATTACCACAGAAATACTCTAGTTCTTTCTCAACTTTTATGCCTCTTTTTGTTCTACTATGAAGAACTTGTAGTTTAATGTGGGATTGTACAAGTTGTAACCTTCATCTTGCTCCTCACTGTAGTGGTAGCGAGCAGTTCTCAAGCTGTACCGTGAGTTGTGGCATCTGTTGTAGTCTGTTGTGTGTGTGCCCTGTGTCACACTGAGATGTCTGTCAGTGGCCTTGCTGAGGATTTGTACCAGAATATGTTCCAGGCTCCTCATGTTCTTCTCCCTCAGGCTGTTCCCATGGTTGATTGATTGCTCTGATAGATTCCTCACTGGATCAGCCTGTACTTGGTGAGATTCTTTTGCCTGATGATCTGCACCTGTATCTGGACTCTTGCGTGATGCTGCTTTGGCATCAAGGGCTTAGCACCTCTGAATGGACTGAGCGGCCATCTCAGTTCTCTGGAATGGTTTCTCTGTTGCTGGAATTGCGGCAGAGGTAGCTGCAGAACGTCTAGTCCTTGTGACTTTTGTGGCATTAGAGACTGGGCCAGTAACTCATTTTCATGGGTAGTTATTAGTCAGGTTTTTAACTCTTTGAGAGTATGTAGGTTTCTAGAAATTCACTTAGAGGTTTTAAAATTCACTGACATAGTGTTCATATGGTGACAGAGCTAACAAATACCATCTCAAAAAAATAAATGTAGCAAGGCTAACCCTGAGAAGATGGTGCTGTGAGGCTGCCCAGGTTTCCCTGCAAACCAAGATCAGCAGGACACAGAGAATGGGGACAGTGCTGTCCTTCACATGAAGGGTCTGGGCCGGTATTGAGGCTGGGGTGGGTATTTTTCTTAGGATTGCTCATTATTTATAACAGTGACAGAATCCCTGAAATCCATATTTAAAATCATGCCTATGATTTTTTTTGTTGTTGTTGGTACATGTTTGTAGTACATTATGATTACATTCACCATGGAGAATTGGTACATATACATGTTTTTAAACTGCCTCCCCACCCCTCCCTCCTATGTTGTTTTCCTTCTAAAACCAAGACTCTACATAGCGCTGTACAATTAATTTAAATGTAATGTATAGTTTTTATAACAGCTTTGAAAGTATGGACTTGAGAATTGACTTGGATATTGTCTTCTGATCCAGGGCAGACAAAATTCCCCCATCTGTGTATGCCACCTACCGTCAAGCCTGTGCCACTGCTGAGAAGGAGAAGCCAGAAAGTAAGAATCACAGCCCCCATCTGCTGTGACTCTGAGCATCTGTTACCTGAAGCCTGTGTTGATCATCTTGGGCTGGGTCATGTGTGCTCAGGCTAGGGGTATGGGAGTGGAGCCTGCTACCACATGATGCTAGACTCTGTCATTGCACCCCAAGGGCCAGTCAGACTGACCCTTAGGCTTGATGGCCTGGAGACAACTGACTTGTACTTTCCGGGGTGTATTGTGCTCTGGTGGCCACTCTATCACTTTTACAGTGCCTGGAGGCCACTGTGGGGGTCAGGGGCAAGTCCTGGTAGGTTGTGGGCACTACTTTCTGAGCATTTTGCTAGGGGTGTGAGTGGGGGTCTTTCTGCCCACAGGGGACAAGAACTTAGGCCTGGGCTGGCTTCCATGGCCCCATTCCTAGGGCCCTGGCTCTGCCAACTGCATGGGCTGCAGTGGCAGTGCTGTCAGGAGCAGGTCTGTTTGCTGATGATGGCACTTCACTGGCAGATGATGGTGCCTCCCTGGCAGCTGTGTGGGTGCTGCTGTTTTAGATTCTCTGCCACTTGAGGCCTGTCGGGCTATGTGAGCCTTTTTTGACCAGTGGTAGTCCTCTTCCTAGTTCTGGTTCCATGTACCTCCTTCTTACAATTAGACCATGTCCCACAGCTATGGAGACAAGACATGTGAGTGGGCAAAGAATGACAACCCTGCCCTGTGGATCCATGTGGTGCTGACATGTGGAGAGACTGGCCACAGGCTGAGTGAAGCTCTGGAGTATCTTCTCAGGCTCTAACAGGGGTCAAGGACAGAGTGCAGAGCCTGGTTGTTAGTTTCATTTTGGGGAAACCTCCAGCACAGCAGGACACCATGAACTTGTGGCTTTTCCAATTGCCTGGGGCTTGTTTTGTTCTTCATATATTTGTGGTACTTTCCTTTTTATAATGAGGGTCATGTGATTGGCTCTGGGACACTGATCAGATAAACCATCCTCCACCCTGATCCTGACTGTCCTTCAGCTTTCAGGACTATGCTAGTTTTATTTATTTTTTATTTTTTTTATTGTATATGTGCTTTTCACAGCTGTGGAAGTTGTGATCACAACCTACTTTTTCTTAAACTTGTTTATAAATGTGTCATTTTGGTGGAAATGGAACCCAGGACCTGGTGCATATCAGGCAAGTGCTCACCATTGAGCTGCACCCAGCCTAGAATGCGTTGATTTTTGCTGTGACATGAAACAGCCAGGTCAGAGAAGACTTAATGTGCCTCTTCATGGGCTTGTCGAGTCTGTAGCCAACATTTGTACACAGCTGTAGGCATTAGGGTTTGCTTCCCCCAACATGAAATGTCATATGGCCAACGTTAACGTTCCCCACCCCTTCTTCAGGTGCAGACCCAGGAGTGGGGCCAGAGCCTGGCTGTGTGGAAGAGGCCCTGGGACCACTCAGGGCTGCACTAGGACAGCTCAGAGCCTTGATGACCAACCCGATGCAGTATTACGGTGAGGACCCAGTGTCTGGTGGGTGTGTGTCCTGGGTGAGTGTACACAGCTGTGATGGAAGCCCATGGGGATGTCTTCCCTGTGGTCCAGTGTGCTTGCCTATGGCAAAGTGGCTGCTGAGGTTGATGGGAGATGGGCCATGGGTGGCTGCTGCAGCCCTCAACAGGAGCTGAATGTGCTGCTGTTGGACATCCCCAGAGGAGGAATCTAGGGGTAGTCAGGGGAGGCACGGTTTTCCTTCTTAGCTTGCCAGTGTGTGTGAGAAGCAAGTACAGTGACTGTTATGTAAAGCAGGGTGAAGCACTTACCTGTGGAGTGGAAACATGTGACTGCAGACCATTGTGTTCCCAGCAGTGCTGACCTGAATCCCTGACTTAGGCTTCATGAATTCTTTTCATTATGATGTATGTAGGATCTAAAGGAAGCTCCATTTTCACGAGCATATTAAACACCTAAAGCTGTGAAGAAATGAGATTTATTCATACCACATTTTTGGAGGCTTGAAGTCTAAGATCTGCAGTCCCCATAGGTTTGGCTGCACCCAGTATAGTGGAAGAGTGGGATCCTACTGTGAGATAGAGCCAGAGAGGCTAAGGAGGGTCAGTCTGGCTCTGTAGGACAACCCTCTCAGTGTGCCTAACCATTTGGGCTCTTCTGAGAACGATGTTCCCTTACCATGTCACTTTGCATCAAACTTCTCACAAGTCCCACCTCCCAGCACCACTGTTTGGGGACCAAACCACACCCAGGTCCTAACTCTGTGTAACAGATCTTCATTTCTTTTGGATGGGTTTCACTCAACTCGCAGTAGCCTGGTGTATGTGGGGCAGTGCTTGCCTGCTGTGCCCAGGCCATGTGCATGATGGCAAGAGTGTGACCTTTTAGAGTTGTGCTCAGGTAGAATGTGGTAGTTATTGGTTGGGGTTTTATTTGTATATTTCATTTTGACCTTATTAAGAGTGAAACCAGGGGCTTTGTACTGAGCCCCCAGCCCTTTTTGTTTTTTACTTTGAGACAGGGTTTTGTTAAGTTGCTCAGTCTGAGCTTGAACTTGCAGTCTCCTGCCTCAGCCTCCCAGACATACATCACTATTCCCAGCTCCCAGCTCCTGTTGTTTTGGGGGTGAGTTAGGGTCTTACTGTGTTGCCCAGGCTGGCCTCCAGCCTCCAACTCCAGGGCTTAAGTAACCCTCTCATTTCAGCCAGGACTGTTGTGCCCTGCACCCACTCAGAATGTGAGGTTTGGAGCCTTAGAAACAATCTCACTGAGGGAGCAAAGGCTAATGAGTTGTCAGGTCACTTTGTTTCCAGCAGCAGTGAAGCAGGTTTCATGCTGCAGTGAGTTGCGACTGTGCGTAGTCCCCAGAATGGGTGTCTGGGAGGCTTGTGCTAACTGACATCCCTGTGTACAGAGGACAGTGAAGGCATTGTCAGCTCTCAGCCAGTCCAAGAGTGAGTAGTGGTCAGGCCTGTGCTGCCCACAGTATGTGCTTGGTGCCCAATAGCCTGTATGTCAAGGGTCTTTTCATTTGCCACAGTGGTATGGATAAACAGGACTTCCACTGCTGGGTTGGACTCATTGGGTGAGTTGCCCCTGTGTGCAGGGGCTGGAGATAGGCGGAGCAGCCTGGCTTTCCTTGTGCCCTGTGCCCCTGGGCCTTATCCCTTATACTTCCCACCTGTCTCATGGTTCCTCTTTATACAGCTCTGTCTGCTCAGATGGCTGTGGTTGCTGAAAAGCTTGATGCTGTCTTGGGTCGCAGGAGAGATGATACCTATTGTGAGGAAACGAAGATTCAGCTCGGCACTTTTGCCCCAGATGTCCCGCAGCAGTATCAGGTGGTGGGTGTGGGCAACAGGCAGCTGTTGAGGGCCTTGGTACACTCTGCCAGTGGCTGGCCAGGCTACCACAGCCTGTTTGTACAGGAGCAGCTCTTTTTCCCTTTTGGGGATGTTCAGTCAGGATTGAACCCAGGGCCTTAGTCGTGCTAGGCAAGCACTCTACCACTGAGCTGTATCCCTAGCTCATTTTTCAATTTTATTTTGAGATATGATCTAAGTTCCCCAGGTGATGAATTTGTAATCTTCCTGCCTCAGCCTCCCAAGTAGCCGGGATTGTAGGTGTGTACCACCCTGCTGGACTCCTTTACATTTTAAGGAAGTATATGTAGTGGAGGGCACTGACAACCTCAAAGCTTAAAGTATTTGCCTTCTGACTCTATTGTCAAAGTGTGCTACTCTGACACTACTCTAGCAGGGTCCAAGGTTGAGGATGGCCATCCTGGGATCTGCTTGCCTTATGATTTCCTCTGCCCTTTTTGGCATAACTGCCCTCTGGTGCTGCATGCTCAAGGCTGTAGCCTCAGATGTCTGTGTCTCCTCTAGGTTGTGGATATGCTGCTGACAGCTTTCTGTCAGGACCTGATGGCAGCCTGCAGCTTTGTCCCGCCAGAAAGGTGAGGGTGCAAGAGTCACTGAGTGGTCATGTGGGCCAGGCAGCATTTTCTCAGACAGGGATGCTGTGAAAGACTTGCCTGTCCGTGTGCTGTGGGGACCACTTGGTCCTTGCAGAGGTGTCCTGTACTGGGGTCTATTATAGGGGGCCATATGGGCTAGGAGCACTAGTGTGGTGGTCTCTGCTCTACCTGCAGGCAGGGCCCTTGGGCCACACTGTTTGTGAAGACCTTGTGTGGTCATGCACTGCTACCTGCAATTCTTGCCCGGTTCTGCCAACTGCTACGTTACCAGGTACACTATGCCACTTTGGCCTGGGCCTACCCTCGGTGCCTGAGCAACTGTCACAGCTCTGCCTCTTCCCTGTCTCTCTTTCAGGGCCCAAGTCTGAGTGCTCCACACGTGCTAGGCTTGGCTGCCCTGGCTGTCCACCTGGGAGAGACAAGGGCCACACTCCCAGAGGTGGACCCACACCCTGCTGTAGCCACTCACAGCCTTCCTGTCGCCGAGTTCCTCAATGACCTCTTGTCCTGCCATGCCGGGGAGTCTGCACTTTTCTGCCTAAAGTGAGCTGGTCCTCACTCCTCAGTCATGGCCTTCTCCCCTGTCCCCCCACCAAATAACACTTGCTTACCAGATAGAATTACAGAAGATAGGCTGGGGTGCAGAGTAGTAGAACTTGTGCCTGAGGCTGTGGGATCAGTCCCTAGTAAGCAGAAGAAGCCAGGAATGGTGTCTGCCTTTGCTGAGGAGGGAATTTTTGGAGACAGCTGAGCTGGGCTGAGGCTACATGAGAGTTTTTCTAAACCAAGAACTGACCATCAGGCCATGCAGTTACAGAGTACACCAAATTCAGTTTTGTGCAGTTCACAGTTTCCTTTCATCCCTGCTGGTGGTGGTGGTTTTGTGGTATGAGGGTTGAATTTAGGGCCTTTGCACTGAGCTTAGAGACGAGATGTTTTTAAGTCACTAAGTTGCCCAGACTAGGGTTGATGCAGTCTTCCTGCATCAGCCTCCCAGAATGCTGACATTACAGGTATGTTCCACCATGCCCAGCTCCTCCTTGTTCAGCATGGACCAAGTTGTGTATTGTGCCCTATTCCTGTTGTGGATCCTGCATGGCGGGATATAGGGATGGCTGTGGTCAGGATCTTCTTCTCTGTCACAGGTTCTGCACAGCAGCAATCACCTACTTTTGGTGCAGGGGCTCCCCTCAGCCCCATGGGGCCCTGCGCAGCTGTTTACCTCCAGGCCTTATTAAAAAGGTGGGTCTCAGGTGCGGCTTTTTCCAGCCCGGGAGTGCTCAGCATGACAGCACCCCATCAGGAACCCTGTATTTCAAAAGTGACAGTAAAATTACAGTACAAATCAGGGTTATTGTTTTGTTTTACAATTAGTGCTGAGGATGGAACCCAGGGCTTCAAGTATACTGGGCAAGTGGTCTACCACCAAGCCACCCCAACCCTCCTTTCGCTGAGTTCTAATGAACACCTCTGTGTCTGGAACAAGTGATTTTCAATTCCAGGCTTCACATTAGAATAAACTGAGAGGCTTTGAAAGTCCAAGCTCCTGGGCTCTACACTGATAATCGAGCCTTGAGGGACAGTGCTGGGGTCCAGGCTGCATTCACATTCTCGTTGCCTGCTTTCAGGGACCTAGTCTCGGGCCAGGAATGAAGAAAGCTGATGAAGTTAGGAAAGAGACTTGCAGGCTCCCCACAGACTCTCCTCAAGGGACCCAGGGCCCTTGAGGAGCCAAAGGTGATTGCCCTCGAAAGATAGGACAGTCAGGAACTGTCACAGTGAGACATTTGGCTTATCCTTTTGGCACCTGTGCTAAAAAACCCAGTGCCTGGAAAGCATTGGAAGGCACTAGCCAGCACACAGCACTGCCAGCCAGAGTTCTGAGTGTGGCGGAGCACCTGGCAGGATTTTGGCCTTTGGAGCAGGCCTCCTGAGGGGTGGATGTTGGCACAGCTCCCAGCCTCGCGAGGACTGATCCCCTTCTATCTCAGTTTCAGTTTGCTGTGTTCAGATTGGTTTCAGAGGCCCGAGAGCCTCGCCCTGTGGAAAATGAGGACGGCCCTCCCTGGAGACTTTTGTGCCTTCCTTCCCCAGAGTGGCAGAGCGCTGTGCTTGCTCTTTGGCGAGAGAGCAGCTTCCAGGAGCTGCTGGCAGAGCCCGAGTTCCAGGTGGGTCCCTGTCTCCTGTGTGACATTGTCCGTTGGGTCTGTGAGCTTCTGTGTCTGGTTGAGATCTTAGATCACTGTAGCTTCACATGTAGCTCTAAGAAAACTGCAGGAAGACTTTGGTGTGCTCTGCCCAAGTTTCTCAACAATTTCTTCTTGCAGACAAGTTTTTTTTTTTTTTTGTCTTTTTGAGACAGGGTCTCTCTTTATGCAGTTCAGGCTGTCCTTGAGCTCACTCTGTAGCTCAGGCTGGTCTCGAACTTGCAACAATCCTCCTGCCTCAGCCTCCCGAGTGCTGGGATTACAGGCGTGAGCCACCATGCCCGGCTGCACACAAGTTTTAAAGGTGAATAAAACTAGTTTGTTTTTGTGTGTGTTGTTTGTTTGTTTGTTTGTTTTTTGAGGTCTTGCTATGTAGTTCAGCCTGGCCTTGAATTTGGATTTGATGTGCAGCCCAGGATGGCCTTGAATTCATGGCAGTCCTTTTGCCTCAGCCTCCCAAGTGGTAGAATTACAGGTGTGCACCACATCTAGCTTTTTTTGTTTTATTTTATTTTTCTTGAGGTAGGGTCTTGCTAATTAGTTCAGGCTGGCCTCATACAGCAGTACTTCTGCTTCAGCCTTCAGAGTGCAAGTGCCAGAACTTATGACAGTAATGTAGCCTCTGCCCTAGCCCAGACTTGTCCAGGACATGGTCTGGGGCCTGCCTGGTGCTGCTGCCCCACAGGTGCATTTCTTATTTATTTCCCAAGTGTTCATGGTTGTTCAGTTAGGGGGATCTGCAGACTGCTTTGGCACATTTTGTCAGTGCTGTCCTTGGTAACTGTCAGTCACATGGGCAAGGTGAGCCTTTACCATGGGCGGTGGTGAAGCCTTGAATGGTTCTCTGTGCCCAGCTGCTGTGCCCTAGCTCCTGGCAGGGCGACTTGCCAGTGGTGCCATGCCATGGCCCTGGTCCCACATACATGTGACTCCATAGCAGTCCTGCTGTCTCTCTTTGGCTGTGCCCAGGCAGGCTGTACTGGAGGACCATGTCTCTGACAAGCTTTTTCCATGTATTGTGAGGTTTTGAGATTAGTCCACTGTGGTTTGTGGATCTGTTCTAAGAACCTCAAACAAGAAATAAGCTACCATGAATATTTGTAGCTGTTTATTGCAGAAAGAAATTGCTTATTTCCTGGTATTGCTGTATAATCCCCAACAGGGAATGGGTTTGTAGATGCCACAGAGTAACTGAAAACCAGACGATGTGTTATTTTTTTTGTGTGGGGGGGCAGCATTGAGGCAGGGTCTCACTACAACTCACAGCAGTTCTCCTACCTCAGCTTCCCAAATGCTGGGGTTATAGGCGTGTGTCATCACACCTGGCTCCATGTGAATGTGTATTTTACAAGTACCTGCTTAAGTGGTATTGGTTCATTTCACATCAGGGTTTGTAAAGAATGCTGATGTTAGGGCTGGAGGTTTAGCTCAGTGGCCTAAGCGCCTGCCTGGCAAGCACAAGGTTGAGAGTTCAATCCCCAGTACCAAGACAACAACAACAACAACAACAAAAAAACGAATATTGATGTTTCCAGGGCTTATTGGTTCTTCATTTCTTATGTGTAGTGTGAAAGGCATTCCATAAAAATGACTTTTTCCTACTGGGAGAAAAGTGTTGAATGGTTGAGCACCTCTTCTCCAAGAAACTCTTAAGTCTGAAACACTCGGCAACATTCCGAGTGTTGCAGATGCGGGAAGTTCAGTCTGCTGTGCAGATGTCCTTGTGGTCGAAGTGTTCAGGTTTCACAGCAGGGAAGTGGCATAGGGTAGAGACTCCTACAGCTGCAGCTTCACTACAAAGTGTGCTCGGATCTTTGTTGTTAAGATACAGTGATGGAGCTGGGGATGGAGCTCAGTGGCACAGCACCTGTCTGGCTAGTGCCAAATCCTGAGTTTGATTGCAAGTACCAAAAAACCCCAAAAGTTGTCAAACTGGACACAGGGTTTGTGTGTTTTGTCTTCACCACACTGAAACGCCCCTTGTTTCTAGTTGACTTATAGAGATTGGCTGCAGCTGGAATTGGAGATCTCCCCTGGAGCTGATCCTCTGTCAGACACAGAAAGGTGAGTGCTGTGGAGAGCCTGGCACAGCAGTGGCATGGTTTTCTGCGTTGTTTTAAGGGTTGTTTGATCTTGTCCTCGATGGAAAGTTTGGGCAAACCATATCCTTTGAGCAGGATTTTAGTTTTTGTTCTTTTATTCAAGAAAAATTTACTGAGCTCCTACCATGTGTCAGGCATTTCCAGAATGTTCTGGGAGCTGGGGACAGGGTAAGGAGACGAGCCTGTGTACACAGCACCTTTGTACAGAGGGTAGACACAGCACACCCAGCCCCTTGCCACCTGGGCTTGCGCGTTTAGCTGTGCTCTGCCAGCCCCCCAGGAAGTAGATGGAGAAGGAGGGCTTAAGGGAGGGGAGAGCCCTGTGAGACAACAGAGGGCCGTGGGAGCAAGGGCCAGGCTCCAGGTGGGAATACAGGAGCCCAGGCAGTAGGGACATCAAGGCCTGAAATGCAGTTGGGCGTGGCAAGGGGTGTTGGGAGATTCCTTGGGTTTGGGGTTGAGGGAGAGAAGTGTGGAGAGTCTGAAGGCAGGTGGCCCCTGGAGCAGCCACCCCATCCTTGTGGTCTGAGACCCTCTGCACATGCACAGTCCTGTCTCCATGTACTGTGGCTGCAGCATCAGGTTCTGGGTGAACTGAAGAGAACAGGACAAGAAAACCCTGGGGAAAACAAAACCTGGCTCTTCCTCCCCCAACAGAGCAGCCACTTTGCCCTCAGGTCTCTGTGGGGCCAGGTTGGCCAGTGGGTCCTTCCGGGGGTGCATATTTGGGCACTCTAGCAGTGGGAACACGGGAATCACCTAACCCTGCAAGTGGCTGCTGCCATGTGATAGTCTAGATGCGTTCTGGGATTTCCTTACACTCATCCAGGTGCAGCACAGTTGGAGATGGCTCTAGCTGTTGTCACCCAGATCCCAGGTTCTGACTATGTGGTTGTGTAGGGTCTCACTTGGGGTTGGCTCTTTGTTTGTAACAGACTGCGGTAACTGAGTCTTGAGACCCTTTTGGTGGACATATGCAGTGCTGCCTGATTTGGTGGCTGCCTATGGTCCAACTGTGGCCCTGTCAGTCGGGTGCATTCCATGTGCCAGGTTCACCAGGGTCCAGCCAATGGCCGCTCAGTGGGATGACACATGGCCTGGGCGTCAGCTAGTAGCAGAGGTCACCCTCGACGTGCCTTTCCTGAGTCCTGGGTTGTAGTCACCAGAGATGTGTGGTGCTTCAGGGCACAGAGAAGCCCTGCACAAAGCATTTTACACAACTGACCTTGTTTACTGTTGCAGGCAGGAATTCCACCAGTGGGCGATCCATGAGCACTTCCTCCCTGCACCATTGGCTTCAGGGGGTTGCGGTGGGGACCTGGAGGTGGCATGTGAGGGTCTCATCGATGTGCTGATGGACTTCTACCAAAGGTCAGCCTGCAATGCCAGAGTATCTTCATGACAGTTCTGAGAACGTGCCACATTGCTCTTAGCACAGTCACATGTGCACACATGTGCATCACTGTCAGGGCCTGTGGAGCATGCTCAGCGCAACCACCTGGCCAGCAGGGCAGGGTGTACAGCTCTGTCTGCATAGCACTGTCTTTGCTTTGGGCCTAGTGTTTAGGGTGTGCAAATGTGGAGGACAGAAGACACAGCCTGACAGGTGCTACACACATGAGGACACAGGTGAAGGTACAGAGTGGGTCTTGCAGCAGTGGCCCGAGATGGTCCCCCCTCCAGTGCTACACTTTCAAGTTGCTGCTTGGTGATATAGGCATCAAGGTGGGGTTGTGTTGTCTGAGACTAAGGTGATGTGTCATATCATAAAAACCGAACCCTTTTGTTTCACTCTCCAGATTGTGATGGAATAGCACAGCACACATGCCTGTTTGTCCCCCTGCCAACTTGTCCCCCACTGTCCAGGCATAGAGCCTGTTTAAGCTCAGTGTGTTAGTGCCTTTCTGTTACATTTCCATACATCCAGCAATGTTAGAAGTTTTTCCTGCAGATGTGCAGTGACCTGAACTACGTGGGCCAGGCAGAGTGGCTTTTCTGTTTCCCCATGGCCTCCCAAGAGCAGCTCAGGAGGGATGGCTGGTATGTGCACGTGGCCTACCTGTGAATGCACTGTGCTGGCCTCCAGCCTTGCATCTGCTGCCTGCCTGCCTGCAACACTGTCCATTTGGGACACATTGTCTAAGTAGTACCATGTAATTTGTGGTCCTTTGTGTCTGAGTTCTTTCACCAAGTAAAATGTTTTCGAGGTTGTCTGAGCTGTAGCCTGGATCAGTACTCCTTCTTCTATGACAGAATACACCTTTGAAGGCTAGGCCATGTTTTGTGTGTCCGTGCATTCATGGACGGATGTGTGTGTTTCCAAGTTTAGGCTGTTTTGAATAACGTTGCTGTGAATGTTTGTGCATGGGTTTTTATGTGGGCCTGCACTTTCTTTTGGGGGGAAATATGCATAGGAGTGGAATTGCTGGGTCAGCTCCATTATGTAGCTGTTGCTTTGAGGAACTAGCAGACTGTCTTCCAGAACTGCTGGCTGCTCTCCACTCCTCTTTGATCTCCCCACCGTCACCGCACTGTGGTAGCTGCTCTGGCTGTTTGGTAAGAGCGGTCCTAAGTCACTGTGGACTTTATGACTTTTAGCTGTCCTAATCGCTGTGCTAGTTCATTGTGGTCTTGATTTGCACTCTTGGATAATTGATTATTGATGTTGAACATCTTTTCATGCACTTGAGGACCATTTATGTCATCTTTGGAGAAATGTCTGTTCACACCCTTTGCATGTATACATTATATTTATATTAAAAATGTGTATATTTTGTGTGTGTGTGTGTGTGTAACCTCATACACACTAGAATAGCACCTACCACTGAGCTGTACCCTCAGCTCCTTTTGGCCACTTTAAAACTGGGCTATCTCATGGAGTGGTATGAGCCCTTTATGGTAGGTGTAAGCTCTCAGCAGTGGCTGGTAAATTAGTTCTCCCATTCTGTGGCTTGTCTTTTTACTGTCTTGATAATGTCACCTGATAGACAATCTTGGTGAAGTCTAATTCATTTGTTTTTAGTTTTAGCATGTATTTTAGGTTTTGCTTTTCTTTTTTCTGTCTTTTTGAGACAGGATTTCAGGCTGGCTTTAAAATGACTTTGTAGATCAGGGTGGCCTCAAACAGTGATCCTCCTGCCTCAGCCTCCAGAAAGCTGAGATTACTGGTGTGCGTGCCACCACTCCTGGCCTTTTGCTCCATTTCATGTTATTCTGGACATGCTGTAAAATAGGGATCGAATGTCATTTGATTTGTATGTGGCTGTCCATTTGTCCCAGAACCATTTTTTGAAAAGACTGTTCCTTCCCTATTGAATTATCCTGGCCTGCTCATCAAAAATCAGATGACTACAGGCACTTGCAGTGGCGTATGTCTGTGAGTCTCAGCATGCTGAGAGGTGGCAGGCAGAGGATTACAGTTCAGTGACTAAGCAAGACCTATATCAAAATAATAATCAAAAAAAGGAAGGCCCTGGGTTCTGTCCATAGTAGTGTTCAAAATAAATTGAGCCTTCATGTAAGGATTTATTTCCTTTTTTTTTTTTTTTTGGTCTTTTTTGAGACAGGGTCTCTCTATACAGTTCAAACTGGCCTTGAGCTCACTTTGTAGCCCAGGCTGATCTTGAACTTGCAATGATTCTCCTGCCTCAGCCTCCTGAGTGCTGGGATTACAGGTGTGAGCCACCACGCCCTGCTAAGGATTTATTTCTGAACTTGCAATGATTCTCCTGCCTCAGCCTCCTGAGTGCTGGGATTACAGGTGTGAGCCACCACGCCCGGCTAAGGATTTATTTCTGAACTTGCAATGATTCTCCTGCCTCAGCCTCCTGAGTGCTGGGATTACAGGTGTGAGCCACCACACCCAGCTAGGATTGGTCTCTATTCATATGCCAGTTCTGCATTTTTATGATTACTGTAGTTTTGTAATAAGTTTTGAAATTGGGAAATATATGAGTCCTCTTAACTTTGTTTTATTTATTTATTTATTTATTTATTTATTTATTTATTTAGTGAGACAGGGATAGGGACATTGCTGAGTGGCACAGCATCTACTGGGCCAACACAAGGCCCTGAATTCTATTCTCCATACCAGGAAAAAATGTTTTATGAGACACAGGTTTGCATTGTAATTCAAGCTGGTCTTGAACTCACTAGTATAGCCCAGGCTGGCCTTGAACTCACAGCAGTCATCCTGTCTCAGCCTCTTGAGTGCTGGAATTATAGGTGTGCTCCACTGCACCTGGTAATTTTGTTCTTTTTAAAAATTGATTTGGAGTTGGGTGTTGTAGTGTATGCCAGTAATACCAGCTACTCAGGAGGCTAAGCCAGGAAGATGCAATTATCCATGTTATCAAGTGGTTTCTGTATTGGAGTATTTAATCCTTGGATATTAAACCAAAAAGCTTTGCTGGGCTGGGGCTGCAGCACTGTGGGTTCTGCCACACCTGCTGGCTGCTGCTGGCACAGAAGGGCACCAGGTCGTACTTAGCAGTCTCAGCTTTGTTTTCTTTCAGTCCAAGGAGCTGTGACCACACAGAAAGCTCTGGCTGGTCCCGTGGTGGTCACAAAGGCAACGGGGACCTCTTCTGCCGGCTGCAGGTGAGTTAGAGGACACTAGGCCTCAGGGTGTCCACCTTATCAAGCTGTCCACTGCTGAAGTTCACAACACATTTTTTCCATAATGGCACCCAGCTCTGCTGAGCAGTGTGGAGACTCATGTTTACCACTCTGAGGCTGAGGTCCCAAACAGTAGTGCATGGCCTGTGATTTGTACCACAGTCCAATATCACAAAGTCCCAGGCACAAGACCTCTCTGCAGATGTCGTAATGGGTTACCTGCTTTTAACTCCTGGGGCTACATAGAACAACAGTCTCTGAGAAGTGCTGTCAGGGGGCTGAGGGCACACAGTCTGGTGGCTCTGCACAGGCACAGATGTGGGAATGGGGCACAGGGGCCTCACACCTCAAAGTGTGTACCTTCAGATCCCATTTCTGAGGGTATGATAGGGTTCCTTGGGTGTCAGGGGCACATGGGGTGCAATCTTCCTCCATCCTCTGTGTCCCCTTTGTACACTGACTGTGCCCTTCGGGCATGTGTGATTTTTACACCATCCTATGTGTGAGCTCCATACTACTATTCTTCAAAGATCTCAGAAAGGTGAGGCGTGAAAGAGAGCCATGGAGAGTGAGTCCTGGGGAAATCTACTCATAGATGAAAACATGCTGTAGAGAAAGACATCAGGGTTCCATATTCGCATTGACCTTTGGCCTCGTAATTGTCCTTGGATATCAAAGGAAAGTAAGCTAGGAAGACAGCGATTTGTGCAAGGTCTTGAGGGTTACAAAAGATACAGAGTGTGTGCTGGCAGCTGGACAGGACATGTGGGTATGTACATCTTTGGTCTGTATTTACTGGGTTCCTGCTGCCATCCTGTGCCAGGTCCCTGCCTGTCTTTGTCCCTTGTGTCACTCCTCAGCAGTGCTGCCTGGTTTATTTCCTGCTATGTGCTTGCCCGCAGCATACCTGTGGCCCCAGGCCTGGGCTTGGTGCTGGGTCTTCTCCATCTCACCTGCCACTGCACTCCCACCAGATGGTCCTATGGTGCAAGAGTGGATGAGATGGCTGGCCATGAGGGTGCACGCCTGTAATCCCAGCACTCAGGAGGCTGAGGTAGGAGGATCTCAGTGAGTTTGAAGCCAGCCTGGCCTACAGAGTGAGATCCTGTCTCAAAAAAAAAAACAACAAAAAGATTGGATGAAGACAGAGGGCCCTAGGCCTGTTTTCTCATCAGCTCAGATGGCAAACATCATGAACCAGGGTTAAAGCTGGAACTGAGCCAGGCACAGTAGTTCACATGTATAATCCCAGCTGCTGAGGAGACTGAGGTAAAGGAGGTGATGTAGAGAAAAGGGCAGTTCTGGGCAACAAAGGCAAGGCAGGGGGCATCACAATCCCAGACTTGAAATTATACTACAAAGCTACTGTGATAAAAACAGCATGGTACTGGCAAAACAACAACAAAAACCAAACCAGACCTGCAAATCAAACCAGACCTGAGGTTAAATAAAACAGATTAGGAGATGCAGAAATAACAAGTCACCTTATGTTTGATAAAGGTACTGAACACATGCACTGGAAGACAGTCTCTTTAATTCATGGTGACTTTGCACGTGATGAAGATTAAAATTAGACCCATATCTTTCACCATGCACTAAACTAAAATATGTCAAAGACCTAAATATTAAAACAGAAACATTAAATCTGCTGAAGATAGAATATGTAGAACTCTTGAAGACGTGTAGGCAAAGACTTTATAACAAAACTCCAAACTTAGGATCTACCACAAAGAATCAACAACTTGGGTCTCATCTTATTAAAAACCTTTTGCATAGCAAGAGAAACCACCAACAGAGTGAAAAGACAACCCACAGTATGAGAAAATTTTTTTTGCTGTTCTTCAAAGGATTACTATCAAGAACATATAAGGAACTAAAAAAAATATAAACAAATTTTTTATGGAAAATGAGATAGTAGCCATTGTTCACTTTCTGTTATTTGGTTCAGAATGCCTTGTAATACTTTCATTTTCTTGAATGCTTTTATTCTATTTTATTATGTTTGATATTATTGTATGTGAAGCTATGCTCAGTTATTTCAGAGAAAGACATTATGGTAGCTACTGTTGATATCCAGTTGTCTTGTTGTGAAGTGCTATGTTGATTGCATTGTTCTGTTCTGATCTGCTTAATTCCGTCCTCTTGTTTTATTTTCTTTAAAATAAAAAATAAAAATAAAACATAGAAAAAGGAACTGAAAAAAACAGACCCCCCCATTTAGTTTGGTTCAGTTCTGATAATTTTTCATTGATTTTTTTTTTTTTTTTGTCTGTTTGATCTGTGCGTTTGTGATGGTAGGGGGTATTGAGAGCCCCCAATACAATTGTGTCAGTGTTTATTTGATTTTGCATGTCTGTTAATATTTGTTTTATAAAGTTGAGTGAGCCAGTATGTGGTTCATACGTATTTATGATTGTTATCTCTTCCACAAAGATATAGTGACCTTCATCTCTCTTAATCAGTCTTGGCTTGAAATCTACATTGCCTGCAAATAGAATAGCTACCCCAGCTTTTTTCTGTGTTCCTGTCACAGATTATTGTTTCCATCTTTTGATTTTCAGCCTATGAATTTGTTTGAGACAGGGTCTCACTGTGTAGTTCAGGCCGGCCTTGAGTTCACTATATAGCCCAGGCTGTCCTTGAATTCATTAGCATTTCTGCTGTCTCAGCCTCCCAAATGCTGGGATTACACGTGTGTGCCACTATGCCTGGCTGAATTGCTTTTTGAATTTAATGTATTTCTTGTATGCTGCATATTGTTGGATCTTGTGTCTTGAGCTATTCTGCCAGTCTCTCTCTCTCTCTCTTTCTTCTTCTTTCTTTTTTTCTTTCAGTCTTTGAGATAGGGTTTCATTATGCAGTTCAGGCTGATCTTGAACCTGAATTTGCAGCAATCTTCCTGCTTCAGTTTCGCAAGTGGTATTATAGATTGACACCACCCCACCTGGTGCCAGTCTTGTCTTTTGATGGGTGAATTGAGATCATTAACATTGGTGGTTGTAACGTATGTATTGACTTACCCTTGTCATGTTATTTCCTATTGTTTGCTCTCTTTTCCCCCCTCTGTTTAACTATTTGCCTTACCTGGTGGATTCATTCTGTTGCAGTTCATGGAATTGTAGCCCTTGTTACCTCTTTCTGGAATGTCCTTCAGTATATTTTGGAGTAAAGTTTTGGTGTTCATGAATTTCTTCAGGTGTTGTCATGGAAGTATCTTATTTCCCCATCAATTTTTGAAAGATAATTTTGTGGGGTACATCAATCTGGTTTGGAGGTTGGGCTTGAAGTACTTCACTCCAAGCTCTCCTTGACTTTTGTGTTGAGAAGTCAGCAGTGATTATGTTGTCTTAGTTACTTTTCTCTTATTGCTGAGACAAAACACCTGACACTTAAAATGAAGGAAGGAAAGATTTATTTAGCTTACAGTTCTTGGAGGTTTCAATCCATACTCAGCTAGCTCTAAGGGTGGTGTGGCTGAGGGTCTGCCATTCATAGTGGCTATGTCAGAGATCAGAAGAGACTGGAGCAGAAGGGGCAAAAAGGGAGGAGCAAGCCTGTTTCCCTCCTTTATAGTGTATGCCCGGTATCTGCCCGGGTGGGCACAGCACTCATACTGCCAGTCCCAGCACTAGACAGTGAACCAATCACAAACATTAGATTCAGCTGTCTTTGAAGGGCCTGCCCTGCCTTGATTGCACAAGGCTTTGGGGGGAACATCCAAACCCAAACCATAACAGGTGATTTTTTTTTCTTCTTCCTCTAACAGGTTTTAATAGTTTAATACTCTTGTGTTAGATTTCTGGAATCCTGACTGTGATATGCCTCACTGTAGATGCTGTAGATTTTTTTTTTAATCATGACTAGTTGGAGTTCTGTATGCTCCACTTATCTGTAAGTCAAATTCTTTTTCCCTGCCAAAGAAGTTTTCTGCCATGATGTTTATGAACATTTTTTTTATATAATTTGTGCTGTTTCCTGCTTTTTCATTGATTCCAATCATCAAAGTTATTCTTGTTTGTATCATCTCTGTCAGCTGCTGGGTTAATTTCTCATGGTCCCTTGCTGTTTTTAAGAAATTTTTCTTTTCATGTTCCCAACTGTAAGCCTGTCTTCTATGTTTGAGATTCTCTTCTTACATTGGTTTATTCTACTGCAGATACATTAAATGGGATTTTTAGTCTCCTAGATATCTGCTTCAATCTCTTATGGGTTCCATTTTTTTCCTATGTTGGGTATTGAGAGTTTCCATCATTTTCCTAAGCTCATCTGAATCTGCTCTAGAGTCACTAAGCATGTTTTTCATTGTAGTCACCATCTCTAGTTATTTGAGAAATTATTTCTGAATTGATTTTCTTCTAGAGCCTCATTCATCATTCATCTGCTTTGTTACTTTTGCTGTTACTACTTCAGAGGGTCCAGGTGGGTAGCTTTCAGATTGTCCCACCTCATTGCCCCCTGGATTTGCCTTTGATGAACTGGATGGATGTCTAGAGTAGCATCTTGTTTAAGTGTCTTCTCATTTTCTTCCTTCCTTTTTTTTCCCCCCAGTTTAATTCCTGGGTTGATGTTTGTAAATTACCTATGGTGCATTTCTTTATTGCTAGTATTTAGAACCCCTAGGAAATGACTGCGTCTCAGAGGTGTCTTTCAGGTGTAACTGGTTATTGACTTTTGAGTCTGTTGCAAGATTCTTCAGCTTATTGAGGATGAGAAATTGCTACCTGCTTGGCCTACCCCGATTCTTTTTTTTTTTTTTTTTTGTACCAGGGATCAAACTCACAACCTTGTGCTTGCCAGGCAGACGCTTATGCCGCTAAGCTAAATCCCCGGTCCAGCCCCTGATTCTTTAGCACTAGCCCACAGTATTTTCTGTGACTCTTATCAGTCTCAATCTTGGTATACCAGAAAGAATAGCTGGTTAGAACAGTTATGTCACTTTAGCTAAAGTGGTACTATCAGCAGTAACAACAGCATCAAACACAGCCTTGAAATTGAGAGTGAAGTAACCATTAATTTGCCACCTTTTACTGTATGAACTAGATTTGTGGTTATATAACAAAATCTAAAATCAGAAAATTGTATGCAGTAAATAAGCCCTCAATGTGACAATTTTACCCTTAGGGGAGAACATTTAAAATGGATTAGAGGGAAAAAATAAGAGAAATAGAAAAAGAGGAAGAGATTAAAAGCAAGGCTGGAAGACAGAGGAGGATCATGCAAACTTTGGGAAACCAGGACAGAAGACAGGAGGAAAAGAGAGAAGAAATAAAAGGAAAAACAGAACAATAACCACACCAAAAAAACTAGAAATCATGTTCACCCTCATATAAAAACAAGATAAAACAAGAAAAAGACAAGAAAGAGGAAAAAAAGTCAACTTCTGGGTTTGTCTCTGTTACTGTTAGATAGCATGTGGAGACAGAGTCCAGATCTGTGTTGATTTATGCCAGGAATTCATCAGTAGCTTTCTGGTGGGGTAGTAGTAGATGATCTCAGTGAGCCTGCATCTTTATTTTCCCCAAGTTCAGGTGGGCTTCTGGTCATGAGGCTGGGACCAGACCTGTTCAACCTGCAGCAATCAGTGTATCTTTTGCAGGCTTGAACTCAGCTGAGAGCTGCTAGATGGATCCAGCAGTTGTGAGTTCTGAGCTCAGCTGGCCTCTCTCTAAGAGGGCTCCCAGCCGATTGCTTCTCCTAAGGAACGTCAAGTACTGCAGCACTCACAGCTAGCCAGTGTAGTCCTCTGCATCCACTGTTCCCACCCATTGTTGCACTTCTCTGTAGAGGCCTATGGGGTTGCCAGCAGTCTCTGTGTGTCCACAGGTTGTGCTTCCCACACAGTGAGTCCCAATACAGGAAGGAGGCATGCCCAGTACCTCCTTCTACATTGGAGTTTCTCTCTTTACTCTTGTGGGCTTCAGTTCTTGCTTCACATCCTTCCTGAGTCCAGGGGACCCAGTTCACTTCTTCTCTTCCTTAGGTTGCTATATACCAGTGTCTGGACAGCAAATTTTAGGCTGTTTCTCTGATGCTTACCACTCCACCATCTTTCCAAAAGTCCCCTGCTTTGTCATTTAAAAGTCTCATTTTCTTGAAGAATGTTGGTATAATGTGAAACAGTTTGCAGAGGTGTTCCAGAGTAAAAGGATTGCACAGGTGTAATAATGAACACCATCCCAGCTCTGGCCACATAGAAGGTGGCTGTGCCATGCTGATGCCCCCAGGCCTAGGCTTGAGGCTGTGCCCACAGAGTGGTAGGGTCCAGAGCATGTATGCTGATTTATTGTGCACACGCATGCACACACACACAACACACAAAAAACTTGTGTACATGGGAGCCAAGTGACAGATGGCATGAAAGGTTAGTGAAATCTGGGTAGCAGTTTACCTTAAAGTATTCTATTATTTTTACAATTTAAAATGATTTCTGAGCAGAGCATTGTAATGCACAGTTTCCATGGTGACCTCTCTCCCAAACCTATTTCTTAGGTCTCTGACTATAGCTAATGTTAATTAAGCCCTGAGGACTTTGTGCTTTCATTTTTGGGGATGAAAGGCATACTTGGAATCCAGAACAAGGCTTGTGACCTACTGGCTTTGCTCTCTTCCAGGAGATGGTTGCTGACCTTGAACTCAGCTGTCCTGTCTCTCAGGGACACTTTGTCTTTGGGGTGTTTCACAGACGGCTTAAGGCCCTGGCAAGTGGGAGAGGTGTGACTGCCAGCCTCTGGAGACAGCAGGAGCTCCTCATGTGTAAACGGTGTGGTGTGTCGTTAACTTTTCATTTCTGAGATAAAATACTTGACACCCAAAGTTAAAGAAAGAAAGATTTATTAATCTCACAGTTTGTGGCGGTTTCAGTCCATAATCGGCTGAGTTGAAGGCAGGGTGGCTTGGCAGTTCATGGCCACAGAAGACAGCAATGGCAACAAGAGAGGGTGCCAAGCCTCATTCTGGCCTTTATATTATCTCCCATCTACCAGAATTAGAGTGGTGCCAGTCCAGTCACTGGACTGATCCAGCAGTCATCCACACTGAAACCCAGCACCCTTAATCCCAGTACTGAACCATGAATCACAATCTCTAGATTTAGCTCCCCCCAAAAAAGTCCCATTAAAAGTACATGAGGCTTTGGGGGGATATCTAGAGGCACACTATAACATAGTGGGTCACAGGCTTGGTGAAGCAGCACCAGCAACTTGCTCCAGAGTTCATCTTTTGCTTGATTTCTTCTCTGTCCCCCACCCAACCCTGGGTGCTTGTCTCCTTGAGATCCCGACAAGGGCAGGCCTTGAAGTGGGAGAGGCACTCTTGGGTTCAGGCTCCCCAATTTGTCCTCAGGAATCCCTCTGTTGAAGGATGTATTGTAAGGAGCTCAAATCAAAATCAGGGAAACTGCTCAAAGATGATCAGTATGCACACTGCCATTTTTTTAGAGTGTGAGATGACTGGATCTGCTGGCACAGGGATGGCTTTCTTAGGCTGTGGGGCCTCTTCCTACCCTCTTGGCTCATTACCAGGCACTTTGGGGAGCTCACTTTGAGTGCCTGTGGCAGCCTCCACATAACTTGGAAAAGGCCTGGGCCAGGCCAGTGGGCCCTGCAGACCAGAACTCTGGTTCTGACAGAATTGAGGGCCTCAGGGAGCTGTGGAAGGCATGTCAGATGTGCTGTGCCCTTACTGCTGCTGTGGCCCTTGTTTCCCAGGCTGCTGCTCCACCTGCCTCCCTCTGTTCTTCTTGGCAGCCTGCAGGCTGAGGAGCCTGCCACGCCTAGCTGTGAGGAATTCTTCTACCTAGTCAACTCGGAGCTGGTGGGTGCTGTGAGGGTAGCTGTGGGGCTGAGGAGGGCATCCCCCAGGTCTGAATGTGGGCCAGGGAAAGGAAGCTCTGGGGGGCCATGCCCAGAGAGCTGAGGGCTGAGAGCATATGTGAAGAGTACTCTGCCTACAGCTCAGCCAGGGTACCGGCAAGTCGCAGCTCTGGGCTGAGATGGCTTTCTCCAGCATTTGCACCTCCAGGGAGTTTCCTTCTGCTTTTAATGCTTTGGACATGGGGCATTTTGCTTGCCACACACTGCTTTCTTTCCAGTTCTGATGTATTTCACCTGCCACCCACCTAGAGGCCCACCCGGTAGTCCTGATATGTTTCATTGTAGACACTGCCCCATCTTCACTGTCAGGGATGAGTATGTCACAGCTTCCTCTACTCTCAGGAAAGCAGTTTCTGCAAATGAAGAACTTTTTCCTGTTTTAAAAAGTCTACAAGTATAGCCAGACATGGTGGGGTTATGCCTATAATCCCAGCCCTCTAAGGATTTCAAGTTTGAGCCCAGTTTGAGTGATTTAGCAAGACTCAAAATATAAAAGAGCTGGAGTTGTAACTCAGCACGAAGGCCCTCCAAATTATCAATACCACCACCACCACCACCAAAAAAAAAGTATGACTAAAGCTGGAGCTCACACTGTACTTGAGCTGTGCATGCAGCACTGAGAAGTTGGCAGAGGAAAAGAGATCTGTGAGAGCCTTGAAAATTCAGTCTAGTCTACATTCTCAATGAAAGTTCTTTGCCTTAACACTCAGAATGGGTAAAGAATGGGTAGTTTAAATGCTCAGGTGAGAAGTATAATGCCTAATTAGCAGAGATGAATGAGATGACAGAGCTGCCCTCCCCAGCCACCTGCAGCCCTGTCTGTGGGGACCAGAGGGATGGGCAGGGAGGCTGTGGGCTCAACAGCACTGGTTGGGCTAGAGGCCACATGTTTTGGGAGTCCTCAAGCATGCTGCTACTGGCCTTACTCTCACACTGCCAGGCCTTCCCCTCACAGCCTTGTTGATCTGCTTCACAGAGAAACTTCTGCAGCCATGGCGGTGCCCTGAGCCTGACCCATGACATCACCATCCACTTCTTTAGGGTAATGTTTCCCTGGCATCCCGTGGATCTCCTCAGAGCCCTGTGGGCTCAGCCCCAGCTGTGTAGGCACCTGGTATATTTCCTGCCACAGGGGCTTCTGAATGCTTGCTGGCGCAGCCTGGACCCCTCACTGACTGCCAACCTCACCCTGGTCAAGTGCCAAGCTAGATGCCCACTGATGGTGACCTCAGCACTGGTAGGCCTGGCTGTCTGGGCAGACTCCATGAGTGGGGCTAGTGGCCGTTCTGCACTTCCCTTGTCTTTGTAGAAGATATGGGGCAGCTAGAACGTGTCCTTTGCAGCCAGGCATTCAGGGGCATCCTTTGAGGGGAGGTAGCCAGGTACAGTGGGTGCCGGCTTCCTCTCACCTACTGGGTGGCTCCCTGTATTTAAGACAATAGCTCTCCATGGTGTGTGCATGGGGCCTGGTGGGCTCACCATAGGGTATGGGGTGCACATGGAGACTGGGTAGGTTAACCACATCAGGTAGGGCCCTTCCAGTCCTGGGGAACAGAATACTCCATGGAACTGTTTTGAGGCTCAAATGGGGACAGGAAGTCACTGATGACTATAAAGTGGTAGAACATAGCCTTGGGAGATCCCTGGCCTGCTAATGGTGGCTCTGCTGTGATGGCCATCGGTGGCTTCTCACTGAGGCCTTCCTGATCTTGGGAGCTGGAGCTGGGTCCAAGTACAGCTGCCCTAAGCCAGTTCCCAGTGACTTTTCTCTTCTCCAAGTTGTGGTGGTCAAGCCTGGAGCCGGTGCTGTGCAGTCGTTGGCGAAAGTTTGGCCAGGGCAGGCTGCCCCACGAACTGCAGAGGCTGCAGGAGGCTCATCAGTTTGCCCATAGGTGAGCACAGGACATAGGGAGGTCAGCAGCTCAGGCTGCTCTTGGAGTTGGTCTGTTTACATGGGTGTCTGGGGTTCCAGCCTCAGATCTGCATACAGGGGAGAACTGGGCCGATGGGCTCTGTCTGAATAGCAGCACAGGAAGGCTGGTGCTCACTGATTTCAGCAGCTCTTACTCCAGAACAGCTGATCCTGGGCTCCTGTCTAGCCCAAGGGCCCAGAACAGGTGGCATCAGTGTCAGGGTGCCAGTCCTCAGCCCTCCCCATGAAGACACAGGCAGTCACCCATAATGTTGTTTGACCTGCTCTATCAGGAACACCTTCCTTGGAGACTTGTTTCAATCCCTGATGCCTCTGGGACTCCCCAGGAGTCCAGGGTGCCTCAGCAAACAGAAGGGGATCATGGGCTTGACAATCTGAACTGAGACACATCAGATTGCTTAGTTTCTTAAATCCTTGAGTTCTATTTTATATTTCACCCAGCTCTAACCCTGCTGGAAATAGGGGCACCACACAGTAGAGCTGCACCCACTTTGTCCTATCTCCTAGACCCGACCCAGCCAATCTCCCCCAGTGAGGCTTTACCTCAATGCAGCATGTCATCCTGCCTGCCAAGTCCTGCAGAGCCTGGGCTCTTGAGGAGGCCTCTCTGTGCCCTCTGCTGGAAGGATGGCCTCTTGCTGCCAGTGCAGAATGTGCAGAGCCGGTGGCAGGCAGGGAACAAGGGTCAGTTCCTCTGATGTGGCTGTAAGGCCCTCCAGTGACATGTTGTGTCCCAGCTTCCTCTCCCCAGACTCGACTTCTCCTGCCCCCACCCCGTCCTGGGTCTCTGCTGCTGCGCTGCACTTTGAAGTCCAGCGAGTCAGGAAGGACAACGCAAGGAGACTGCTGAAGAAGCTGGACTGCGTGAGAGAGGAGGCAAGGCATGCCATGCGTGTGCATTTTTTCTTTAGCAAGCCAATCTCTTTTATCAGTGCATTTCTGTGTTTTCTTGATGGGTTTTGCTTTTCCAGGAGCAGACATGAGGTTCAGTGTTCTCATCACTGTATTTGGAAGTAAAATTGAGTTTATAGCTTGAGCAGGGCTCAGGTATCCTAGTATGCTTCTTTTTAAAAGTGGCCTGTTGAGCACTCCTCCACCAGCTATTGATAGACAGGGGACTCTCCTGCACACCTGTCCACTCAGCACTCAAGCTGTGAGGCAGCACCTATGGACCTGTGTGGGAATGAGGTGGAGTCTCACCCCAGGCAAGGACTCCAGTCTGCGCCTTGGTCCTCAAGAGCCCCACTGCACAGCGCCAGAGTCCTCTGAGGGTCCGGGGCAACAGATGCAGAAAGCAAGGAATTTCTGGTACCCCTGTGGTACCAGTGAACACAAAGCAAGCTGAGGGTGACCGTGACTGCCGAACACAGGGTGCATGTAGCAGCCCAGTTAACACAGCAGCCCAGAGCCAAGGGTCTGTCCCTAGAATATACCCTGGGATGGATCCATCTGTGGCTGTGATTAGACTGCTGTGTATGCTTTTGTGAGTATCAGTTTCTGTGGCTCTCACCAGGCCTGGCGTGAGGCATCTGGGCTCATGGTTCCAGCAGAAAGGCTTACAAGGCCACCCGAGCTCACCTATTCTCACTCTTTGCTGGCAGTCATGGGTTCTCGTGCTGTCTTCACATGTGGCCGGGTTTGTCTCCCTCACCAAGCGGCCTGGGGTGATGGCTCCCAAGACAGGCTGGGCTCACCTGGACTGGGCGCTTCATGCAGTAACTGGCTGTTTCCTCTACAGCTCTTGGCTCCTCTCTTTTTCTTCTCTTTGCTCAGCCTGCTGTCATCACACCTGACCCCAAACGTAAGTCTGACGCCTCGGCTGAGGTGACTCTTGCTCCCCACCTGGCAGGTCAGGCAGGTCAGGCTGCTGGGCCTCATGCCAGGCCCACTCACCTGGAGTCAGGTTTCACAAGGGATGTGTCTGCTGCTCAACTCCTTTCTGAGGTCGTATTTCAGAGTTTGGTGCAGTAACCTGGGTGTATGTACCTCAGGGACCTGGTTACCCCTCTGACCTATGCCTCTTCAGAGCACAATGTGATACCTCCCATAGGCTGTCACCAGTTTTTAGACTTTGAACAAGTGGGCTTGGTAATGCACACCTGTAATCCCCGTAGTCTGGGACACTGAGGCAGGTGGATCACAAGTTTAAGTCCTGCCAGGCAACTAAGCAAGCGCTTGTCTCAAAACAGAAAAACATTTAAAGGGATAGGGGAGCTGAGAATGTAGCCTAGCATCTGGGTTCAGTCCTGTCACATGGACACACATGACTTGTTCTTCTGTGGGTCACAGGCCACAGCTGACTCTCTGACAGCCCTGGAGGTCTGTGCCGAGGTCCTCGCATGTCTTGAGAGGAGGAAGGTGCCCTGGCTGGGGCTTTTCCAGCTGGCTGAGGCAGGTGAGAAGCCAAGTAAAGTCTGACATAGAGGAGCATGTAGACGGTGATGGTCACTGTCCTCGGGAGTAAGGCCTTGGGGTAGATCCCCTCAGGCCTCATTTTGATTCATATACTTTGCTAAGTTTATGAACTGCAGCTTAACAGAGGAACATTCAGTGCCTGCTTATTCACAGCAGAACCCCCTGGAGCACCGCAAGGCCCAGAACTGCTGATCACCCCGCAAAAATCCACAGGTACATGGTGTGGCACCCAGTGTGCCCATTTAGTGTCTGCCCTCCTGTGGGACATCACCCCCATCTTCCTAGTAGCTAACGGGTGTCCTCAGCATGGGACACAACCCTGTGCTATCAACACACATAGCTCTGAGCATCCCTGCTCTTGCAGATGCTGGGCTGGATCACCTTCTCCTCCACTTGGCCCCCAATCAGCATACCAGGCTGCTGCCGTTTGCCTTCTACAGGTGATGACCTGCCAGCTGCTCTGTGAGGGATGCAGCCAAGCATGGGCTGGGGGTGGGCATCACCATGGGAGGGGTGAGCACCTGTGCAGCCCCAGCCTTGTTGACCTTGTCCCACCAGTGACTGGGCATCTTCTCTATCTGAATGGTTCCTGGCCTGGTCACATGGTCCCTGTCCTAGGCTCCTCCCCTACTTTGATGAAGCTGCTACTGTCATGGATGAGGGCTTCTTGCATGTTGCTGTCAACATGTACCTCCAGCTGGTCCAGCTCTTCGTGGGAGGGGAGACCGCTGCACTGTCAGCCCTAACTGGCAGAAGTCCACAGCTGCAGTGCCAGACTGAGCCACAGGTGAGCATCCAGCCTGGGGCAACTCCTGCTGGAGAAGGCGGGTGCTCGCCTTGACCTGTGACTGCCATTTTCTCCCTAGGGGAGCCCCGTGGAACTGATAACAGAAGCACGTCTCTTCCTGCTACAGTTAATACCCCGGAGCCCACAGAAGAGCTTTTCAGGCATAACAGAGGTAACCCAGACACCCTCCCCTGGGCTGGGACACACATCAGGGCTCCCCTGCTGTCCCAGGGGCTGAGGGGCTGAGCAGCAGTCTTTCCTCTCACAGCTGCTGGCTGGCCGAGCAGACTGCGACCCTGAAGTGACCAGTGCCCTCCTACACAGGCACCAAGCTGTGACCGGCATATACCAAGAACCCCATCTCTTTTGATTGGACCCATCTCAGGACCAGCCTGGCTCCTTTGTAAATAATTTATTACAAGCATTACAAGGAGTTCCTGTTGCACTAGAAAGTGAATTACAAGTTTCCTTGATTGCTTTAATTGGGAAAAGTAATCATTCATAATCTTTGGACCTAAGTAGCCCAGTGTTGTAGGAAAAGAAACAGTTGGTCCCAAAGCAGAGGACAAAAAAGTGACATGAAGCACAAGCCACACCCACCTGGCTCCACAGAGCAAGCAGCAGGGAAGCATCTTCAGAGCCCAGGTCCCCCCTGAGTTCATGCTGCTGGACCTGCCTGCTGCCCACCTATAGTTCTCAAGTGGGCTCTGGCTTCACTGCCTGGCCTTCAATGGTCCCAGGAGGGCTCAGGCCAGGAGGTGGCTCTGCCTCCAAGCAAAGGGCCTTGTCTTGGGTCTGTGTCAGAGGGTGGACCATGGACATGTGCACGTTGAGATTGTGTGCCTTCTCAAACCGCCGGCCACACTGATCGCAGGCAAAGTCCAGCTCAGTCTCTGCCTTGTGCTTGGTCATGTGGTACTTGAGGGATGCCCGCTGTCTGCACTGGAAGCCACAGACTTCACACCTGTGGGGCAGAAGCAGTGAGGAAGGCCACCTGTGTGTCGCAGCCCCCTAGAGCCCTGCACACACTTACTGCAGTGGCTTGGCTCCTGAATGGCGCATCTGATGAACAAGAAGGTGCTTCCGCTGCTTGAAGGTCTGCCCACACTCATCACAGATGTAGTTGCGCACCTCTGGAGACAGAAAGGGAGTGAGGCCAACACCCACACTCACCTTGGAGGGGCAGTAGTGGCACTGTAGTGGCAGGAAGCTGTCTATGACCTGGCCCCAAGCAGTTACAGATAAAAGACTAATGAAAAGCATTTCATTAATAAAGACTTCTAACAAGCCTAAAAATATTGAAAGTAAAACTGAGACAGAAACCAAATTCAGAGAGAAACCAAATTGCAAGGTTTAGAGATCATTGATCCCCTTGGCAACTTCCTGGCCACTCTGGGCTGGGCAGCCTACTAGCTGGAAAACAGCCCCTTGCCCTCCTCAGCAAACCTATGGCCATGCCCTAGGCACAAATCCTTGACACCTGTGACACTCTCCATACTCAGGTTTTGTGCTATAATGTCACCTCTTTAGAAAGCTAAGCTGTGCATGGTGGCACATGCCTGTAATCCTAGCACTTGGGAAGCCAAGGCAAGAAGACTGCTGTGAGTTATACTTTGTAAGGCCAGCCTAAACTGCACAGTGAAACCCTGTCTCGAAAAAGAAAAAAAAGCTAACTGTGACCATGACTGTGGCCTGGTAAGCATCTGACCTAGACAAATTCTTGTATTAGGACATGTGCAGGGGTACTGAAAGCAAAAACTTGGAAATAACTGGAGCATAGGGTGACAGGAAAATGGCCCACAGCTGGTTTTGTTGAGAAACCCCTCAGGTACATGATCCAACAACAGACATAAATCATATCCACAGCAGTATCTTTTTTTTTTTTTCTTGGTTGGCCTTGACCTTATAACGATCCTCCTGCCTCAGCCTCTTGGGATTATAAGTGTAGGCCACCAAGCCCAACTATTATTTAAAATCGTAATAAACTTGGAAAGGCACTTGGAAGTTCTACCAGTCTGAAACTTCACATCTGGTAGAAAAAACTGCTCCATGGAAGGTGTTTGCCCACCATACACCTGTGCAAGTACACGTCTCCCTTCCCCATGACCTAGGAGCACCTAAACTTATCTGCCTGGATACAGCCTCCAGCTGTCCACCTGCTCCTGGGGCAGGGTGTGGGTAGGTGCAGCAGGTATTCCCTATAGCTGGACATGCTAGGGTCCCATGCTACCCACTCAGGCTGGGCCTCGGGGACTCCCTGGGGAGCAGGCACCTGTGTGGATAAGTTTCACGTGGCGCTGCAGGTAGCGGTCGATCATGAACACCTTGTTGCAGCCAGGGTGTGGACAGGGCCTCTCCCGAACCTCCTCATGATGCTCCTTGATGTGCTTCTGCAGGGGGACAAGCACATGGCTGCTGTGTCTGGACCAAGTCTTGCCTCCCCAGGGGCTGCTGGGCACCCTCACAGAAGAGCAGGTCCCACTTTGCAGTCCTAGTGACCTAACCCAGGACCTCATGCATAATGTGCAAGTGCTTTACCACTGACCACCTCGGTCACCACTGGCTCCTCAAAGCTTCATTTAGAAGCTGCTGGGCCTACCAGGAGCACCTCTGGAGCAGATGGCTGGCTCCCTGTTGCCTGGGACAGCTATGGCCATGGCTGAGTCTCCATCAGCCGAGGCGCACAGGGGCCCTTGGGCTGCACTGGTCCTGGCCTCCTGCCCTCATACTGCCAGCTCATATGGTTCCCGCCACTCACCTTCATGCCATCAGCCCCACGGTACACAGCTGTGCAGCCCTGGTAAGGACACTTGTAGATGGTGGGTAGCTCCTCCCTGTGAAACAGCACACGTGGAGGTGCCACCCTGACATGCAGGCTACCCCACACAGCAGCCCCCTTACCTCTCACACCGGAGCTTTTTCTTCCATCCAGGCTTGGGCCCAGGTTTCTTCCGCGTTTTTGGTTCTTCAGCCTTCTTGGCTTCTTTGCTTTCACTCGTCTTCCCAGAAGTCCTAAAATACGAAGGAGGCACCCAGGTTCAGTGACATTTTTGATTTCCACGCAGTTGATTCTCATCTTTGTGCATCCCAATCTAAGCACTGGAAGATTTCTGAGCTCTGTAAGAACTGCCTGGGCCTGGGCCTTAACTGTCCCCACAGTAGGGCACACAGGCACCCACTATGGCTGCCTTGGGCCAACACTGTGTCCCTACTCTGAGCACCAAACGTCACCTGGAGACATGGTGGGAAATGGCAAGAGTCGGGAGCTCTAGAGTGGGCCTTTTCCCAGACCACTTCCCATCACAAGCAAGCACTGCCTGCCTCCAGCCAGGGCAGAGCTGTCGTCATGATAGAAACTCAATATTAGCTTTCTGGCTACCAGGCCAGCCAGGCAGGACTACAGCTGCAGGTGTCCTGTCACTGAAGAAGTTAGTGAGTAGCAGAAGGCTGGGGGCTAGTGTTGTACACACAAGGATCCAGCAAACCTGCAGGATACAGAGATCACACAGTGGTAGTGCACGCCTGTAATCCCCACACTTGGGAGGCTGAGGCAGGAAGATTACGCAAGTTTGAGGACAGCCTGAACTACACAGGGAGACCTTATCAAACAACAACAACAAAAACCTGTCTATTTCTATACACTGATGAATGGTCCAAAGAAGAAATTTTGTAATTTCTGGTGACAGCATTAAATTTTTAATTTTTGTGTGCTGGGGACTGAACCCAGGGCCTGTACTAGGTAAGTGTTCTACTACTGGGCAGTATTCTCAGTCCTGTTATTTTTGTCTGTAGTTTTCTGCTTCTAAAATTGTATTATCTGTTTTTCTGGTTTCTTCTGCTGAACTGACATCAAGAACCTTCACTACTATGTGGAGAAACAGTGGTGAAAGTGGCACCCTGGTCCTGTTCTTGACCTTGATGCTTTCAGTACTTCAGCACTGAGTGTGATGTCTGCTCTTGGTTTCTATGTACCTGTCTTGTCTAGGAAATTCTCTTCTGGTACTGGCAGATTCCCTAAGTCTCAATGTCTAAAAGGAGAAACAAGTATATGTGTCTCCTTGCACCTGGAGTGCTTGCCAAGCATGCAGAGTCTGGGTTTAGAACCCAGTCCTACAAAAATAAACGTTTAAAACTGTTTTTTTAAGCCAGGTGTATTAGAACATGCTGTAATTCCAACTCCTCAGGAGGTTGAGGCATAGGGATAGTGAACTTGAGGCCAGCCTGGGTAATGCAGAATGACCATGTTTCAAAAAGAGAAATGGCCTGTGGCCCTGTGTAATAGCACCTGCCTGTAACTCCAGCACTGTGGAGGCTAAGGCAGAAAGACTGCAAGTTTGAGGAAAGCCTGGGCTAAATGACAATTTCAAAGCCAAAATGAAACATAGCAAGACACTGTCTCAGAGGGGTGGGGGGCCAGGGATGTAGTTCAGTGCTAAGAGTGCCCATGGTGTAATCCCCAGTACCATCAAAATAAGTGGCTTTTGTGTGCATATGCGTGTGTGGTGGTACATCCCAGCATTTAGGATGCTGAGGCAGGAAGACTGCAAGTTTAAGGTCAGCCTGAGATACACATTGAGACACAAATCCCAAGTTGGAGAACTCAAACTGTTTCTCAAACTTAATTCAAAGGTACACTAGTTAAAACTGTTGGTGGTGTTAAGTACAGGCAAAGTCCCATGGACTAAGGGAACTAAAACCAACACTCACACCGTCTCCTGAATCTCAGCGAGGGCTCCAAGGCCACGCCTGAGGAGAGCCTCACCTTTTCAGCTGTGCTGGGGAGACTGGACATTCACATGGAGGAGGACCAAGCTGGGCCACTGCCTCACAGATAACACACAAATTAACTGAGTGAAACATGACCTAAATCTAAAAGCTAAAACCTCTAAACCTGTTGTCTTCATGACACTGGATTTGGCAATAATCCCCTAAATATGGCATCAAACTCACAGGAAGCAAAAGAAAAAAGTAAGCAAACTGAACTTCACCAGAAGTTAGTGCATTAATGCTACCACATAGAATCCACATAAGTAACTACTGTAAACCACAGGTCTGGTAAGGGTCTGTTACCTAGAACACAGAAAAACTGCCCCAGCGATGCACAGTGATTCCTATAGTCCAGCTGCTCAGGAGTCTGAAGCAGGAAGACTGAGAACTACCCAATGGCTGCGGCCACTTCACGAAACCGGACTCAAAACAGCAGGGCATGGTGGTCCACACCTATAATCCCAAGCATTATGAGAGGCTGAGGCAGGAGGATCCAACTTGGGTGATTTAACAACTCAGTGCAACCTTGTTTCAAAATAAAATTTAAGAAAAAGGCTGGTGGTGATTGTACATCGGCACAAAGGCCCTGGGTTCAATGTTATAGTAACACATATACAGAACAACACTCCTATAACATCAAAAAGCCAACTCAGTTTAAAATAGGCAAATGAAGCTAGTGTGATGGAGCAAGCCTGTAATCCCAGCCCTTGGGAGGCTGAGGCAAGAGGACCACAAATTTAATCCTAGTCTGGGCAACTCAAGTGTCTCAGTTAAGACCCTGTCTCAAAATTTAAAAATTAAAAGGTTGGAGATGCAGATGTAGCTCCTTGTGATGATCCTGGATTTGATCCTCCATAGTAGAATAAAAAAGACTTGCTCTCAGGCATCACGCACTCTCTTCTAACCCTAGCAATTCAACTCAGGAGGCTGAGGCAGGAAGAGTGCACATTCAAGGCAAGCTGAAAACTTAGCAAGGCCTTGTTTCACAATAAAATATGCCAGATGGGATGTAGCTCAGAGGTAAAGCACCCTTCAGTTCCTTCTCCACTACCAAAAACAAAAAAAAGAACCTTGCTAACTCTTCAAAGTAGCTATGCAGATGACCAATGGCCAGAAATCACAGGAGAGACAGTGACTATCAACAGTCATTGCAAACTGCAGATCACAAAGAGACAGAAATAAGAGTAAAACCAACAAAACCAGGAAATGGGTGTGTTGACGCATGCCTATACTCCCAGCACTCTTGGGAGGCTGAGGCAAAAGGATTGCTGTGAGTTCAAAGCCAGTCTGGGCTACATAGTGTGTTCAAGGCCAGCCTGAACTACATAGTGAGACCCTGTCTCAAAAAGACAACCACCCCCCCCAAAAAAAACACACAGGCAATGCTGACAGAGATGTGGAACCCTTCTGCACTGTTGGGGGCAAAGCAAGATGGTTCATCCCTGTGGGAAACAGAATGGTTTCCCAGTAACTGAAACAAAAAATTACTATGTCATCTGTGACCTACCTACCTACCTACCTACCTTCCTCCCTCCCTCCCTCCCTTTCTCTCTCTTTCTTTTCCCTCCCTCCCTCCCTTCCTTCCTTCCTTCCTTCCTTTCATTCTTTCTTTTGGAACAAGGCCTCCACATTGCCCAAACTGTCCTCACCTGTGATGCCCCTGCCTTGGCTTAAGGAATAGCTGGGATTCCTGGTCCAGCCCACAATTTCATTTAAAGTACACATCCTGAGAGTAAAAAGGGGACTCCTGTATGTACACCACTATTCCATCATGTTCAAAGGAGCCAAATATGCAATCCCAAACCACAAAGGAATGGATCAACCAAATGTGGTACACATATCTATGCAATATAGCAGTATTCAGCCAGAAAAAGGAGAGAAATTCTGATACATGCTACAGTACTGATGAACTCTAAGGCATTATGCCAAGAAGCCACCTGCAAAAGGGCAAATGCTGTGGCACTTAGAATGGACACCTAGATCAGTGGCTGCCAGGGCCTGAGGAGTATGGAAATTGTTGACTAATGGATACAGTCACTGGGGTAATGAAATGTACGCAAATCTAATGGTAATGCTGTGAACATCTGTACACTTAAAGATAATTAAAGCAATTTAAAACAAATGTTTTAAGGAACTGTTGTACTCCTTAAAGGACACTAAAAGCCTTTTGGGTGACATGCTGGCTACTCCTCTTCTCTCTGTCTGAACTGTCCACTGTACCCTCCTGGCCTGGCCTCTTCTGTCAGGGACTGGCCAACTCCTCCACACCAGACCACATACTTCTTGAGCAAGAGGCTCCAGGAAGTTTGAAGTCCCTGTGCTGAGAACATGCACCACCCCCTGGGTGGTCAGTTCCCTCAAGGCGCAGGCCCGGGTGTTCTCTGGCTGGTAGCACTGTGCTCAGACCATCACATCACAGAAGGCTCCGTGTGCCAGAACTCTTGTCTCAAGTTGGAGACAGGACTGAAAAGGACACAGGCTGGGGTGCTGCTTAGGGACTTGTCCTTGCAAGTTCCCATCTGGGACTCACTATAGCACTGCGGGACCAAGAAGCTTCCACCTCAGTGCACATCATGGTCACCAGGAGGCCTGTGTCCACAACTCCTGGTCCTACTCCTACAGGGTGCAGTTTTCATTAAAATAACCCTTTCACAAATCTCTTAAAAGGGTCCCAGTCCAGGGACCGGGGATTTAGCTCAGGGCATAAGCACCTGCCTGGCAAGTGTAAGGTCGTGAGTTTGATCCCTGGTACCCCCACCCCTCCAAAAAAAAAAAAAGAGTCCCAGTCCAGAGCACATGTCTGTAATCTCAGCCACTTGAGTGGCTATGGTTGGAGGATTACAAGTTCTAGCCCAGCCTAGAAACTCAGTAAGACCCTATGTCAAAATATAATTTTAAGACACAGATATAGCTCAGAACTTGCCAGGTTTAATACTTAAAAAAAGAAAAAAAGAAAAAAAAAGCAAGCTGGTGTCTGTCTGTATCCCTGAGGTCCCAAAAGGCCAGTGAGCAATGCAGCAGAGTATGCCATCCCCCTCAGCAGCAGCGGTTCGGCAGAGCACCCCCTCAGCCTGTCCCTGGAAAGGGGACCCACTTGCCCCCTCCAATCCGACCTCTGGATGCTAGTACTACCACTTTAGTCACTTCAGACTGCTGGCAGGAAGCAGCAAAAACACACTCCAGACTGCACCGAGACTGACATGCAGTCTGCACCTCCTCATGGCTGCCCAAGTCTGCATCCAGCCTTGCATCCTGGGAACAGGCTTCAGCTGGCATTCTGTTCACTCCAAGGCCAGCTAGAGCACTTCTGGCTTGGTCCTGAGTTCCTTTCTCCCTGTGTCTCCTCCTGTCTTTCCAGGAAGAACGTGTGTACACGAGTAAAGCAAGTCAAGCTCACCTCTCAGTCTTTTTTGTCAGGCTTTTGTGATTGAGAGAGTGGTACCCAGCCCCACGTGCTCTCTGAATTTCCCTGGACTGTGAAATGCTTAGGAGCATTTGATGCCCAATTCAGTCATCACCCAGCTGTCATGTATTCTGGGCCTCTTGGCACATGCTTAAGAGGAGAGGACACAAATGAAAGCTAGCTCTCTTTGCCGGGACTGCATCTGACTGGAGGAAAGGAAAAGTGAAAAGGGAAGGTCAAAGCCAGGTTACACATTAACAAGGGAGCAGACCACAGCTGACTGACTTTAATACTTGGTGTGAGTCAGTTAAGAGTGGTCCCTGGGAAAAATGGTTAGGGTGGGGGCCAGGGAACACTGGGAAAAGCACTGGCAGAGGACCACAGCACTTTCCTAGAGTAAGGCCAGGTTTGGTCAGCAGGGCTACCTGCCATGTCATGGTGACAGTGCAAGCTATGAGTTGACAGGAGGGCTATGTGTAGCCAAGGGGACTTCTCCTTCCATGGACTCTCACCAGGCCACATGGCTCTGTCATCCATCCTCCTAGCTCACTCAGAAGAAGCTCACTTACTGGGCTTTTGAAGTCACACCAAAGGAGCAACAAGAAGTGAGCTAACTGGCAGACTTGGATGCAGAGGTCTACCACTCATGCCCAGCTCCTAGAAACAAATCCTTAGGCTTCCCTCTAAGGTCCCACCTGATCCCATGTGCCTGTGGCAGACAGAGCAACACCCTTACTTTTTTTCTGGGTAAGGCTCAAAAGACTCATCCGAAGACTGTGCATTTTGCTTCTTGTCATTTTCATCTTCACTCAGGAAGTCTCTAGGAAAGATGAGAGAACTTTCAGCAGAGGTTGTTGGCCTGGACTGGGCAATAGACCCAACCAGAACTCCTATCTGGAGATACCACATAGCTCCCACAACTATCTCACTTCTCCTGAAAGTGGGTTATAAAACTCAACTTTCTCAAAACTCCAATCCCATTTCCTAACAAAAGTTAGGAAACTGAACAAGCTGATAACCACCCGCTGCCCAAGGCATGCTCGCCTAGAGCCATGATCCAAACAGCATAGAGCTTTCTATGGGGCCAGGTTGGTGTGGAGACTCAGAGGAAGTGGGCTTCCAGGCAGGTGGACTTTGATGTCATTGCCTCAACAGGAATAGGACCAGGTCCAGGACCAGGACAAAGACCAAGACCAGGACCAAAGCACCTATTAGGCTGACAGGTTCCTTGTCAACCATTTCAACGTTGAGCAAGTGAAGAAAAAAAACCTGTGATCTTTCACTCTAAAACAGGAATTGTGGGCTGGGGATATAGTTCAGTGGCACAGTGCCTGCCTGGCAAGTGTGAGGTCCTGAGTTCAATTCCCAGTACTAAATAAATAAATAAATAAATAAAACCAGGAATTGCCATTTGGTCCCTGTTGGGCAGCAACCAGAAGTAGGCTAGTAAGTCCACAGTGGCCCCAACAAGCCACCTCCTGCCTAGGCAGAGGAAGGCCTGAGGCTGCTGGCAGTCACCCCTGGATCCCCCACACTAGTAAGGGTACAGCTGCATCCTACCAAGGCCATAGAGCAGGCAGACACCAGTCCCAATGGCTCTTATTCCAGAGCCAACAGATACTGACGCTGCCCTTCCCTTCTGAGTGAGGTCTGCTTCAAGTCACCACCAAGGGCCAGAATCTTGTGCCCTCATCCTAAAGATACTGCAGCTGACACAAAAACAAGGCCTTCAAGAAGACAAGCAAGTGGCAACAGAGGACCCAAGCTGGGGTTCTGGCTGGGCTAGACTGGGCTGCACTCCCTTGCAGTGGCTCCAGAGGGATACTTCAGGACCCAGGAATCCCCAGTCAGAACAAGGAGCAGCCTTTCCTCCCAACCTCAGAGGCCAGCAGCCCTGAGGGTGGCTGAGTCTGGTTTTTGAAGAAGAAATATTAGGCTATTTAAACCCACTCTTCTCTCACCCCTCAGAAAGGTCACTGAACTCGTCTTTTACCCGATCATCCGAAGTTGAAGATGGAACCTGCTTCTCACCCAATTGCCCTAGGAATCAAAGAACAGACTCCTGTTACCAAAAAGAGCACACAAGTGCCTCAACACCAAGGCAGGCCCAGTCTGATGACACATCCTGCTTTACAAGGGTTCCAGGGGTCAGTCCTTGGCCTCGAACACCACACCATCCTGGCCCAACTGCACACAAGCCCCTGCACAGTATCCAACCCACCACCACCATGTCCAGAGACACCAGTAGCACCATAGAGCAGGAACCCCAGGACAATCACCCCTTCCTGACTCAGGTCATCATTCTTGAGGGGCTGATGTGGGTGCTTTGAGACATTTTTAAAGTGATTGTTATCAAAATATCTCATGCACACAGCTGACAAAGCTAAGTAAGTAATCCAAAGGACTCCATCCCTGGAGGTCCTCTCTGGAACTGGGGAATCTCATCTGTACACCTCTGTTTAGCTCAATACCTGAGCGCCTGCACATGGGCCAGGTGAGCATCTGCAAGGATAGGGACAAGGACAGATGCACACAGAAGGCCGAGGAGAAAGAAAGCCAGGCCTGGGCCTCTAACATGATGTCTATGAGCAGCTGTGCCCATCTTACAATATGCAGATGGGGTCCACCCTGGTCTCTCCTTCTCTGCCAGTCAGACGAGCTTCCACCCTGGTCCACATCAGTGTCACCAGCCAGCTGGCCAAAGCCCAGCGCGTGACCTGCAGCTGGTCCAAAGCAGCACCCTCATTCTCATCTCTCGTGTCCAACAGATAAGGGCCCCATTCTTCTCTCTCAGTCCCCTCAGCCACAGCATGGCCTTAGAGGTACATGTCTTTGCACAAACTGAAGCAAGGACCAGTTTGTGTCAGAGGAGAGGACAGGGTAAGCTGGAGGCCCCACCTGCCCTCAGGTGCTTTGAACATCTGCAGGCTGAGGAAGTACTGAGTCCTGGTGCTCACATACCACAGCCGATCCTTAGCATGGTGAAGACAAATCTTCTTTGTTGAAGACCCCACCCCACTCACGAATGCGGGATCCTGGTCTAGCACAGACCAAAGGTATCTCCTACCTGGGGCCTCACTTCGGGGGAGGCTTAGCTGAGGTGGCGGGCCTGGCCTGAGCCCCACAAAGCTGCCATCTGAAGGTGGAGCTGCATCCACACTGGGCAGAATCTTGGTCTCAGCCCCAGCCATGGTTCCTCTGCTCTGGGAGATCTGGGGGATAGCCCCAACAGGGTCAGACTCCCGGTTCTGGACGAGCCATGGTGCTGTCTCCTTGTCCCACGGCCACTTGACTGCCAACGCATTGTCCAGCAAGAGGGCTCTGCAGCTGGAATCGGTATCCATTGTGTAGTCGTGGCCCTGATCGCAGCCCCATACTGCCTGGATGATGCCACAGTACTCGGAGGACAGTGTTCTCTGAAGGCTGGGCAAGGCCCCACAGCTGGCCGCATGTCCGTGCACCCACCCCACTAAGCCATGCAGGCACCGGGGAGTCGAGGTGATCAGATCCACTGAGAAGAGTCAACAGGAAGTCAGCCCCTGGGCTGGCCAGCTCACAGCCCACCCCCCAGAACTCCCACACCAGAACCAGACTCACCCAGACACACTCCCTCCTCCGCTGCCATGGGGGCCTGAGCACCAACCCTGCAAAGGATCAGGGCAGCTATGAGGAGGAATCAAAGGCCCATAGAATGTCTTGTCTATGGACCTATGGAGGTCTCAAGCCTCCCTAGGTATCTCTACCCAGAAGCCCTGTCTCCTTCCCTTCTACAGCTGCCTCTAACCCTGAGGACCCAAGGCAACCTTGCCACCCCCAGCATCTCTATCCATACTCATCTGCCAGCAGTACTGTGTGTGGGTGCTGATGCTGGCTTCTACAGAGTGGGTACAGCCTGTCCACCCAACCCTGAGGTTCCTATCACAGGACACCCTGCCCCTAGAGCAACACTCAGCACATAGGGTGCTGAGTTCTCTTGAATGATCCAAAAAACGCCTACTTTGCACAAGACTTCCGCTGGCCTGTTGGGGACACGTTGACCCTCTGCAAGAAGGACCTGAGGAGGTTGTGGCACTGGTAGAACTGGGCATGGCAGCTCTTGCAGACAAACTGGGACAAGGATGGGTCCTGGTGCACAGCCACACCCAGCAGGTGCTGGAAGTCCCTGATGAAGACAGGCTCTCCTGGGGAAGGTTTCTCTGAGCTGTCCCCAGATGCCCTGTCAGAGATGCTGCGGAGACTCCGTGAGGAAAACTTTCCGTGGCAAAGGCGACAGTGCCCCATGGCAAGAGCCCGGCCTGTTCCTGGGCAAAGTAGATGTCAAGAGTTGGCAAGTAAGCCTGGTTACTGAGCATAGGACACTCATACAAGTTCTGGGGCAGTTTGTGCCTGCATCCTGAGGCCCATGCTCCCCAACCAGCCTCCTCACCTGGAGGAGACTGCCCTCCCGGGGCCACCCGGTTCCCTCAAAGTCAGGCCTTAGGAGCTGGGTTCAGCACAACATTACATCTTTGGAGGCCTACTACTAGCTCAAGAAACCTTACAAAGAACTCTAAGTGCCTTCACGATGGCGGTCTTCATTTCTGTTCACACCATCCTTGTGAGACCAGAAATGAAAGCGTTGCATCCAGCCCAGCTGTGCTGCCCACCCTCGGTCTGCCGAATGTGCATGTCACCTCTCTCCTGCCCCTAGAAGAACTGAACGTGAGCGCTCAGGAGAAGCAATCCGTAAGTGGCAAAGTGTTATACAGTGCACGGGAAGGGCACTGCGCTAGTTGCCCCAGTCTGCTGCTTACACATACAGCTCGCGCAGCTTTCCGCACAACTTTCGGGCTACTTTTAACCCAAAAGAAACAGATCCAAAGAGATCGGGCATCGATCCCAAGAGCGTACTTCAATCCCATACCTGTCTAACTTCCGCTCGGGCTCTGAACCCCAGCGAACTGGAAAAGACGGGCGTGCTCGAGGGGTGCTGGTCGGACCCACCTGCCTCGTCCGCGCCGTCCTCGACGGGATCCCCGCAGGCCCGCGCCGAGCCCCAGCCGAGCCGCGCCGCCGCCGCCAAGGTCTCTGCACCTTCGCCACGGGCTGGGCGACCCCGCACGCGACCGCTACCCGCTCCCCCGCGCTGCCGTGCAAGCCCCGGCGATAGGAAACGGCCGAGCCGGTCCCGCTTCATGGCGGCGGCCAACCCAAGAGCCGGCGCAGGGCTGCTCGGGGCAGCGCGGCTCCGCCCGGCTGTGGTGGCTCAGTTCCGCTCGGCCCTGCTCGGCTGTGTTCGACTCAGCTCGCTCGGCTCTGTTCGGCCCCACTCGGTCCCGCTCGTCTGCCTGCTCGGTTCCTCTTGGAACCGTCGCATCTGCCCGCTCGGCTCCGATCGGTTCCGCTCGGCCCCTCTCAGTTGTGTCCGCTCAATGGCGTTCAGTTCAGCTCGACCCACTCGGCTCCGCTCGGCCCCAGGTGACTACGCACCCAGAGGGAGTAGACCCCCGCAGTTCGGCGAACCTCCGCGCGCAGCGAAGGGAGGGCGGGGCGCGGCCGAGCGGAGAGCGCGCCCTCTTCGGCCTGAGGGTGACAGTGCCCGCGGCCGCCGACCGCAACGGCCAGACTCCAATAGCTGAGAATTCGCCCCAAGCAGGCGAGAGAGGGGGCCTGGTCCCCTCTGTCCTTACTGCGGCAAGGCTGGGAAAGTGGCGGCATGCGCCAACCACAAGGGTAGAGAGACACGCGAGGCAACTGCGGGAGTTCCCCTTGCCAGTCTCCCAGCCCAGATGCAGAGAAGGTCAGCTCCAGCCACAAACAAGACCCAGACCCCGCCTCCCACGCCTACCTCCCTGACCCAGATCGGTGCACTCCGGAAGTACGCCAGCCGGAAGTGCGTGCGCGCCCCTTTGCTTTGGGCACCTCGGGTGATCCCCAAGCCCGCTCACACTGCGTTCCGCTCCGCCCCGCCCCTCGTCGCCGCTTCCCCCGCCCGGCGCCATGGCAGCTGCCGCGGCCGGGGACGGCCCGGCCAAGCAGCTGCAGAGCGCTATGAAGCTGGCCAACAGAGCCATAGAGCTGGACACCAGCAACCGGCCGCAGGTGAGCAGGCAGAGCGGGGCGGGCCGAGGGAGGGCGGGGTGGCCTGGCGGGCGACTCCAAACTCCGGTCTCGAAGCCGCTCTCGGCCTTGCTGCCCCGTCTGTCCCAGTCAGAGCGTCAGATCTGAGGTTGGCTGTGAAGGGGCTCAAGGCGGCTCCGAGGCAGCCGCAGGACAGGCAGGCCGGTGAGTGGGCGCGTGAGAGTCCCGGGTAGACGGCAGCCGGATCAGGTGGCATCCTGAATGGTCGACTGTCGCGCCCGGAGGTCGCTTGCGAGGAAAGTCTGGTGGGAAAGGCTAATAGCCACCCGACCCGGGGCTGGTGGAAAAGCCCGAGGAGCCACCTGGGCTGCCCACGGGGGAGGAGTCTGCGTTCACTTGGAAAAGCATCCTGTCCTCCCAGTTGCTTTTTTAGGGCATCAGGTCCCCTCACAAGTCAAATCCTCCTCGAAATGCATGCTGTGCTTTTCACATAGGTACAGACTTTATAACTGGGCTAAAGCAAAGCAAACACACCTCCTGTGGTTCCCGATGCTCTAACTGCTGGAGCTAGACAGAGCCTCACATCCTAGGAATGCAGGATTCAGGGTTCCAGGCTCCTGTGTATACAGTGAATCCTTAACCTGGGAGTTCAGCAGAGGGATTCCCCTTAACCTAACCCAGAAAACAATCTTGAGATTTGCAACCTCACTCTCTGTCTTCTCAGGAAATACTTAGGTCATGGAGTGAATAGTCCATGAGTTACATTAAAAGGAAACTTGTTGCAGAGTGGTAAACCAAGAGCTGAGGCTGCTTCTCTGTGGTCTGCTAAATGAATCTGAGACAGGCAGTGAGAGGAGAAATTGACACCTGTGTGGTCTCTGCCCTCACTGCCCAGTGTAGAAATTGGAGAAAGAAGGGCTCTGACATCTTTTCCTTCAAGTCTGGACACTGTGGTTACTGTTTCCACCTCCTATACTCACCTGTCCACCAGGCTAGATGTCTCTGAGAAATGAGCAGGCACTACTGCTCCTGTTTCCCGCAAGGACACCAGGCAGGTATGATACAACCATTCCCTTCTGCTGGCCTAAACTCTGCCATTTCTCCTTCCTGGACACAGGAGGCATACGTGGAATACCTGAGGAGCATCCATTACATCTCCCAGGTGCTACTGGAGGAAGTGGAATTGACTAAAGGTGCGACAACCTTGCCGTTGCTGTCCCTCAGTGGGTCCCAAGCTGGGGTGGGGGGGATCTCCTATGTCCTTCCAGCCTGGTCATTAGCAGAAGGTGATCCATGAGCTACAGTGCCACAGTTTGATATTAAGGGGATAGGTTCTAGAGTGGAGCAAGATACTGGCCCAGGGTAGGAAAGAGTGAGCTGCACAAAGACAGGTGTGTTCCCAGCACAGGGATATGGGCAGGACTGTGTATCTTGGGTAGGTGAAAGCAAGTTCATGGAGGCTCTGAGCTCTGTGGGAGAGCCCAATACAGGGACAGAGGTTCAGGATGCTCTGTAGGGAGGACAGTGGGGCCTGCACCAATGCCAGGGAGGAGGAGTGAAGGGTTTGGGATAAACAAGCCTTGCTGGGGGCTGGTGGGAGCCACAGGGCCAGAGGATGTTCAAGCAGATGATGGAGTCACAGTAGACAGTTATTAAGTCTGGGGAGGTATGTGCTTGGGGAGGATGTCCTTGTTTTCATCTCAGCAAGAACCTGACTTACAGTGAGGCTGACAGTAACCGGTCTTTCTATCCCTGCCCCAGATGCCTGGGAAACAATGCCCCCTGACACCTCAAAGATGCTAAAGCTAGCTGAGCAGTGCCTGGAGCGGGCCCAGTCAACAGCTGCCAAACTTGGTGGGTGACCAAAGAAGGGGACTGACCTGGGTACCCCCCAATCTTTGCTTGGTGGGACAGTCCCTGCCTGGCTGAGACTGGCTGAGCCTGGCTGCGCATATGGCTTGCAGGGAAAACTCTCCTGAAGCCAGTGGTGCCCGTGGCTGCTGCAGCACCGCCTGCTGGCCGACACCGCCGGGTATGCTCAGATGAAGGAGGGAAGCTTTCTCCATTCCTGCCTCCTGAGATCTTCCAGAAGCTTCAGGCAGTAGAGTCCCAAAATTCCAAGAAGTAAGATGACAAGATGGGAGGTATGCAGAGCCTGTGGTTGGGTTTGGAGGCCAAGCAAAATTAGCTTCCTATGGGGAATTTAGTTAAATGAGTCACAGAGGTGGAGGTGTAGCTCAGTGGGAGAGTTTGGCTAGCATGCTCAAGGTACTGGGTTCAGTTTCCAGTACCTACAGGTTAGAAATAGCCATTTACCTGGCAGAACAAATACAAATCTTTTAAGGAAGTAAGAACTTTGATCTTTCATAAAATTGGTGACATACAGAGACATCTGAACACAAAAGGAAATATGAAACTAGCAGTCTTCCTGGCTAGCATAAGGTTATGAGTTCAATCCCTGGTACAAAAAAAAAAACAAACAAACAAACAAAGAAAGAAAGAAAGAAAGAAAGAAAAAGACACTCTGAGAGAATGATAGTAGAAACTGAACTGCAAAGCTTTCTAGTAGAACTGTCAGGCATATATTAAACAAGTGTTCCCTGCTGCTGCGCATGGTGGCTCACACTTGTAATCCCAGCACTTGGGAGGCTGAGGCAGGAGGATCGTTGGGAGTTCGAGGCTAGCCTGGGCTGTAAAGTAAGTTCAAGGCCAGCCTGAACTGCATAGTGAGACCCTGTCTCAAAAAGACCAATAAATAAATAAAAATAAACAAGTGTTCCTTGTATTTAGACAAACAGCAGGCAAGTTTGAAATCACCTGCAGGCAGCAAGAAACTATAAAAGCAGACTAGCAAATAAAGAACCAAGTAGAGATGAAAGAAATAAAGAGACTATAACACTGAAGTGATTTTTAAAAAACTAGTTGGAAACAAAAAGAAATTATATTGTCCAGTAGAAATGCACACATACATACCAAAATGAATAGCCAAGTTTATAGCAGTGGAGTAAATATAGCAGCAAACAAAATGAGTAAGTTGGCAATACAATCAAAATTTGCCTATCATGTATCACAGGAACAAAAAATGCAAGAAAGGGAAGGTCTAACATATACTTTTTGAGGTTCTACAAAAAGGAAAGAAAATGAAAGAGACACATTATTGAAAGATGACAATTTTCTAGAAGTAATGAGAGATACTGATACATAGGCAGAAAGCCAGTAGCTTAGGACCAGGTCTTCCTGCCCACTGCCAGGAGTACCCAGGTGCCTTTTCTGTATCTGCAGTGTCCGGGCAGGGCCAGGTGTGGACCACAGTCTTGGTCCTCCACCTTTATCTCCTCCCCTCTGGAGGAGCTATTGTTCCAGGATCCCACACCCCAGGAAGCAGGCAGAGTTCTCCACTTTATGCTTTCAAACCAGTCTCTCTTTGGCTTGTTCCAAGCCTTTGACAAGGTTCTTGTTGGAGATTTTTATAAAGTCTCAGAGGTCCAGCTTCTCGTGAGAAATCCAAAGTACTGGTATTACTGAGGCTAATGTTATGGCAGAATAGAAGGGGCAGGTTCCTGCAGTCCACCTAGACTCTGCATCTCCTTCCTGCTCTGTCACCACCACCTCTTCCTCCCCTGGTCTCACAGCAAGGTCAGGAGGGGTGCAAAGGAGGCCATTGGGGTCACCGGAGCACTCCTGGGCTTCCTGATCTGGGTAGCAGCTTGTCACCACTTCCAGGGAGTTAACACCGCTGGAGGAGGCCTCCCTACAGAACCAAAAACTGAAGGCTACCTATGAGGCCCGGATGGCCCGTCTGGACCCTAGCCAGGCTATGCAGAAGACATCACTGGTGAGCAGAGCCTGAAGAGGGCCCAGGCTGTCCAGGAATGGCCCAGGCAGTGGGAGGAACTGCCTCACTCCTGCCTTGCCTCCTAGACACTGTCTCTGCAGCGGCAGATGATGGAGAATCTGGTGATTGCCAAAGCCCGAGAGGAGACAGCATCCTTTCAGACTGTTCCTGTTGTCCTGAGGGGAGAATGGGGAGAAGGCTGTGGGAAGTACGTTTTCAGGGAGATAGCGCCCTGGGCCCTCCATGGGCTCTGGTTCTCCATTCAGCACAGTGACTGCTTGCCATCCTCAGGTCCTTGGAGATGGGGCTCTCCTGGGGCCTCCCCTGGGAACTGCCTCTCCTTTATCCCCCATCCCTCTGGCCTTGCCCACTCAATGGACAGCTCCTTGGGAGTCAATAGCAGCTGCATCTGCCACTGGGACCCCTGGGATACAGAGGATGCTGGGGTGTGAGCAGATGAGGGTCCCAGAAGTGGTAGGGAGAGCCCAGGTCAGGCATGCTGGCCCCTTAACACTGCCATCCCAGCTGCAGCGGAAGATGGAGGAACGCCGGCTGCGGCTCCAGGAGGCTGCCAACAGGTGCAGCTCCTTCCTGCCTTGGGCCAAATAGGGAGGTCTGGTGGTGGGGCTTGTGTGCCTGCATGTCCAGCCCTGGGTCCCCAGCCTGTCCTTCTTCACCAGGAGGTTCTGTAGTCAGGTTGCCTTGACCCCCGAGGAGCGGGAGCAGCGGGCCCTCTATGCAGCCATCCTTGAATACGAGCAAGACCATGTGAGTGTTGCTGGGCTGACAGGGTAGGCAGGGAAGCCAGGGTCCTGTGGGTCTCCTGGTGTTGAGACCATCTACACCCTGGGGAGGGTAAGGGGCATCCCATCGTGGGGATCCACTGTGCTTTCCTCCAAGGTCCCTTGTCCTGCAGGACTGGCCAAAGCACTGGAGGGCCAAACTCAAGAGGAGCCCAGGAGACCTGTCACTGGTGACCAGTCTAGTCTCTCACCTGCTCAGGTACTCCTGCTGCTTGCTTGGTGACATAGAAGGGCAACTAGAAAAGGAGGAGATTAGTTAGGAGGGCTGAGAAGGTAGCTATAGGGAGTGAAAGGCCATAGGGTGAGGGACTCCCACAGTGGGACTCAAGCTATACCTCAACTCCCCTTTGCACAGAGGGCTTTTCACTGACTTCAACTTTCCAGATGGGACTAGTCACACTCTGCAACATTCACTAATAAAGTGTGTAGATCTCTTTTGTGGAATCTTTGACAGGAAGACAGATCTGTAGATAGCCAGTTGTCAGAGACAAGGCCATGAGGCTCACATAGCTCAGGTTCCTCAGCCCCCAGGCCAGAGGCTAGCAAGTACACTGCAATTCTGTGCAGCTTGGGTATGGGCAAGGGTGCATGGCCTCATGGCCAGGCTGTGCCCTGCCCAACAGCTGCTTCTCTCCTTGCAGCCTTCCCGATCACCCGATCTCACAGCTGCTGAAGAAACTGCAGTGTGCAGTGTACAGCACACTGTATCCTGTTGTGAGCCGGGGTAGCATCGGTAGCATCAGCACTCTGTCCACCCCAGGCAGCTGCTCCCTGCCCCCAGATGCTGACAGGCTGCCGGCTCCCGGGAGCCGGCGTCTCCGCTCCTCCCAGAGCCTGTACTGCATGCTGTCTCCCCCAGAGCCCAGTGTGGCCCCACAGCCCCAGGATGGACCGCCTGCCATCTCCTCCCTCCTCCCCAGGCCCCTGGACAGAGGAGCAGATGGTAGTCCAGCTAGGCCCCCGTCACCCCTGGTGGATATCTTGTCCCACCTGCCTGAGAAGGACAGCTCCTTTGAAGACCTAGAGCAGTTCCTGGCTAAATCAGAGAAGTGGAGCTGGGGCTCTGGGGCACAGGCTGAGCCACAGGTCCAGGAGACACAGAGAGAGCCCTTGCTGGAGTGTCTGAAGAGCACAGTGAAGGACATTCACAACGCCATTGGTGAGCTGTGGGCGCCGCCCTGCCCATGGCCAGGCACTCTGCTGGCAGCCCTGTCCCTCAAGGTGGCACTCCTTTTGTCCCCAGCCATGCCCACCCTGGGCCACATGGGGCCAGGGAAGCATGCCCACTCATGCCTTGTTTGTCCTAGCACATTTCACTGTGGTAGTTGACTAGGATCTGTGGTCAGCAGGTGGTCTTGGCTGTGCCACTAGGCAAGGCTTGTAATTTCGCAGCAAGAAGACTACGCACCATTTACCGTGCTGACTGTGGCTCAGCCTCCAGCCTTCCAACTTTGGTGCTAGGCTACAAGTGGCTTGTGAGGCCTTCTAGATGCAGGCTTTGGGCCCGGCAGCCAGAGGCCACAGTCTCAAGTTCTCACTGTGGTGATCATGCTCCCTGCCCTGCCCATCCCCCTTCCCGTGATTGTAGAGTCCTTTGAGCTCCTGCAGACCTGATGCAGGTTCTTTCAGGAAGGAGCCCTCCTTCCCTCCTCAGGCTCCTTGGAGGAATGGGAAGCTGGGGCCCCAGGCCACAGGGACAGGCTGGGCAGGCATTCTCTGTAGGCTTAGCCAGGAGGGCCCTAATGAAGTTCTCACTCTACTCCGGCAGATAGGCTGCTCTCGCTGACTCTCCTGGCCTTTGAGAACCTGAACACAGGTGCTTGCAAAGACCGCTGCCTGGCCTGTCTTGAGGAGCCCTTCTTCTCCCCACTGTGGCCCCTGCTACTGGCACTATACAGGTACCGCCCCAGCCTGGCCACCAACCCCAGGCCTGGCACTACCCACTGCTGTCTTTGAGGTCTGTCTGGGTATTGACCATGGCCTGCTCACTTCCTGTTCACTGAGGCTGTTCCCAGAGGTTCTGGTTTGTGGGTGGGCCCTGCCCACTCTCCACAACTGGGGTCCTCATTGCTAGCTTACCCAGGCTGAACCCCAGATCTAGCCACAGCCAGGCCTGTCTCCATGCTGGTGTCATGGGGTGGCTGAGACTGACCTCTCTGCCCTAGGAGTGTGCATCGCACCCGGGAGGCTGCCCTGAGCAGGAGCATGGAACTCTACAGGAACACACCCCCCACGGCCCTGGGCATCCCCACCAAGCTCCTCCCCCGGGGCCCTGAGGGCAAGGGGCCTGACAGCTATCCCTACTGCAGTGCTGCGCAAGAGCTGGGGCTGCTAGTACTGGAGAGCTGCCCACAGAAGAAGCTGGGGTGCATTGGTATGGGAGTTTGGGGGGCAAGCAGGGGTGTGGTCAGGTATAACAGATACTTTCCCCTCTGTGCCACAGCCCCACTCTGAGGGGTGTACTCCCAAGAGGGGTGCACAGTCTTGGGAGAAAATGCCTCATACAGCTGCATTTCCGTGCCATAGTGAGAACCCTACGAGCCATCTGTGTTTGTGCTGAAGACTACTGCCGCACCCAGGAATTCATGCCTGAAGCTGGACCCCAATTCCCTGCAGCTGCAATGTGAGTCCCAGGACAACTGCAGGGACACTAGACCTGAGGCTGTCTTATAGAGGTTAGGGTAGGAGAGGACAACCCTGCTCTGTGCCTGACCCCTGGGTGATCTGGTCAAAATAAGGTTGCATCTCCCAGAAGCCTGCATTGAACACCATTTGCACAACTTGAGGGAGCCCCAGCAAGGATACTCCTCCCCTGACTCCCCAGCTGGGGGTTTCTGGCATGTACTAGGAGAGAAAGGCTGTCCCCACCTAAGCCATGAAGCTCTGTGATGCTTCATCCTACCTTGACCCACCCTGGGCTCACCTGTGGTTAGCAGCCTTTTGACTTGGAGCCAGTGTGCCCTCTCAGAGCCTATGAGCTCTGCTTCTGGCTGCCCTGCATTAAGAATCAGGGCTGGCTATGAAGACATTTGTCATTGTGGGTGCAGGGGTCCAGCCCCTGCCCTGCCTTAGCCTCAGGGGAGGTCAGAGCTGTACAGTGCTCTTCTACACACTGGGGGCAGTGGCTGCCCTACACCAGGTCCAGCAGCAGATGCCAAAGAAACAGGGCTGGTTGCTCTAGGCCCGTTTACTACCATGAGTTTTGGGCTAAGTCTGCAGGTCCCACCTTAGCCTACCTTGGAGCCATCAGGCATCCTGCCCTAATGGGTCAGTCAGCCTTGAGCCTTTGCATTGAGCCTGACTCTAGACTCCTTGTTCTCCTGGGCCTTGCAGAAGCTGCTGGGCTGAGTGCCATGTGGCCTCAGTGCACATGGACCTACCTAGGACAGGTATGGAGGTCTGGTTTTAAGCTGAGCAACCTCAATCTCAGGGGCAGCCACCCATGGCCTGGAAAGGACCCTGGGAAGAAGGGGCACCCAGAAGCCTGAGAGGTCCCAGGAACAGAGGAGCAAGAGAGCACTACATTGGCATACTTGGCCCTGCCACTCGCACAGGCACTCCTGCTGGTGTCTTGCACTACTGGTGGGTGGGACAGTGCCAGGAGAGCAGCCAGCTCTCATGTTTGGGGAGTTGATGTTTGGGGCCACATGTTTGGGGAGTTGATGACCACTCTAGCCCCAGAGCACACTAGCCATGGTGCCCCTGCTCGGCAGTGGTGCGGATGACTTGCTGCCCATCTTATCCTTTGTGGTGCTGAGGAGCGGCCTTCCCCAGCTGGTGTCAGAATGTGCAGCCCTGGAGGAATTCACCCATGAAGGGTAGGAACCCCCAGGTTGGGGGACAGGGATCCTTACAGGAAGACCTTGGTAGCTGCTACCCTATCCCTGATCTAAACTGCTGCATGAGGGAAACTGACCCCAGCATGGCCCCAGACCCCTAGACAAGAACTGAGGGGCTATCCCCAAGGGCAGACCTGTCCCAGGGCTGTTCCCCTACCCAGCATCCAAGGGTGAGGAAGGTGATGGGGAGAAGCCTCCTTAAAACCCTAGCTGTGGCCCCTTTGGCCCGAGTCCTAGCCTGTGGAAGCATGGGGAGGGAGGGTCATGTCCCCTGCAGGTGACACCTGTCCCTGTGCATGCCTGTTAGGTACCTGATTGGAGAGGAGGGTTACTGCCTGACATCACTACAGAGTGCCCTAAACTATGTGGAGCTGCTACCTCAGGGTACACTGGGCAAGTAGTAGAGGGGCACCTCAGTATACCTGCTGAAGACGACTCCTTGGTCTCCATGCTGCTCTGCACTCAGGTGCCAGGCACCAGGGGCAGCCAGCTGTGGCCCCTTTCTGGTCTGCAGCTGCCCCCAAGGCTCAGGGCAGCCTCTTCCTGCAGCAGGATGGGCACATCAGTTCTGTGTACCTGCTGTCCTATGCTGGCCTCTGAGAGGCCTTGGGAAGGAAGCTTTGAGCTGCCCACCCTCAGGAGCACTGCACAGAGGGACCAAAAGTCAAAGGCAAGAACTGCCCTCCCTTGCCTGATCCTGGGCACAGTGGGGAAGAACTTGCTGTTTATTTATTGGGCAGTGGCTGGCCTGTCCCATTCTGGGCTTGGAGCTACAATTTCTCCCCAGCAGGAGCCCCCTCCACGACTCATTGTAGCAGTGGTTAATGTATGTTCTGGGCCCTGACCAACTCCTACCCTGTCCTGCCTTTCCCAGGTCGGGGTGAGTCCAAGGGTTCCTGACCATGTGGCTACCAACTGGGCCCAAAATAAAGAGATCACTGCAATTTTCCTTGGTGTGGATCCTCCATCTCCATTCACCTAGGGCCCAGGCTCAGGCAGCACAGCTACCCAAATCCTTTGCCCTGGAGCAGGGTCACAGAGCCAGGAGAGCACAGGCTTTGCTGTCTAGGACAGCTAAACTACACCCAGAGCACCACCTGGGGCCTCTCAGGATCATCACAACACCCAGGGACACAATGATGTGCCATGGTTGTGCTTCCCACAGAGACACAGATGTCCCATAATGGTGGCACAAAGTGCCCCACAACAGCTGTGTGTTCCACCCACGGACAGGCACTCAAGTAGCCCCACTTCTGCCCATGTACACAAGGATTTTGAGGGGCTGTGTGCCCCTCATCGGAGGACAAAGGGCCTTAAGATGGCCATGCATCTCATATGGGAGGACACAGCCTCTTGCCCTGCAGTGGCAGCACTCCACCCATATGGAGGCCCATAGTGCCCAGATGGCAGGGAGTGGACAGGCAGTGCAGCATCCTCCAGGGTGGCCTGCGGAACAGGAGGCAGGAAAGAAAGAGCTCTGGAAATTCAGGTTGTACAGGAAAACAAGTGGCTAAGCACTAAGGACACAGAAGCTGGCTATGGGGTGGTGGTTGGAATCGGTGACATCCCTGCTCAGGCCTTAGCAATGATGAAAGCACTGCTTTGCAAACAGAATAGGGGATGAGCTATACACTGCGTGAGCCTGCACATACCACCCCTATGCATGGGCTGCTGGGTTCAGGTGCTGTGTTTTGCCACATGACTGCAGTAGCCTCAACATTCCTTAGGCATAGCAACCCACAGAACAAAAATGAGCAACAGACTGTTCCCCCTGGAAATCCTGTAAGTCAACAAAAAAAGGCTGGAGTCTCAATTACAAAAATAACAATGGCTACAGACAGGCTGTGTATCTAGAGAAAACAAAACACTAAGCAGGGCCACAAATGGTGGTGCACACCTGTAATCCTAGTATAGTAGGAGGCTGAGGCAGGAGGATCACAAGTTCAAGACCTGGCTGGGCAGTTTGAGGCTTAGTGAAACCCTGTCTCAAAATAAGGGCTAGGAATGTACTCAGTGCAAAGGTCCTGAGTTCAGTTCCCAGTGCTACCAAAACAAACAAATGGCTTCAAAATCACAACTAAGTTGGTGTGGTAGAGCACACCAGTAATCCTAGCATTCAAGAGGCTGAGACAGGAGGATTGCCATAAGTTCGAGGTCAGCCTGTGCTATGTACTGTGCTCAAGTATGGTCAGAGTCAGATGAGGATAGAGATCAAAAAGCCGGCTACATTTATTTGAATCTCAATGCGAGTAATGAGCTTGAGAAACCAGAAGCAAGGGTGGTGCAGTGACGCGGGCCAGGTTCGTAGATGAGCAGCAAGCCATTCTAGTGCAGCCTTCAGGACAGCAGTAAACTGTCAAAGACAGTAAACTGCTTAGCAAAGTAATTTGGGTGAGAACTGTACCATCAGCTGCAGCACTGATTCTGGTTTGAGGTACCAGGGCAGCATGGACTGTTTGCTGACTTCTGCCCTGGCAGTGGCATGGGGATGTTTCACCCAAGATGCCAAAGGGAGCCTCTCTTCCAGCCACATAGGCCTCAGACTTTCTCCCTCATATTAATAATTGCCAGTTGTAAATTAATCACAGCCTCTCCTGCTCAGCTGCAAGGTGGTCTCCTACAAAGAAATGCAAGTTAAAACAGTAACAAAAAACAACTTCATACTCACTAGAATCAGGAAGATTTTGGGAAGCTGGACAATGCCGAGTATGTAGTGGGGCAGTTGTAGGGTGGACTGGGCACTGACCAACTGGCATTACTGGCCCCAGCTGCATGTGGCTGGGGTCTCTGACCTTGTATGTCTGCCCCTTGAGTCCAGAGGAGTGACAGCTTCCACCAAGAACAAGGAAGGCAAAGGAGAAAGCATCTGTCCCCTGTAGCTATCCAGGTGGAACCAGTCACGCAACGCCATTCAAGTGTATTCACAGGTATTCACAAGTCCTCTACTTTTTTTCTCATATCTTCATCTGTGCAGGTTCATGGGGACAGTTTGTGTTAGGAGCAGCCAGCCACATGCCTCAGGGAGACTTGCCTGTGTGGTTACAATATTTAGAACGTTTTCTTTGAAATCTCAGGTGAAAATTCGGACAGAAGGCAGACAGGCACCTTTTGTCAGGCAGGTCTCATGGGTGCATGCATAGCTGTGGTTGTAGCCTGGAGAGGTGAGGAGCAAGGCTGCTGAGAAGGAGGTGTAGTCTAGCAGAAGATGGTTGCTGAAGCCAGGACCCCAACAGATTCCCTAGGGCTGCCCCTCCTCCATCCATGGAACAAGTGGAGGGGCCGAGCAGGGAAGATCACAGCTAGAGAAAGAAAATGTCTTGCCAGCCTGGGGCTCAGAGGAAGCCTGGATAGTGTCCGCTTTGCAGCTCTGGATCTGATACCGGGCAGTGATCTATCTGGCCTACAAGGGAAGCCCACCTAGCCTAGGCTGATTGTCTGGTTGTTTTCCACCTCCCTTTTTATATCATGAGGTGCCCTGTGAATGGGCCCCAGGTCCTCGAACCGAGTCTTTTGTAGCCAGACAAGCGCTCTGAACTACATCTCCAGCCCGAGGCTGCTTTTTAAATATTTTTCTGGTAATAAGAATTAAGCCAGGGAACACTGAGCTACATCTTTGGCCCTTATTTTTTATTTTGAGATAGGGGTCTTGCCTAGCTAGTGTCAAACTCGCGATCCTCATTCATCGGCGTGCTAAGTAGTGGGAATCACAGGAGTACGGCAGCACGCATGTAACCCCAGCTATGTGGAAGGCTGTGGCAGAAGGCTAGCGAGCTCGACCCAGCCTGGGCAGTTAATTTAGCAAGATCCTATCTCAAAATTTAAAAAAGAACAAAGAGGTCCTGGGATATCTCAGGGGGAAAAAAAAAAAAAAGGATGGAAGCCCTGAGGCCCCGGCCCAGCCCCCCTTGCCTCCGCCCAATCCGCCGACCCGGAGACGCCGCTCCTTCACCGGGTGCCAAAGTGCTCCGAGGGTCCGCGCGCGCAGTCCGCGTGGCTTAAGGTCAGGGCGCTGACAGAGCGCTCCTGGATATCTGCAGCACTAAGCGGTATCACCCCGCGGGGCCGACGGACAGCGCGGTGACAGGAGCCAGTAGAGAAGTTCCTGCAAGTGTCCCGCAGGGTAGGGCGGCAGCTGGCTTCGGGGCCTCCCTAGGGGTAGCCAGCGCCGCCGGGGCGGTCCCGAACCAGGCCCCGCCCATACCCGGGATAGTCGGGAGCCAAAGCCCCGCCCGCGCCGCCGGGGCGGTCCCGAGCCAGGCCCCGCCCCGACGTTGCGGCCGCTGTTTGGGGGCCGGAAGCGCGCAGCCTGGGAGGCTCACGGTGAGCGGTGTTGGCACCTCGGGGACAGCAGGGCACCGTGAGGTAGCGCCGCAGGCCACACGCTCTCCAGTGGGTGTGGGCGCGGGCTCCGGCAGGGCGTGGGTGTCGTAGGGGGCCCGCGCTGACTCGCTGCCGCACCAGGATGGGCAGTAGTTCGCTGTCCGAAGACTACCGCCTGTGCCTGGAGCGCGAGCTGCGGCGCGGCCGCGCAGGCGTGTGCGGGGACCCCTCGCTGCGCGCAGTGCTCTGGCAGATCCTGGTGGAGGACTTCGACCTACACGGCGCGCTACAGGACGACGCGCTGGCGCTGCTCACCGACGGGCTCTGGGGCCGCGCTGACCTGGCGCCTGCGCTGCGCGGCCTGGCGCGCGCCTTCGAGCTGCTGGAGCTGGCAGCTGTGCACCTGTACCTGCTGCCCTGGCGGAAGGAGTTTACCACTATCAAGGTGCGAGAGCCCAGGGGATTGCAGTGGGCACAGACCGGCGAGGGCGCCACCTGATGGGGACCCTCTTCAGTGTTTTCGTAGCCCTAGTGGCCGTGGAAACTCTAGGGTGGGCGCACAGGTCGAGGACCCATAGTAATGGTGATCCCCCAAAGGTCTGGGCTTCGCCCTTGGCTAAAGGAGGGCGCTGAAACTGGGAAGAGAACCACCGGTGGGACCATGGGGGGCAGGGGATTGCCCTGGGAGGTAGGGCTACCGCGCGCCCTGAGCTTTTTCACAAGAGTGGGAAGGCGATAACGTCAGTGCGCACGCACGTGGGCGAGGTACGCCTCCGCTGGTTGTCATGGCAGCGGCAGCCTCTCCTGCTGTGCTGGGGAGCCACTTGGTCCGCGGGGACACGTGCTGGTCCAGGTAACAGGGCTTTCATTCATCGTTTAGACCACATTGTAGGGCCCACCAGGACAAGAGCAAACAGGTGGGGTGGGCCAGCCCTAGGCGCCCACAGACTGGGCAAGGGCAGGGCTTCTTCTGGCTTTGAGCACGTTGTCTAGTATCACTGAGCCATTTCTTCTAACGAAGGGACACAGAAGTCCAATTCCTAGGCTTTCCGGAGAGAAGTACAGCGGCTGGTGCCTAATGCCTAGCAGGTGTCATCCTGCCAAGGGCCAAGACGAATGCTGCAGGGAGCCGAGTCTGAAATGCTAGGTCGGTCCTGATGGTGCTCTCCAGTCTTCCCAGGCTTTGTAGTTTAGAAAGCACTTTCCCACCTGTTATTCCTGCACTCACACCAGCTGCACATTAGTCTCTACAGAGCTTTTAAAAATGGTTCATCCATCGTGTAATACCACATTGCAAGGGAAAATGCACCACAGAGGCAAGGAAACCTCTGCAGGATTGTTGCGGGGAAAGACCAGAGTAGTGTTTAAGAAGCTGCCTGTTCTGCTGGGGATGGTGGTGTACCCCTGTAATCCCAGCACTTGGGAGAGTGGGGCCAGAGGGTCACTGTGAGTTGGAAGCCAGAATAGGCTACATAGCAAGACCTTGTCTCAAAAACCCATAACAAACACAAAAAGCAGCAGCAGCAGCAGCAACCTGTTCTGTAGTCCCAGCACTCTGGGAGACTGAGGCAGGAAGATTGCAAGTTCCAGCCTACCCTGGGCAATTTTAATGACTTAGTGAAACCTTCTCTCAAAGAAATGAAAGAGTTAGGGATGTAGTTCTGGGGAAAAGGCCCATTCATATTCATGTACATCCATTAGAGTACAGGTGGCCAGTAGACCCTGAGAACAGAACTTTCAGTGCAGCATTCTTTTACTTTCGTTCTGCACTGTGAGTCAACACAGTTAGTCTCTTACATTAAGTCCCCGATTTATGAAAGAAGTCAGTTTCGGGAGAGCTTTCATAAGTCTGATGCATTTGTAACCCAACAAAGTCAGTCTATACAGGACTCCTGCAAAAGTTTACAACTCAGATGTTTGTAAGTCAGGGACTTAACTGTACTTTTAATCTTGAAATCCCTTCCATCCAACCTGCACCAAACAGACCAGACCAAGGGCAGCAGTAGAGTCACAAGCTGGCTATGGTAGTAGCAGCATGGGTTGCCAGGAGGGCAGCAGTTGACCAGGCCCTCTCTGCAGACCTTCTCCGGGGGCTACGTGCATGTGCTGAAGGGCGTGCTCTCCGAGGAGCTCCTCATCCAGAGCTTTCAGAAGATGGGCTACGTGCGCAGGGACAACTACCGCCTGATGGTCACCGCCCCACCCCCTGCCTGCCAGCTGGTCCAGGTGGCCCTGGGCTGCTTTGCACTGCGGCTGGAGTGTGAGATCTTGGGGGAGGTGCTAACCCAGCTGGGTACCAGTGTGCTGCCAGCTGAAGATCTGCTGCAGGCACGTCGGGCCAGCGGGGATGTGGCCTCCTGTGTGGCCTGGCTGCAGCAGCGCCTAGCCCAGGATGAGGAGCCACCACCCCTGCCCCCAAGGGGCCACCTTACCACCTATGGGGTACCCCTGGACCTGTACCGGGACCTGCAGGAGGATGAGGGCTCAGAGGTCAGCCTCTACACAGAGCCCTTGCCTGGCCCTGACTCACCCCCCATGGAGCTGGCCTACCGGTCACCGCTCTGGGAACAGAGTGCCAAACTCTGGGGCAGTGGGGGCCACACCTGGGAGCCCCCAGCAGAGGAGTTGTCCCGGGCCAGCAGCCCACCCTATGGGGCTCTGGAGGAGGAACTGGAGCCTGAGCCCTCCGCCTTCTCTTTCCTCTCGCTGCGCCATGAGCTGAGCCGGCCTGGAGACCTGGCTACTCCCGAGGCCCCTGGGAGCCCAGGGCAGGCCAGCCCCAGGCATAGACGGGTGGAGGGCATACCAGCCTCAGCCTATGGCCCTGTTCCTGAACCCCCAGGGTACCAGGCACATAGCTGCCTGGTGCCTGGTGCCCTGCCCACCCTGTGTTGTGACACCTGCCACCAGCTCCATGCTGCCCACTGTGCTGCACTGCCCACCTGCCGCCTAGGGCATTCACTGCGGGCACTGCTCAGTGATACTCAGCGACACCTGTGGCTACAGCGTACCCAAGTGGACACCCTGCTCTATGAAAGTCCTGGGGGCCGACCCTAGGCTAGACTGACTAGTGGTTCCAGACAACAGTTTCCATGGTGCTTCTCTGTGGGTGGCAGGGGCCCTTGGCTATCCCTTGCTGTCCTGGACAGTCTGGCCCTATATGGTGGGAAGGGGCCCTGTCCCTGCTAGCAGAGGTTGAGCTGGGCTGTAGGGACTTCCCTTGTGTCTCTCTCCTCAATGCCCAGCCCACATGTGCCAGTAGGAGGGTCAGCCTGTCTGTCCCGATGCCAGAACCTGTCCCCAGGAAGGACCCTGCCCCTTGGAGGCCCACTGACACCCCACAGTTCCTGAGAGCTTCCCGCAGTTTAGAGTTCAGGGCAAGTTGCCTCCTCCTATGTTTGGTCAGGGGGGCACTACACTACACAGGTCCACCTGGCAGGCTCCACCAGGTGCACAGCTGACCTGAGGATTGGGTGTCAGCCAGGAGAGCTTGCAGGCTGTTACCTTCCTGCCTGGTGGAAGTAATGATTCTCAGCCACCAGCACCCTGGCTACTCCTTAGCCAGGGAGGGGCAAGAGCCCCCCGCCCCACCTCCCCAGTGCCTGTAGCTGATCCCGGAGTGGCCACAGCAGCCCCAGAGGGAGTCACTCTGTCACTTTCGGCCCACATGATAAGATGGGCCAGGTCTGCCCTGTCCACTTGGGGGTAGATATAGCAACTGCTGCCTGTGCCCTATCTTCACTGTCTCCCCTCTGAACCTCCCTATCCCAACCCTGCCCAGCACCCTGGGGTTACTGTCCTTGTCACACAAGTGAGAATTCTGCAGTACATTAAACAATGGTGAAACCGCATCTATTTGGAAGGCTTTTATCTCTTCACCCCAGGATGGGCATCCATCACGTCACTTCTCCCCTGCCACACTGTCCCCAACCCACACCGGGCTCCTCCTCCCATCTGGAGTCAGCCCTGCGTGAAGTCATCAGAGCCTGTTTGTGCCCTAGGTGGCCCCAGAAGACCATGCTGGCCCTGGGCCAGGGTCCAACTCAGTGCCAGCACTCTCCCAGGTTCCATGTAGCAGCGGCATCAACAGGCATGGTGGCCCCGTGCCACCAGTAAGTGGCACTACAAGGCCCCAGCCCTCCTCCTGGCCACAGTCCACACCCTGCCTGCTGCTGAGCAGAGGCCCTCTGATCTGGAGTCCGCCCATGGCCACTGTCAGGGCTTGCACCGCTTGCTCTGGCCTTCTGCAGTGCCTGGGGCAGCCCGCTTGTTGCGGTGGTGGGGGAAGGTGGGCATGAGCTCCGGCTCGCAGGCTGCAGAAGATGGAGGCCCTCTGGTGGGCTGGGGGTACACTCCAGTCTGAAACCTAGTTCACTGAGGCCCTGGCCCAGCTCTCCTCCTCTCCCAGGGGATCTGCAAAGAGCCCACCCCCACCCCATAGACACAGAGGGCTGCCACCCAGACCCAGCTAAGCTGAGCCTGAGGGGGTGGGGAACTCACGCAGAGGCTTCTCCTTGAAGTAGGAGCTCTCCAGGCAGTCCCCTGCTGTCGCCCTGGAGAAAGGCAACCTGTTAACAGGACCCTTGGCCTCAGGGAGGCCTGTGTGCTGTGTGCCTAGCCCAGCTCTGTCTGCAACCTCTGGTCCAAAATAGGGTACATGATAAGTAGGGGTTTGCTGCCCAGAAACCAGTGGGTGCCCAGGGTAAGCCTGTGAGCCTTCACTGGGCACCTGACCCCAAGTGCCTGGCAGGGCCCTCCAGACGCAATGCAGCCTATGCTTTGTGCAACCATCTTCAGAGGGGTCTGCTGCGCTCATGAAGGCCCTTCCGTTCTGCACAGGCAGGTACCCTCTCAGGTACAGGGCCCAGAGCAGCCTAAGCAACAGGATCACCAGTCCCAGCCTGATTGTCCTGTGCACTAAGCCCCAAATCTCAGCAGCAATGTGGGTATGGTGCTGCAGGTGGCGCCCGCACCTTTTCTTGGGATCATACATGAAGAGGAAATTCAGCAGGCGAAGCCCAGCCTCTGAGAGCCACGGAAACTTGTGCTTGAGGTTGTTGTACGGCTGCTTCCTCAAGCTATACTGGCTGACGAGTGGCAGCTTGGAAAAACCCTGCAGAAAGCAGGGAGGGGGAGCTGGAGCCCCTGCAGGGACAGGGATGCAGCTGGGCAGGTCAGGGGTGGGTAGGGACACAAATGGGCACAAACCGGCCAGATGTTCTCACTCGGCGTCCCCAGCAGCTGCACGATCAGGTCAACCTGGTGGATCTCAGATGTGCCGGGGAGGAGGGGCTTGTGGGCCAACAGCTCAGCCAGGATGCAGCCCACGGCCCTGCAGAGGAGGGGTCATGAATTTCCCTGAGTACTGAGCTGGCACCGTGTGGTCAGAGGTGCCATGGAGGGGATAGACACATGACTGTGATGAGGGCGGACCTGCCTCCTGCAGACCTGAGCACAGAGGCCAAGAAGCAGCAGTGTGATGTCCTCACATAACCCCTCATTCCTGCCCCATGCCCCCAGGGCAAGCAGCCCTCTTACCACATGTCAATGCTGGTGGTCTGGGTTGTGGTCCCCAGCAGCAACTCGGGGGCACGATACCTAGACACAGACACTACTCAGCTCTGCTCCTAGCCCTGCTCTGGGCCTGAACCCAGCTTTCGCAGGGCACAGCCACCCTGAGGGCCAAGGCATCCTCAGCAACAGGGTCATCACTCCCAGCCCTAAATCCCAAACCCACAAGTACAGTGCTGCAGGCAGAGTGCCACATGGGCAGTGGAGTCCTAGGGTCACAAACTGCTGCATCCTCTGTGCAGCCTTGATTGTTCTCCCTGGGGGGCCGAGTGACACTCAGCAGAGGCAACACAGGTCTTGGTGTCCTGTCCCTGACCACCACCTTGTTTTGCCTACTGTGTGATTACCAAAAGCTACCACCTTTCCCTTTGCAGGCTTTGGCTGCTTCAGGACAAGATGGGCCTTGTGTGTGAGGCAGGTCCCCTGCGGCTACAGCCTGTCACCCTTTCCCTGGGACAGAGATCAGCTCATACAGATTCAAGACATCTACTCCCAGGGCCTCCACATTTCTGAGGGACTCACCAGAGAGTGACTACTTTGGGGGTCATTGGCTTCACTGGGACACCATAGGCCCGGGCCAGGCCAAAATCCGCTGCAGAGGCAGAGAGGGAAAGGCTAATGACTGGGCCCATAGCTGGGCTCAGGTGACAGGCAAGCCAGCCTGGCCTCCAGGACCCCTCACCTCCTCCACACGCACATATGCAAGCGCACACACACACACACACACGCACACACATGGCCAGTACCAGGCACGCACCTGTCTTCACACAGCCCTTGTCAGTCATGAGGAGATTGGAGACCTTCAGGTCCCTATGACAGAAAAAGAAGACTGGTGTTCCCAGGAAGTAGCCCCACAGGGCAGTAGATTAGAATGTCACCACAGCACTCCAGATTGTTCTTGATATATCAGTACCAGTGGTGGTGAAGGACACACAGCAGAGACTGCAGCCCTACACGTGTCTACATGGCCTAGTTCTCTCAGCTGAAGCAGGAGGAATACCTGGGGGTTTCTCAAGCTCACCTGGTCCTGGGCCTTTCTCCACAGACAGAGGAACGCAGGGTGTCCACTGTCGTCCTCTACCACTTGGAGGGCCTCCTGGCCCAGATCTTCAAGGCCCAGGACATGCCTACCTCCAGAACACACCCACAGCACAGACTGCCCATCCCGACATGGGATCCCCCACCCTGGTTCCTGCCCACCTGTGGATGATGAAGTTCCTGTGCAGGTACTGGAGGCCCCGGAGCACCTGCAGCACAATGCACTTGACCTGTGTAAGCATGAAGGCGTTGGTCACACCAGCCCACAGTGGACCCTGGCATTACCACATTGGTCCTAGTCATCAGACCCAGCAGTCCCCAAGATAGCCTCAGGAGCCTGGTATGGCTGAGAAGTATTGCTGTCCCCTCTGCTTCTCAGTGACCTATGTGCTATGTGGATAGTGGGAACCCATATTCCCAGCATCCCACATGTGCACACAGATAATGCAACATTCTCAAGCTCCCTGGGCCCAAAGGCCATGTGCCCATGTCAACACCACATACCTGAGCCTCAGAGAAGGGCGTGGGCATGTTTTCCAGGAGGCTGGCCAGGTCCTGCTCACAGTAACCCATCACTAGGAAGATGCTGTATGGAGGCAGTCAAGACAAAGCCATGCTGCCTCCTGTGTCTCCTGGCACACAGGCCAGGCCCACTGGACACCCAGGAAATAAGTTGGGACATGCACCTCTCCAGGTGGTTTCCTACCACCACCTCCTTTAGCTCCACAACGTTGGGGTGGTGCAGGCGCAGGAGCAGCGTGATCTCCCTCAGGCTGCTGATGGGGATGCCTGTGACAGAGCCAGCCAGGTAAACACCATGTGTCACAGCATCCCAGTCCTCACCCCTCAAGAGGCCACCACCATCCCCAGCACCACTCCTAGCCCTTCATGAAACAGCACCTCCTGGGCCCAGCAATGTTTGTGACAGTGCATCCTGGAGGATGCAAGGCAGACCTAGGACTTGGCACTAGGGAGATGCTGAGCTGGCATAGAAAGGGGCAGCCATGACCATGGCAGGACAGCAGGGTCAGAGAACCCACAAGTCTAGGGGGATAGAGCTGGGGAGCTGAGGCTTGAATGGGGTGATAAGTGTCCTTCCATCACCACACAAGTGCCCTGGGGTGGTTCAGTTTGGAGAAAACCTCAGGTAATGTGCACACTGCTATACCTGTGCTGAAGTCCAGCCAGAATGGCCCACACTCCTACTTCCACTCACCGTCCTTCTCTTTGTCCATCCGCACCTTCTTCAGGGCAACAATCTCATCTGTCTGTGTGTCCCGAGCCCGATCTAGAACAAGGACCCATCTAGAATAGTCTACTCCAGACCCTGTCCAAGGCCCCTCAGCTCCCCAGAGCCCTTTGTCTTGATGGCCTACTGCCTAGTGACAATTAGTCTTGCTCTGTACATGCAAATCCCGAGCTTGAGACACAAGCTACCCAGACCTTCCTCTCATACAAGATGGGCAGAGGGTGCCTAGCTTTGATCTCTGTGCTGAAAGCTGGCCTTAGCCCCACCTGTGCATTCTCCTCCTCAGTGTGTGCACTGCTGCTATGGGTTTGCTTACTATATCCAGAAAAAAACAACCGTTATTTGTGCAAAGATGGTTCCACAAAGCATTTTGTCACTTAGTGCAGCTTCCAAGCACTTGACAGAATGATACACATTCCTGGACCTGCTACAAGGTCCAGCTGCTTCAGGAAGCTCTACATGTTATCACTCTGACAGTTCCACCCCTCTGTGCTGACATCCTGGTGTACTGACTGACACTCTTCATTACCAGGACAGACTGTTAAGCGCATGGAGTTGCATCAGCAATGAAAGCTCCCCAACCAGCCTTGCTCTGGTCTGGAATGCAAGGACAGAATCCCATCCAGCCCAACGCAGTGCCATGGCAACAATGCACCCGGTACCAGATGAAGCCCACCTGAGGCTCTAGGCCCCAATGTCAGCCACTCACAAACAATGCCATAGGTGCCCTCGCCGATACGGTTCAGCTTCTCAAACTCCTTCACACTCCGGCATCGTCCTAGCTGAAAGAGAGGTGCCACCATGTGGGTGCTTGGAAGTTGAAAGGACAAGCAAAATGGGAATTTCACCCAAAACTGATAAAAACTATGTGCACTGGACACCAAAGAGAAAAGCAGCTGCATTTGGCCTTTCCAATAAGAGGAGGACAACACCAGGTCCACCATGAAGGACACTGAGAAGGGGCCCACTCACTCCCTCTCAGCCTTTGCTCCCCATATGAGGCTGATGCTGTCATAGGCAGTCCTTCCTTCTTTGTGTTGGGTAACACTACCAGGGCCATCTGGTCGAAGACACTGAATCCTCCTTGCAAGCTGAGCAAGAGTTTAACGCTGAGTTACATCGTCAGTCCTATTTACTGTATTTTTGAGACAAGGTCTACGCAGTTAAGGCTGGCTTTGAACTCACTACATAAACCAGGCTGGCCTCGAACTCAGAGATCCTCTTGCCTCAGCCTCCCGAGTGCTAAGATGACAGGTGTGCACCACCATGCCTGGCTGATCCTTTTAATTTTTTTTAGACAAGGTCTTTTTTTGTTTTTTGTTTTGTTTAAATCTCCTGCCTCAGCCTCCAGAGTAGCTGGGATTAGGGATACTACCACTCTTCTGACGGGCAAATTCCTGCCTAACACAGCTGCTTTTGCGAAGCCGTCTGAGGCTCCGAATTCAGAGCCCTGGGCCGCGCGCCGTCGCCCCGCGTGCCCCCGCCCCTCACGCCCCAGGCCCCCGCACGCGGCCGGCCGCGACGCCCATTCCCCGGCCGCTTCGATCTGGCCTGCGGGTGGCACCCCGTCGCACCCTGTGTTCTGGAGGCACTGTGAAGAAGCCTTCCTTACGGATACACTTCAGGCGGATCTGCTCCGACTCTGGGTCCGGATCCGCCATACTTAGCGCCGGTCACGCTCTCCAGGGCGCGCAGGCGCACGAACTACTTCCGGCCGCCTGGTCCTTAGCAACGGTTACTAAGGACTCTCCCACCCCCGCGTTCCTAGGGTCAGCCCAGACTGCAGAGATTGCGGGGTCGAAGAAGTGGACGGGAGACCGCGTTAATTCTCACCGTGGGGGTCGGGCCTTCGGCCTCAGCGGGCACAGTCGCCTCTGTGCCAGGCAGCAGAGGGAGTGCGAGGGCTGCAGTCGCCCGGGGCTTCTGTGCTGCAAACTCTGCCCCGCCCTGGAAGAGGAAGAGGAAAAGTCTCGGTGGTTTACAGGGCGTCGTGTCTCCTGTTTTGACTTCATTGTTGAAATCCAGCTGAGGTAGCAGTGCTCAAACGACTGGTCACAGCCAGACTACACTCGGATTGCTCTAGACCAGCTAGAAGCTGGCTTGCCTGCTAGCCTCTTTTCCCTCCCCACGTCATAGCTTGTAGCTTCCAAGAGATGTTCAAGTGACAAGGTCGATTCCAGCAAATCAGCAGTAGTCCCAGTGCTTCGAGGTCCTCCATAAGCAAGCTGCAAGTAAGAGCTATTCTGTGGCAGCAGCTGGTGACCTGAAAGCATCCTCTACGGAGGAGAGTCCCCTGTGAGGCCAGCCTCCCCCTTCTTCAGCCAGAGCCAAGGGCTGGGGCCTCATAGAGGGCAGGCAGGGGCCTGCGATTCAAGAATTGCAAGTTCCGACCTCCCCCCCCCCTCCACTCACTTTTTCCTCTACAGATTGGGAAGCTGCTTGGCTCTGGAGCCAGCTGGGAGGCCTGATGGGAAGGAAATAGGGTATGGGCCATGGGAGAGCAACTCAGGAGACCCAAGGAGTCCCAGGGGGAACACTCAGTTCACTAGGTGGTATGTGATGGATTGTGTGGAGGGTTGGAAAACTAGGTTGTTCCTACTCCTAGATGTCCAGAACACAGGTCCATCTGGGCTGCAGTCGCTTAGGTTAATGCAAAGCAAGTTTTCACTAACAAATCAACATCTGAAATAGACTAGGAAAGTATGAAGTCATATCCTCTAATCCCAGTACTTGGAAGGCAGAAGCAGGAAGAATGTGTTTGAGACCCGGTTTCAACTGTGCATTGGGACCCTGTGTCTAAAAAAAACTAATTACCTAAATAATTTAAAAAGTAGGCTTCTAAACCGGGCATAGTGACACACACCTGCAATCCCAACACTAAAAAGGCTGAGGTAGGAGGATTGTTGTGAGTTTGAGACCAGCCTGGGCTATAAAGTGATCTCAAGGCCAGCCTGAACTGCATAGTGAAACCCTGTCTCAAAAAGACCAAAAAAAAAAAAAAAAGGCTTCTGGTGGTGTGTGCCTGTAATCCCAGCACTCGGGAGGCTGAGCCTGGAGAACTGCCATGAGTTCAAGGCCAGTCCCAGCTACATTGTGAGTTCACAACCAGTTTGCCTGCACTACAAAACAGGAACCTGTCTCAAAAAAGCAAAAATAAGCCAGGTATGGTGGTGCATGCCTGTAATTCCAGCACTTGGGAGGCTAAGGCAGGATTGCTGTGAGTTTGAGGCCAGCCTGGGCTACAAAATGAGTTCAAGGCCAGCATGAATGGCATAGTGAAATTCAGTCTCAAAAAATCAAAAGAAAAAAAAGCAAAAATAATAATTACGCTTCTGCCAGATTGCTTGCTCCTTACCCCTGGGTAATTTAAAACATCTATGCAAAAGTCTTTAAACAATATCCTGTCTTCATGCTATACTACATTCTTTAGGTTGTATATATGTATAAATATATAGAGGACTAGATGCATGTCCTAGATAGGCCTACGTGCATGTATGTATATTAGATAGGTGTGCATGTATGTGTTACTATTATGGGCATGCATATTGTATGCTTGCATGAATACATGTATTGCTGGATGGGCTTGCATGTGTGTACCACACAGTTTTATGTATGTACTACATAGGACTATATGTACTAGATAAGAATAAATATAACAACAGCCTGTATATATTATGTGTGAGTTAGAACTATATGTGTGTCATGTACGTACTATATCATCCTCCTGTTATGTGTGTATGAGGCAGGACTGTATGTATATATGAAATACACAGGCATATATATATATATATATATATATATATATATATATATATAATGTATATATACTACATAGGACCACATGCATGTATGTACCAGGTAGGATTGTGTGCATGTACTAAGTGATGGCACATGTATGCATGCATATACTAGCTAGGACTAGATGTATGTATGTGTGTACTAAATAGCCCTGTGTGTATGTGTGTGTAGTAGAACTGCATGCATGAATGTATGTACTAGAGAGACAGAACTGAATGTATGTGTATATGTATGAGATAGGACTGCATATGTGTGTGTATGCAGCAGATAAGACTGTATCTGTGCGTGTTAGATATGTAGACTGCATGGGTGTAGGTAGTGGGTAGAACTGTGTGTGTGTAGTAGACTGTATGTAGTAGGTGGGATGTGGGTATGCACAAAGTAGGACTGTGCGTATATATATGCTACATAATGCTGGATAGGACTGCAGCTGTTTACTAGGTAGGACTCTGTGTGCTTATGTAGTAGATAGGACTGTATGTGTCTGTGTGTATATATATACTAGCTAGGCAATTGTATGTAGTAGGTAGGATTGTGTTTGGGTATGTGTGCACAAGGTAAGACTATGTATATGTATGTATACTAGGTAGTACTGCACCCATGTGTATGTACTCTACAGGACTGTAAGTGTGTATATATGAGATAGGACTATGTGTGTACTAGATAGGACTGCGTGTATGCTTGTCTATACTAGACAGGGCTGTGTGTATATTGTGAATGTATTAGCTAGGACAATGTATGTAGTAGGTAGGACTGTGTGTGTGTGCTAGATAAGAGTTGGTATTTGTGTGCATGCATATACCAGGTAGGCCTGCAGGCTTCTGTAGGATGCTGGCCCAAAGGTTGCAGTGAGGTTAACCATCAGTGAGGCTGTGCCATGGCATCATGTTGATCCCAACCGACTTGCCATCCTTGGGACCTCTTGTCCATGGAGCCAGAAAAAGGACAGCACTGGCAAGGCCACTCTCACAGCCTAAGTGCACTGGCTGTGCTCCTCCAGATACAGTCTGTATTATTTAAGCCTTTCTTTTTCTCTTTTGCAATACTAGGGACTGAACCTGGGGCTTGAACACAGCCACAGCCTTTTTATTTTTATTTTTTGAGACAGCATCTGACCAAGTGATTAAGTTGTTCTAGGCTGGGCTAGAACTTGCAATCCTCCTCCCTCATCCTCTAAGAGTGCTGAGTTACAGTCATGCACCAGCACATTTGGCTCTTCCAGGCCTCATTGCTCTGGGTCAGCTCACAGTCAGTTAGGAGCCCTTGCCAGTGTGTGGTGGCTTTCCACCCTCTGCCCTGAGCCATTACATATAGCTCAGTCCTCAGACTCTGACTTATCCCCAGAGTTTGGGGCGCAGTGTCCACTGTAACCTCCAGGTGCTGCCCCACACTCCCTCAAGAGGAAGTTGACGGGGCTCTGGCTGCCTACAGGGTCAGTAGATGACACCACTGAGCTAGGACAGCCCCTAGCTCACTTGTGTGGCACACAGGGCATCTGAGCAGGTTCCCTTCCATGCTCCATCAAGCCACTATGGCTGTGGGACTAGGTCACAGTGGCAGTCACCACAGTGGGCACCCCATGGGACAGAGCATGACTCAGTGCACACACAGCTGCCAGTGCACATTTATTCCTTGGCCTGGGGGGTGAAGGCGGCAGCTGTGCTGGGGTTCCTGTGTCGAGAGTAGGGGCCCCAGTTGGCCTGTTCCTGAATGGTCCTCTGGTCCTCGTTCTCCAGGAAACTGTAGCTGTTTAGGGTCTCGGTGGAGGCCCGAGTGATGATGATTTGTGGAATGACAGTTTTCTTCTTGCTTGACTTCTTCGAATCAGGTTTCTCTAGAGGGAAGAAAACATCCAGACATTTAGAGGGTGGTAGAGATGCATCCTCCACAACATGGCCCATGTGGGTCGGAGGAGAGGAACAGACTGTGTCAGCAGAAGAGATGCCACACTTCCCAAGTGGATCTGCAGCTCATCTGCAGGTTGTGGAGGCTGGCTGTGGTGACAGATGGAGCGGTAAGTCTGCTGTAGCAATTCAGGTCCCCATGCCCAGGTTTCCAGGGTCCTCTGGTCAAGTCTCCCCCACCCAGGACTCTACCAAATGCTTTACTGCAAGCTTTAGAGATGGACCTTTTGATGTTGCCCACGTTTCCTTGTATTTACAAGGAGTGGGTCAGCTCTGTGCAGCGCCAAGGCTGCCATCTGGTACGGGGTGGGGCACGCAGCATCAAGGCTGAGGTGGGAGGGGGTGTCCTGGCCTTTGTTGGCATGGCTGCATGCTTTAAAAAATCAACTACAGCTGAGCATGGTGACACACATCTGTAATCCCAGTACTTGGAAGGCTGAGGCAGGAGAATTGTGAGCTCGAGGCCAGCCTGGGCGACATAAGCAGGAAACTAAGAAAACTAAGAAAAAATTCTCAGAAAACTAAGAAAAAATTCTCAAAACTACAATTACACTGGTGAAATGGTTGTGCAACACACTTTGTCCCCTTCCTAGAGCCCTCAGGGGCTGATTACGCAGTAGGGTGAATAGTCCTTGGTGAGGACAGGAATAGCATTTATTTATTTATTTATTCATGTGGTGACAAGGATAGACCCTGGGCCTTGCCCAAGCCAGGTCGGTGCTCTGCCTGAGCTGAACTTGACCTCGATGGCTTCCCCGAGGTGTCCCATCCTGAGAGAGCAGTAACTACAGGGCATAGTAGCACAAGGCACTGTGTGTAAGTCCCTTGAGCAACATTTCATGGCAATAGAGGCACAGCGAGCTAAGTCACCTGCCCAGAACTGGTCCTCAGGGTGGCAGAGGAAGACATGGGCACTCAGCCTTCAACCTTGACCAAGCGCATGGTCTGTGCTGGGTGGCTGGGCTGTCCTTCCTTTTTGTCTCTATATGGAGCCAAAAATGGCATTTCATGGCCAGGGATTTAGCTCAGCAGCATAAGCGCCTGCCTGGAAAGTGCAAGGTCGTGAGTTTGATCCCTGGTATCAAAAAAATAAAGGCATTTCACCATATTTTATATTTGCAGTAAATTGCAGATTCATTTTTACATTGATTATAAAGTCTTATATATTATGATTTTAAAAGGTTATGAGTGTTTTTAATTAAAGCAAATATACAGTGGTGGGGTATGCTTAGTATATACCAGGCCCTCAGTTCTATCCCTAGCACCCCAAAAATAATCATAAATTAATAAATATAGCCAGACACAGTGGCACATACCTGCAAACTCAGCTGCTCAGCAGACTGAGGCAGGAGAATCACAACTTTGAGGCCAATCTGGGCAACTTAGTTAGATCCCGTCTCCAAAAAATGTGATAAAAGTAATAGCATTGACTTATAAATTGAACATGCTTATGTACCAATTCTCTATGATAAATGTAATCATTATGTACTATAACACGTACTAATAAAAAATTGAAAGGCACATCTTCCAAAAGTTTTCCATGCCTACACCCACACTCAGCATAGAAGGGTGTTTTCCACTCAGCACTGAAGCTGGGCTGTGCCTGAGGTCTGCACGCTGCCATGGCTCCTCTGTCCAAGGGGTCCCAACTTTCATGCAAATGGTTCCTTCAGTGTGAAGAATGTAGGTCATTTCCAACTTTTTTAAAAACCAAATGAAACACCTATTTATCATATAAATTTTCTTTAAAACCTGAGCACTTCCCTGAATTTATGGTTGCCATCCTGGTGCCATCAGAGGACGTAGGTATGCTAGCTCCCATTTTGGAAGTAAGCGTGATGAACCTTCTGGATGTCAGATCCATTGCTCAGGGTCACCTGTGAGAATGTCACCAGGATGGGGAAGTTTGGGGGCCATGGAAGGATTCTACTTGTGCTGCTCACTGCAGATGAACACAGCCAGGAGCCCGGTCAACTGCATTTTATTTCTTATTATTTTTCAGAGAGCCTAGGACCTCGGCTGTGCTATACAAGGGCTCCACCACTGAGCTAGGACATCAGGACTCCCCCGCCCTTTTTTTTTTTTTTTTTTTTTTTTTTTGCGGTACCAAGGATTGAACTTACAACCTCGCACTTTGCCAGGCAGGTGCTTATGCCACTGAATTTTTTTTCTTTTTTTTTTCCAGTACTGGGGATCAAACTCACAACCTTGCACTTGCCAGGCAGGCACTTATGCCACTGAGCTAAATCCCCAGCCCTAGGATTCTACTTTTTACTTTTATTTTGAGACAAGGTCTCGCTAAGTTTTCCAGGTTGGCCTCAATTTGTCTCTCTGTTAGCTGGAACTACAGGAATGCCCCATCATGCCCTGCATGTCAAGTGCTTTTTGCATGTTCTTACATGGTGAGTACAGAATAGAATAGGAGAGTCACGGTGTTAGAACAGTGATGCATCTGGCTATGTTCTAAGTATCAAAGATGAGAGGAAGAGAGGTGACTGCCCTGATTCTGACACCCTTATGTTTTGTTGTTCACCTTGGTATCTATAAGCAACACAGGTAGGGGGGAGACAGTATTTGCACAGGCTGTTACCCAAGGAACCCATGGCCCATGGCATGTTCTCCTTCCTTCCTGGCCATGAGGCTATGCAGCTCTTAGGGGTTGCTTTGTAACCTCCCTTGTGGCCCCCTGTGAAGCATGACTACTGCGTGGGACCTCCATCTCCTGTCTCCCATGGGTGTGGCTCTTCCTGGATGTGCTCTTCCTCCCTCCCATGGGCTGCCACCCAGTTGGGATGGTGACCCAGTAGACCACGCTGAGGAGTACAGCCCTGCAGGGTGGAAGAGTGGCTCCGAGGAAGAGTTGGGATCTCTCATCATGTGAAGAAGAGCATCCTGCAGCCTTTTTACTGTCCAGTTCCATGAAGCCGTGCGAGAGGAAATTCAGTTTTATCCTCTCAGTATCCAAACTGTGAGATCTGGTTCGTCTCACAGATTAGGTTTGAGCTTGAATCTTGCAGAACATTTCCAGGAAAATGGAAAGTAGAACACTGACTTCAAGTCCATATTTTGCCTTCCTTCCTTCCCCAAATGCAGAGTTCGGGTGACAGGACAGTTAAACTGGATTGTTAACCTGATTGATTGCCTTGCAAGCCATCTAGGGGATTAGAAAGGACATTCTGGATGTGTCTGGCCAGGTCATGGGGATATAACTTTAGGGGCTGTATGTTTCCCTGACCTGTCCTCTCTGGTGCTGTCCCCTGCTCTGCTTCCTGGCCACCATAAACTAAGCATCTTTGCTCCATTGGGTCCCATCTGCCATGTTTCTGTCTTCGACTCAGCTGACCATGGACTGGCTCCTCTGACATTGTGAGCCACATTAGACCTCTCCTCCTTTCAGCTGTGAGTGCCTAGTATTGTCTCTCAGTGATAGGAAAGCTGACTGCTACACTGGTGGTCATCAGTCATGTTGCTGCCTTTCTTGTTTCCAATTTTTAAATAGTTTTCACTGCTTTTGTCAGTTTGGCCTTGAGCTCACTGCATAGCACAGGTGGGCCTCAAACTTGGAGTGTTCCTCCTGCCTCAGCCTCCAAGTGCTGGGATTCTAGGCATGTACCATCATGCCTGGCTGGCTTCACTGCATTTATATACTTACACATTATGAGGGTAAATTACTAGAAGTGGAACTTTTGGGCCAAATTCAATAAATGCTTTCAACTTTGGTAGATATTGTCAAATTGCTTTCTGTAAAGACTGTATCAGGTTGGGGGTGTAGCTCCTTGAAAGAGGACACATCTGGCATGCATGAGGCCTAGGTTTCAATTCCTAGCACCCCCAAAATGTATTTAGGCTGAGAAAGGCATTCCCTACTCTAAACTGATAAAACATTTAACTATTTTCATTCAGTACTTTTATGTAGCTAATTTTGTGTTAAACTTTTTGACTTTTTGAATAAGGATTGATAAGCATTATTTCCTAACTTGTGCAAGCGCCAGCAGCTCTCTGCAGTGGACCCTGGATTCCATATGCCTTCTAGGCCGGCTTGGGGCCTGGTGTGCTCTGGCTGCCCCTCGTCCTGCAGTTCCTGGATTGTTCTCAGCAATCTGGTCATGTTCCTCCAAAAATGATTTTGGTGTTTAAATGAATTGACACTGAGGTGTTTTTTTTTGTTTTGTTTTGTTTTTGAGGCCAGGTTCTTGCTCTTTAATTCAGGCTGGCCTTGCACTCACTATGTACTCTAGGCTGACCTTGAACTCACAGTGATCCCCTGCCTCAGCCTCCCAAGTGCTGGGATCATAGACATGTGTCACCACACCCGGCCAACACTTTTATATTATTGAAGCTTTCTAGTCCATTTAAGACTTTAAATGAACTGCTGAGTATGCCCGTAATCCCACCACTCAAGAGGCTGAGGCAGGAGGATCACTGAGTTTGAGGCCAGCCTGGACTACAAAATCAGTTCAAGTCCAGCCTAAACCACATAGTGAGACTTTGTCTTAAAAAGACAAAAAAGAAGTTATAAATAATTTAGAAATGTGCATCTTTTTAGGGTTCCTGATCCATATTATCTGTGCTGTTGTCCAGACAGCACAGTGGAGGTCAGGAGACGTTCCCCACCACCCTCTTGAGTTTGGCAGCATCCCAGGTCATCCCTCTTCCCACTGCTACCTGTGATTTGTTCATGGCGAACTCTGGAACTCTGGAACATGTCCTGACTTGGGTGACTCAGCACCCTGTCAGTCATTCCTGTCAGCCTCACCTAGAGACCCAGCAGAGGCACTAGGCTGGGGCACACCTTCTAAGAGAACTGTTGAACGCCTGACTTATCTCTGTGTGTGATTTTTACTTTCCTCTCTCTCCAGCACCACTTTTCTGTTGATGCCACATTTTTCTCAGCACAAACTTCCCCGAACACTTCTTCCTGTTATCGCTGGCAATTCTTTGTTCACCTTACACAAGAATCTGTAATCTATCTGAGGTGTCCATCCCATATATCACTGGTGGTGGAGCCTAGGGCCTTGTCATGGGGCTACACCTCCAGCCCTTACATTTTAAATTTTGAGACAGGGTCTTCCTAAGGGCTAAGTCACTAAGATATCCAGATTGGAGTCAAATTTATGATCCTCCTGCCTCAGCCTCCCATAGTGCCGGGATTATGGCTGTGCTTCTGTGCTAGATTGAATCCAGAGCCTGAGACTACTGGAGAAGCAGCCTGCCATTGAGCTACACCCGAGCTCTCTGTTCGTTACTGTACCGCAAATGATTACACAGACAAATGAACGGCTGAATTGGCACCTTGTTTATTCTCTATTTGTGTGAACCAGGAGTCCAGGTGTGGCGTAGCCGGGGGCTGAGCTCTCAGGTGTAGCTGGGGTCCTCTCCAGCTGCTCCGGGGGTGGGAAGAGTGTGGTTCTGTGGGTTTAGGACTGTGGCTCCAGTTTCCCCGTGGGCTGTGGGCATGAGCCTGACTGGGTCTTCCACAAGGTGTCAGAGCATGTATCTGTGCTTCACGTGTTAGTCTGTTACAAACATTTTTTGACCATTTTTGATTTGTTTATGGGGAATCTGAGAGAGGTTTTAATTTTGGGGGGGTTTGAGAGGGTTTCACTATGTAATTCAGTCAGACAGTTTTTTTCTTTTAACTCAGGGCCTTGTATTTTCCAGGCAGGTACTGTGCCAGCTATATCCCCGGCCCTCAGACTGGTCTTGAACTCACTATACTCCTGCCCGAGCCTCCTGAGTAGCTGGCATCACGGGTGTGTATCACTAGACCTAATATGAAAAGAGAGGATCAACACTACCAGTTGATCTTTTGTATTAATCCTAGATTTATTATTATTATTTTAGGATTTTTTTTTTTTTTTGTACCGGGGATCAAACTCACGACCTTGCACTTGCTAGGCAGGTGCTTAAACTGCTGAGGTAAATCCCTGGTCCTTTTTAAGCTTTTTTTGAGACACGGTCTCTTGGTAGTCAGGTCATGCTTTGAACTATGTAGCCCAGGCTGGCCTTGAACTCCAGGTGGTCCTCCTGCTTTGGCTCCCAAGTGTAGGGATTGCAGGCATGTACCACCATATATTTTAATTATTATGACTTTTGAGATAATTTTTTATTTTTAAAATATGTGTACATCCATGTGTAAATATATTGTCTCACTAGTGTGAGAAGCTGAAACAACATATGTATATGTATATGCACATGCATATTTATTTATGTATGTAGAAAATAGTTAAGATAGTTATACTACCGATTTCTCTGAGTTTTTCCCTGAAGAGAAAAACTTGTGCTGGTATTATTCAGACAACTGAATGCAGAGGTGCCGTGCATCCTGATCTGGGATGGCAGTGCACAATGTATGTACCATTGTTGCCCCCAGTAGATGTGTTCTGATTTTTATTTATTTCTCTTTAAAATACAAAAAATTTGAAAAAAAAAAAAAGACTTGAAGATTCTGATATAAAAATAAAATACATGTACATCAATAGAAAGCTGAGTTGAAAGAGCGGGCCACAGTGGTCCATGCACCCCCACCTGTGTTCCCTGCATCCACACTGCACCGACTGCAGGACAGTGTGGGCACTGGGCAACTGGCGTGGCTGGTGTGTGTAGGCAGGAAAGGACCTAGCCTCTCCAGGACCCAGGATACCCTCACTGCCCTCTGTGATTGCCTCCCCTGCCCCATTCTGAGCTCCTGACACCAGGGCCCACTTCCCCCACCCCCGTCATCCAGAGAAGCAAAGACAATGAATGGCACAGCTGAGACCTTTGGAGATGGGCTTTTTCCTCAGTGCTGGGTCAAATCCAAGGCCTCCCTGTGACAGACAAGCTCTCTGCCTCTGGAATATACCCCCCAGCCCTTTTTATTTAGTTCTTTTTATTTTGAGACAGGGTCTCTTGAAGTTGTTCAAGCTGGGTTCGTTTTTGTCCTCCTGCCACAGCTTCGTGAGTAGCTGGGATCATAGGATGTACCACACCACCTGGCTATGGCATGGTAGTTTTAAACAGCTGACAGGTAGGTTGGCACATGCTGGTAATCCCAGCACTCAGCCAGCTGGGGTGGGAATATTACTTTGAGTTTGAGGCCAGCCTGGACTACACCATGTCTCAAAAACACAAAAAATAAACAACAAAACCAAAATAAATAAATAAACAGCTCATAGACCGTCTTTTAGTTTATTTTATTTCTAAAAAATTTTACTAGTACATGTTTGCAGTGTATGATTACATTCATCATCTACATTACATTACTCATACTTTCCCCAGTTTATTTTTCAAAGTTCTCTTGTAATTTAGCATATTCTACTTTCAGAATAAACTTATTACGGGAATATTCAAACACACATGCAAATAGGATGGTATGATATCTATATCTGCACCATGCAACTGCAATCAATATTAGTCTATTGTCCTCATTTTTTCCCAGTATTTTTGAGAAAATTCCATACATGTAATTCTACCCCTACATATTATAGTATATCTCTCTATCTTTATTTTAGCTTTACTAAATAACATTATCACATCTAACAAAGTTAACCTAGATTCTGTATTATTATTATTATTATTTTATCTATCTATCTATCTATTTTATTTATTTATTTATTTATTTATTTATTTATTTATTTATTGTCTTTTTGAGACAGGGTCTTGCTATGCAGTTCAGGCTGGACTTGAGCTCACTTTGTAGCCCAGGCTGGTCTCAAACTCACAATGATCCTCCTGCCTCCGCCTCCTGAGTGCTGGGATTACAGGCCTGAGCCACCATGCCTGGCTAGATTCTGTATTATTATCTAATTCTCATTCTGACTGTCAGGACAACCCACCCCATAGAGAGGCACACCTGTGCACACCAGCACTTGGGAGGCTAAGGCAGGAGGACTTTGAGTTCAAGGCCAGCCTGTGCTATATAGTGAGGCCCTGTCTCTAAATAAATAAATAAGAAACCAGGCTGACCCAGCCTGGGTTTACGTACTGAGATTTTGATTCATTACAACAACCCCTACTTTCTTTGTGCCATTTATTCACCAAAGAAACTGGGTTATTTTTCAGCAGTGATTCCATCATTCTAGAAGAGGCTGATCGTAAGAAGGTGGTGTATTAATCTCTACAGAGATGTATATGGGTGCAGCAGTGCAAAGCCCTGAGCTATACAGAGCCAGCAGGGACAGTGTGACATTCCCAGCTGCCACAGTGACCCACTCAGGACAAATTTCACTCTGCCTCATTGCTTCCCCTTGACCTGGCCTCTGCCCTTGCACAGCAACTTACATCAAACCCCAGCAGCTTGAAACAACTGTTCTTTCTCACAGACAGATGTGACTGAGCAGTCACTTCTATGGGGCTCCCAGAAATTGCAGGCAGATGTTACTGGGCTGCACCTCAGCAAGCTCTGCTGGAGGTGGTAAGGCCAGGACTGCTCCTTTCAGCCTGCATCGTGTGGCTGACAGCCTCAGAGATGGACAGCACTGATGCAGTTTCTCTTGAGACAGGGTCTCTCACACTGCCTAGCTTGGCCTCAAGCCCTGCTCTGCCTTGGCCTCCCAAGGAACAGGACCACAGGTGTGCACCACTGCACCCTGCTAGACACAGTTACTATGCTCTTTCACATTATTATTTGCACTGGTCCATAATGCCACCTTTACCAGAGGACCTTGTGTGTACACACAGTTCGTCTGGTCTCTTTCTGTATCCCCAGATGCAGTTCTAAGAACATCTCCATCACTAGAGTCCCCTTGTGCTCATGGCCCTTCCTTACTCCCATCCCTGGCCCCAGACGGCCACCTACCTGCTTCTTCCTACTGCTCTCTCTTCCAGGACATCTCACACACAGGCAACCCTGACTCCTTTCCCTTGGTTCCTTTCCCTTGGCAAGGAGTTTGGGGGTTACTCCATAGGACAGGATGTGGCTTGTTCCTTGCTCCCACTGAACACATTCCACTGTTGAAGAAACCCCAGCCTCACAGGGTATCACTGTGCAGCTCTAGTTGGCTGGAACTGGTGATCCTCCTGCCTCAGCCTATCAAGTGGTGGGATTACAGGCACACACCACTTTGCCTGGCTTATTTTTTATTTTGAGACAGACTAAGTTCCCCAGATAAGACTCAAACTTGCAATCCTCCTGCTTCAACCTCTCAACTTCTGAAATCACAGGTGTGCACCTCAGTGTTTGGCTTTCCCTTCTACTTTCCCTTCATATCCACCTTCTTCTAACCCTGAGTGACACTGTGTGACAGATGCTGTTTGTGCCCTCCAACTGACAGTCCTTTACCCTGTCTCCTCCTCACTCATGCACGTGCAGGGATGCGCCCACCTTAAGATGCTGGGCAGGAAAGCTCCTGGGGAGTGCAGCCTGGCCAGCAGCAGCAGGGAAACGTGCCTGTTGGAGTCTGCACCCAGAGGCTATGGAGGAACTCATCCCTGACACCGAGGACGGCAAAGCCTTGACATCATGGCTGTGCTGCTGGGCAACCGCTCTGGACGCCTGTTTCTACCCCTTCCTTTGCGACCTTAAGCACTCAGTGACAGCCGCCTCCACTGGCTTTTCCATAACTGCGGTGGAGGCAGTTCCTGAGAGTAAGGTAGCATTTCCCATTGCTCCCCAGGACACTGACCCTTCCAACAGCCCGACTGAGGGGCTCCCAAGTTCAAGCCAGGGCCTCTCATCCGACCCCAGTGCCCGGATTTCAAACTGCTTCCTGCAGCACCCCTTGTGGATGCCACAGGTGTCTCAACCTGAGATGTTCCTGTTTGCTGACAGGCCAGTTCTCACCCTGTCACTCTTCCACATCTGACACCTGAACAGGCCACACTCTGCCCAGGTCTCAGCAGAGCAGCTCCTGCTGCTTCCACCTCCGGATCCTTCTGGAATTCCTGTCAACACTGCCTCCTGGTTCCCACCAGATTAGACTTGGGCCTGAGATGGGGCGCCTCCCTGAGCCCTTTGCTTTCCCTACCATCCCTGGTTTTGGGATCAGAAAGACTTTCCAAAGCACAGATCCTACCATACCTCTGATTTATTTTATTTATTTGTCTTTTTGAGATAGGGCCTCATTGTACAGTTCAGGCTGTCCTTGCACTCACTTTGTAGCCCAGGCTGGCCTCGAACTCACAGCGATCTTCCTGTCTCAGCCTCGTGAGTGCTGGGATTACAGGTCCTTTTAAATATTTAACAGTGCCTTCTTCACAATCCATATGATAAATATGTATTTGGGCTTCTTTGTGCCTTGTTGGGAGAGCTGAACTCAGGGTCTTTGAACTTTGTTTCCAGCCCAGTTATTTTCTGGGATAAAATTTCTCTATATTGCTCAGGCTGAGCTCCAACTCGCGATCCTCCCGCCTCATCCTCCCAGATTACAGGCATCTGCCACCACCCTGGTCTCAACAGGGTCTTAGAAAATGAGAACACTGTTCACCACATCCCCGAGCACCTCGACGACAGTGCAGGCTTCCTGTGGTCTCCTACCTTCCCCGGAAGCACAAGGCTGTCTCTGTGCGGCTGTCCCTGTCGACAGGAGGTTTTCCGAGGGCTTCCCGTACTCCCCGTCTGCTTGCCTGGACTCCTGGTACTGCTTGTCCATCAACTTGTCCTTAGCCTTTGCGAAAGAATAGGAGGAACCCTTCTTCTGCTCCTCACCTGAAACACAGGAGTAACGAATCACATCCACAGCTTACTGAATGCGGGAGACGCCGCCCGGCTCGGCTGCCGGAGGGTCAGGGGAAACTCGGGCAGCGGGCTCATCCGGCGGCGGTCCGTTACCTCTCCTGTCCTCGGTTTTGCTTTTGGAAAGTCCCATAGGGGAGCCCACCACCCCGCGGGCGCCTGCCGTCCCCAACCTCCGCAGCCCGCTCCAACCGCGCTAACTCGCAAAACCCACCCGCGTGCCGGTCACCACGGCAACCGTTCGCGTCGCGAGACCTCCAGAGTCCTGCTCCAGGCTAGGGTCGTCCTCACGCGAGAGCAAGCCTCGAGACCGGAAGTGGCAGCAACCCCGGAAGTGCCTGCTGCATCCAGCTGGTCTGAGCTCTTGTGTTGCTGCGGTTCCCTGAGGGGTGAGCTCCGGACCGGCCATGGAAGGTAAGGGTCGCTGTCCAACTGGGGCCGCGGGTGGGGCTCCGTAGACTTCCGACTCCCCAACCCGACTCGACAGCTTTCCCCCAGCCTACACCGTCGACCCTGCCGCCCGGGCCTTGATCCTGACCCGACGGATCCCGCGGGCCTCCATCCCGATCCTCGGACCCTTATTCCTGATCCCGACGTGAGACCTGGACCTCAGACCCCTCCTCCAACCCTGGCCCTCTATGACTTCTTTCTCGCTAGATCCCAGCTGTGAATGAACAGAGGATATCATCTTTGGTCTATGGGGCCTTGGGATGTAGGGATCAGTGGGTACCAGAAAAGGTGACAGTTGAATCCCCTAACCCCAGCATACCACCCAGAAAAATGGGAATGGCTTGATCAGTAGCTGTAAGCCTTACAACAGCTGTTGGAGATAGGAAGACAAGTTGGGGCAAAGGCACCCCAACCAGTCTACTTCCTAATTCTCTTTCAGTTTCAGGTGCTCTGAGCTCAGGGATACTAGGGAAGAGCTAGATGTGGGGTATACCTGTAATCTCAGCACTGGGGAGGATGAGGGAGGAGGATCTGGAGGCCAAGGCCAGCCTGGGCTACATAGCAAGACCCTGTCTTAAAAACAAAAGCAAGGGGCTGGGGATTTAGCTCAGCGGCATAAGTGCCTGCCTTGCAAGCAGGCAGTCGTGAGTTCAATCCCTGGTACCGATAAAAAAAAAAAAAAAAAAGCAAGATGAAGGTGCCTCCATTTGCAGAAATGTTTGTGGGCTTGTATGATAGACTTCTTATTTAAAAAAACAACCTTTGAAAAGTACAAAGCTGTGAACCACACCACTGTCATAAAGGAAGTGTGCAGGATCTCTGTGCGGACAGAGTAGGCAGGGCCCACCCCTACCCTCCCTTGACCCTGAAAAAGCTTGGTTGGGTGCCCCACAGCTCACTGGAGCCTTTTAGGGAACTTTTCTTAAGCCCCATCAGGTATCTGTGACCCACTGTCTAGAGCACTGAGACTGGAGGTGGGTTGGTCAGATGAGTGGCCCACACCTGGGGAGCGCTGTTTTATCCACCCCATGTCCAATGACAGAGACCCAGCTGACATTGGCCTTGATCAGCACCTGCTTTGAGGCATGACACATTGGTGGCTGCAGGGCTCATCCAAAATCCTTGTGTAAGGGCTGGGGATTTAGTTCAGCGGCATAAGTGCCTGCCTTGTAATCACGCAGCCGTGAGTTCGATCCCCAGCACAAAAAAAAAAAAAAAAAAAAAAAAAAAAAAAATATATATATATATATATATATATATATATATATATATATATAAATAAAACCCTTGTGTCACTCAGGAGCCTTGGTCACATGTGTGGACATTTGGTGTGCATCTGGGCTGTGGGGGTGAACCTTATTGCTAGTGGGGTTAAAAACTTAGTAGACTGAGGTCGGTCTGATCCACCTGGCTCTGAGTTTGAAGGCACCCTGAGGCTGACATGCCGAGACTGACACAGTGCCTTGAAAGTGGCAGCTGCCATGAAGCCAGCTCTCTGATGGCCTGAATGTTATCACTTTGCTATTTCTTTCTTTCTTTTTTTTTTTTTTTGGTACCAGTTCACTACTGCGTGCTTGCAAGGCAGGTGTTTATGCTGCTAAGCTAAATCCCCAGCCCAAACATATATTGTGATAGAACAAACTTTCAGGCATACAGGCCTGAATCAGGTATTCCTCTACTATGTATTGTTTTTGTTGTTGTTGTTTTTGGTATCGGGGATTGAACTCACAACCTTGCACTTGCCAAGCAGGCGTTTACACTGCTGAGCTAAATCCCCGGCCTTCACCTTGCTATTTCTATCCATTTACCTTTGGGAAGATGGAGCATGTGAAAGAGTAGACTGTCAAGTGCTAAACATTAAGTTGGGAAAGAATTCCAAGGTCTTTGGCAAAGTGGCATTAACTGTAAACCACTGTCAAAAGTTCTTCCCATGGGTGAAAGAGAGCTGTGCACAGCCCTTGTATCTTGGACCCTCACTTTTTGTGGGTGGCTGTGCCACCTGTGTTCCCAATGAGGAAAAGGGACAGGGAGGGTCTTTGTTGGCTTGAACCCTGTGGCTGACAGAAGGAGCCAGGCCTGGCAGCAGCCCAGGTGAATGCTGTCCATATCTGTGTTCCATGCTGGCTTCCAGCATCCATAGGCCCTTGGAGTCCATCTCTTGCTAGAAGCACCACTTGTCATGTTTCTTAAAACCCTCAGATATAGCAAGACCCTGTTTCCTCTGTCTTCGCAGATACGCTGTTCCAGTTGAAGGTATGTGCCCAAGGACTACTCATCCCAACCCTGCCCTGCCGATTAACAATGAAGACAAGTGGGACAAGTCCCCAGAAATATGCAGATCCTCAGAAACAAAGTCGGGGACAGATTGTAAAACTGTGAGCGATTGCCACACAAGGCTCAGATTGCTGACCCAGGCAGGATCGTGGAATGGCTCTCGTGTCTGCATGAGTAGAAGCAGATAGCTCAGGTTGCTCTCTAAAAGATAGAGTGTTATCTTCAAGAAGCACAGTGTGGGTCTATGCATATGCCTGGATGGTCTGCAAAGAATTTAAAACTTTCAAGGACTAGGGATTTAGCTCAGTGGCATAAGAAGCTGCCTGGCAAGCATGAGGTCATGAGTTTGATCCCTGGTACCACAAAAAAAAAAAAAAAAAAAAAAGGCTCCCTCAAATCTGTTACAGATCTTTTGTTTTGGTGGTAGAACTGGGGACTGAACCTAGGGCTTTCATCCTGAACTACATTCCATTTTTTAAATTTTGAGACAGAATCTCCGTAAGTTGCCCAGACTTGGACTTAACAATCCTCCTCCTAGAGAGCTGAGATTAAAGGATGTACTAACATCCCAGGTTATGCATTGCAAGTATGCAAAGGGGTGGTGTTTGTAGCTCCCTAGAAGCACAGTACCTGTCCTGTTGTGTTCCTTTAGATCTTGCGCAGTTACATATCTAGGGTTAGCTTCCTCTTCATTGTTAGTTCTGAGTAGGAGGGAGGTGTGCAAACTATAGGATGTATCTCTGGAATATTATTATTATTATTTTTGGTACTGGGAATCAAACTCACAACCTCACACTTGTCAGGCAGGTGCTATGCCACTGAGCTATATCCCCAACCCCTCTGGAGTATTCTTTTGGTACCTCAGTAAGATGATCTTGCTGTGGCCAGATGTCCTCACTAGAGCAGTGATTGTGAGAGGCCCCATGTTAGGGCCTGTAGGGTTGTGAGCCTGTGATATGCTAGTGACCAGGGCCCCATCTCTGGCTTCAGACTGGGGTGGCTAGGCTGAGGACTCTGATGTCACTTCCGATTGGTGTCAGTACATCAGTTAGGCCTTGGGGAGATGGATGTATACTTTTCTATGAAGACATTGCTTTGAGGAGTATTTTTATCTCAAGCTCCATGCTGTTATTTTTGTGCTACCCTGGAGTAGGTTCTTGCCATTCTCTTCTGAGTGAAAGCGCTTCTGTGAGCAGCCATGGGGTCTGTGGCTCAGTGGGGTGTTCACAGGATAGGATTTTAGAAAGTTCTCACAGAGACAAGGTATTTTCTTCCTCACACAGAGGCTGTCTTACAGCCTCAGGATGACCACCAGTACACACATGGGCAGGGGCAGTGTGGACAGATGTGGGGAACTGGATGTGGGGCCTGGAGAGGGCTGCACTGATCCTGTGTGTGGGTGACACACAGCCTCTTCCAGTTCACAGCAAAGCAGCTGGAGAAGCTTGCCAAGAAGGCAGAGAAGGACTCCAAAGCTGAGCAGGCCAAGGTGAAGAAGGTGTGTGGCCTCCTTAGGTCCAAGGATATTTTGCCCTTCTTTTTGTTTGTTTTTTTGTTTTGACATCTTTCCTTTCTTTTGGGCTGAGCAGGCCCACAGGAGCAGGGTGGCACCGTCTTCAGCCTGTTCTGTCTTGCATTACTTTCCTACCTCCTGAGCTTTTCACCCAAGACTGCCAGCTCTCTGCCATGGTCCCATTGTTCCTCTCCTAGTCTCTTGTGGAGTTGGTCCCAGGGCACTGGAGTCTGACAGAGATGTAGGCTGCTCTCCAGGGGATCAGGGCAGGAGACTCGTGGGACCTCAGCTGGGAGAGACTGGGAAAGGGAAAGAGAGGGGTGGGCGCTCCAGAGACTGAGCCAAGGCTGTGCTGCTCTTCAGCGCCTCATTGGTGAAGGAGCCCTGGGGACACCTCACTCTAACTCAGGACTCCCAGTCCAAAGGGATGTGGTTAGCTGACTGACTACAGCCTGAGTTGTGATGCTGTCTGCCTTTCTCCGTGGTGGCTGGATCTGCAGGCTCTGAGTGTCATGCATGCTGTCCTGTGCTTCAGGGACTTGGATCCCCTACAGGCTGCCCACTGCCACCCTCCATCCTCAGATGCTTGCTCCTGTGTAGGCCTGGACCTCACAGATATTCCTGGTGTGCACCCCAGGGAGGGCTGCAGGGCCCCCCACAACAGCAAGCCCTGCCTTCAGAGGCTGGCACAAGGCTTCCTACAGTGTGGCCGTGACCATCACGTACCCACGAATGCCTCTCCCGTAGGCACTGCAGCAGAAGAATGTGGAGTGTGCCCGGGTGTATGCAGAGAATGCCATCCGCAAGAAGAATGAGGGCGTGAATTGGCTGCGCATGGCATCCCGCGTGGATGCGGTGGCCTCCAAGGTGCAGACAGCTGTGACCATGAAGGGGGTGAGTGTGAGGGTTCTGGTGGGTGGAAGGGGCAGTTGTAGGGCAGAAAAAAGCCAGGTCTGTGGGAGCCATGCTGGCATAGACATGGGCAGGCTTGGGAAGGGCTTCCTAACCAGGACCCACATAGCTTCCCATGTGCCACAGAGGTCACATCTGACCCCTTGGAAACCCCATTGTGCTATTGACAACTAGCCCCAAGTGGCCATGTCCTGGGTCTCCTGTGCATGTGTGTTCAGCCCATAGCATTTCCTGAGTTGGGACCTAGGCTCGTGGGTGACCCTATTACCTTCTCCCACTCTCTGGCCCAGGTGACCAAGAATATGGCCCAGGTGACTAAAGCATTGGACAAGGCCCTGAGCTCCATGGATCTGCAGAAGGTGTCTGCAGTGATGGACAGGTTCGAGCAACAGGTGCAGAACCTGGATGTGCACACGTCGGTATGTGGCCACATGGTCTGTGGCGAGCACGTCCGGAGAGGTGGCCTTCTCCTCTGTCACCGAGAGCCCTCTGAGCAGATCTCTGGTGGGCTGGGAGAGGGGGTGGGCACTCGGTCCCTGCTGGGGAGGCTAAGCACAAAATGATGTAGAAAGTACTGCCCAAGAGGTGGGCACAGTGCAACAGGGCTGGGTGGCAGGAGGGCTCCCTGTGGGGGACAAGGGGAAAGAAAAACTGTCCTGGGCAGAGCAGCCACATGGCTGGAGTGGGATGGGGCCCTACAAGTTTGGGGTCCCTGTGGCCTGGCCCCCACTGCCCCGACATCCCCTCAGGTGATGGAGGACTCCATGAGCTCAGCCACCACGCTGACTACGCCCCAGGAGCAGGTGGACAGCCTCATCATGCAGATTGCTGAGGAGAACGGGCTTGAGGTGCTAGACCAGCTCAGCCAGCTGCCTGAGGGTGCCTCAGCTGTGGGCGAGAGCTCTGTGCGCAGCCAGGAGGACCAGCTGTCACGGAGGTGTGTGGATACAGTCTTTCTGCATGAGTGCTCACTTGGGGAGGGGTCTCTGCTGCCCCTGTTGGCCTATATCTTTCATTAGCACTGTTGCAGGACAACCTTGTGGGGACCCAGAGGGATAATGATGGTACTGGGACGGGGCTCTGGCTCGCATCTGGTAGGGTGCAGTGTTTCTGAATCCCTGCCTGGCCTGTCTCAGAGTCTTGTGTTGACTTCCAGGTTGGCTGCCTTGCGGAACTAGCTGCTCACTGTGCTGTGACGTCCTGCACTATGACATCTCAGAGATACCTGTCCCCACCCTTACCCTCCTTTCCCTGCAGAGCTGTAGCCACCACCTTGCTGCTCCTCTTGCCGCCAGGCTTGATAGCCTCTGAGCTGATCCTGTTTCTCCTGGATTGGAGCTGGGCTGTGTCTTGTAGTTGAGGCGGCTTAGACTTGTGTGTAGGTGATGTTCGTGACCCTGGGCCAGCAGCAGGGAAGTCACTAGGCTCCCTGCATCCCCTGCTGTGGCCATGACTGTGGACCTGCTACTCCCTGCAGCTGGAGGGGTCGAGGCTGTCCTGCTATCGGGCAGCTCCCTGACTCACTCCCCACTGCCCTGAAGGAGAGGAAGTGGACCTCTGTGTTTGAGGGATGTTGAGTGTCGACAGCACCATCCTGGGGCCTTTGTGGAAGGTGCCCCTGCCCCTCCTCCGTTAATCCAGGCCAGGCCCAGCCACAGCTGCCAGTGCTGAGCCTGCTTGGCCTCCTGCCCTTGCTCCTCAGTTCCACAAGGTGCCCAGTCCGCAGGGACAGAGCCATTGCCTGGGCCCTCATCCTCTTATGGCCTCTCTGGAGGTGCCTTGAGCCACTAGGCTGAGCTCTGCATTACCAGTGTCACTGACTGGAATCTGGGCTCCTGTGGCAGCCCTGCCTCTTCCTGGTGCCTCGATGTGATGCCACCATGTCTGCCCTGCATCTGTAAATGATGGGTGCCATGGGCTGTGACCCACCACTCCTGAGCTTGGAAGCAGTCTCTGGCAGTGTGACCCCTGGGGCTCTGTGAGGACAGCCTGCCATGTTAGGGGCAGCCAGGTGGACTAAGGGCTTTCGGGCACAGCCTGCTGTTTTTGTTTCTTTTTTCTGTTTCCAGAAGTTTACTTCATGTTCTTGAAGCTCCCAGGGTTTTGTTTTTGCCAAAGTAGAAAGCAGGTGGCCACACGCGTGGGGTCCTCCTGAGTGGCACTAGTGTGTGGGCTCCTCCCGGACATGCCGTTTGGTTCTTTCTGTCTGGACCTGCAAGCCAGGGTGGGTGGAGGGAGGGAAAATTGGTGAGGCCTGGGTTTGGGGGTCCAGATGCTGTCTGGCTGTGGCCCTTCCAGCCTCCCCACGTAGTGTCATGTGGGGTGATGGCTGGGTAGGGGTGCAGGGGCGTCATCAAGGAGGGCAGTGTGGTTACCCTCATCCTGAATTGCTGTGAAAGTAAATAAGTTGATCGTTGAAAACTCTCTGGCTTTGCTTTAGTGGCCTTGGGTGGGCCAGGAGCCACAGGTGAGACTAAGGATGCTCTCTCCCTCACACCCAGGTCAGGGGTTGGAGGCTCAGGTCACGGGCTGGAGGGAGGCAAGGCTGCAGTGCAGTTACATAATTGATTGCTTCTTAAACTGACATCAGCCTTGTTCATACTGTTCTCAGACATGGTCTGTTCTTCGGCTCAGCACAGGGGCGTACAGTTCCAGCACAGCGTCACTGCCCAACCTCAGTGCCTCCCTGCCTGGGCTGCACTGCCTACCCTGCAGGGCTCCAGCCCGCCTACCCCTTATTGTGGGCCCTCAGCACCCCAAACAAAGGGTCAGGTAACTGCCAGACTTGCGCAGCTGTGTACCCTCTGCATGATGGAGGCACACGTTCACGCCATGCTGTACTACGCAACATTGAGTAAAAACTTTCTCAGCAGAACGAGGTATCCCACCCCAGCCCACCCGCAGCCTGTCTGTGAGTTTTTCTTCTACAGCCCTCAAGCCCCACCAGCTGCTCCAGACAAAAGTTCTGGCTGGATGTCACCCATCTCAAGGTCATCCGTGCTCCTGATAGACCCTTGAATCCACGCATGGAGCTGCCCCTAGGCCAGGCACATTGTGAGAACATGGAGAAAGGGCCAAGCCTTGTCCTGGGGCAGTGCCATGGACCTGCGGGAGACCATACTACCCCTGCTCCCTGCAGTGGGCAGCCTGGCCATGGAGGAGCTCCAGATCGTCCTATAACCCAGCCCCCAACCCTGGGCTGTGGCCACTGCATCCACCCTCAGACCAGAAGTGGAAATGAGGTTGTGTGTCACCCTCACTATCACCCTCACCAGTGTCCACAGGCCCAGTGGGGCAGCGCTGGCAGAGCGGTTCCAGCGCACGTGTCCAGGTGGTGTGGGCTCAGCAGCTCCTGCCTGGACATGCAGTGGCAATGAACTCAGGCCCACAAGCCACCTCCAGATGCCCCCAGCTCTGTGGAAGGCATCAAGTGTGTGCCCTGACTGGCAGGTGATGCCATCTGTGCTTTGCATCTGAGGGGTCTGGGGCCTGGTGCTTCCACATATCACATGAGGCTGTTAAGGACACACTCTACAGATTCCAGGCCCGGGGCCTCTGCAGAGACAAATCCAGAGGCTGCAGGAGCACGTGTGAGCTGCGTACAGGCACATATGTGGTGTGCCTCTGAGTGCACTGTGTGGGCCGGGTGTGTATATGCACGGGTGAACTATGCACAGTGCGTGTGAGTGCGTGTGGGTGTGGCCTCTGACCTGGCTATGTTTCATGAGTCCCTGCACAATGTGTGCAGGGACCTTTCCTGAAGTCCTGGGCTCCCCTAGTCCTCACTAGGACTCTAGTCCCCAGGCCCACTGTGCCCCAGTACCTCCCTCCCTAAGTCTGCCCCTGGGGGCCAGGTTGCCGATGACATGACTCAGGAGTGAAGGGGCCAAGGCTTTATTGAGATTCACTGTGTGTCAAGGCCCCAGGCCGCCTGCTCGGGAGCTGCACCTGTCCAAGGTCTGCACCCAGTGGAGGCCTTTCCTCTACACTCCCAGAGCGCTGGCAAGTGCTGGTGTCTGGGCATCAAAAAAGATACAGGCTGAGGAGCAGGGGAGCCAGGGAGGCCAGAAGGGCACCTGGTGCGAAGGAGAGGCTGGGGGCTGTCGAGTAGCCATACTGTGTCCTGCAGGAGTCATCCAGCATATGCAGGGGAATGGGGGCTTCCTCAGGGGTGCGTGTGAGGTTGCTCACCTAGGTACGGGTAGACGAGGTGAGGTGGTGCCCAGCAGGCAAGGGCAGGGTGAGGGCAGCCCCTCCTCACCTTCTCCACTTCCTGGAAGACCCTCAGCAGGTTTTCTGCCAGTGCACCCCTGACCTCCTCCTCCGTCCATTTCCTCTGGAGCAGCTCGGCCACCAGATCTGGGTACTTGGAAACGTCCTCCAGCCCCACGGGCAGCCTGGCAAGGTGAAGCAAGGCTCTGCAGACCCCACTTCCCTGATCACAGAGGCCAAATCCCTGGGTTCCCCTCCCTCCCTGGCTCAGGATGTGCTGGTCACACCTTACCTGGTCACACCATCATAGTCTCCACCAAAGCCCACGGCCTGGGCTCCAGCCACGTTCTTTATGTGGTCCAAATGGTCTGGGGGAGACAGTTTGTGAGGTCCCTGACCAGACCTGCCCCATCCCCCCCGAGTGCCCCTACCTACCAGCCACCTGAGTCAGGTTGGCCTTGTCAGAGCAGGACACGTAGTCAGTGTAGAAATTCACCATCACCAAGCTGCCCGTGCTCCTCTGCTCGGGAGAGAGGGGCACTGAGTGCTGGCCAGCACCCCCAGGTAGCACCTGCTGTGGCCCCCGCATGACTCACCACCAGTTCCAGCACGTCGTCGGGCACATTCCGCTTGTGGGGGCACAGCTTGTAGGCAGATGAGTGGCTGAAGATGACAGGCGCTGAGGACAGCTGCAGAGCTGCCTTCATGGTGGCCACTGACACGTGGGCCAGGTCGATCATGACACCCAGGCGGTTCATCTCCCTCACCACGCTCTGGGGCGGGGACAGTGCTGGGTCAAGGCATGGGGAGCTGGAGGCCACTCAGGTTGAGTATTGAGGACCAGTAGATCCCCAAGCACTGCCCTGGGTGTGCATAGCAGCTGCACTTTGCTCATGAAGAAGCTGAGTTTCTGAGAGGTGAGACCCAGGCTCCACGCTCCTCCTTCCAGGGGCCCCACCCTGCTCACCTTCCCAAAATCCGACAGCCCCTGGCTCTCAGCCTCGTCATTCCCGGTGTCCACCAGCCAGTTGTCAGCCCTGTGAGTGCATATTGAACATGGAGGAGGGGTATCAGCCCCTGCACCCAACCAGGCTAAAGCAAGATGCCTGTGGCAGTGTGGGGCCCCTGTCCACATACCCCAGCACCATGCAGGTACCCCTTACCAGGGTGTGTTGCAGCTGTGGGTGAGGGTCAGGTAGCGCATCCCCAGGTGATACAGTGCCCGCAGGACGCCCAGGCTGCTGTCGATGGAATGACCACCCTCCACGCCCACCAGGCTGGCCACCCTACCCTGCTGGAAGGCCTGCCGGATGCCTGCAGGGGAGGAGGGCACGGCATCCAGGGGGCAGGATCCCCACCTTACCACACCATCGCCCCTGCCCAGGCCAGCAAGGCCCCACCTTCACTGCTGTTGACACACATGAAGGTCTCGGGGTACATCTGACACATGCGGTGGATGATGTCAATCTGTTCCAGTGTTCTCTTCACAGCATCTTTGTTCTGGGTGTCACAAGGCACGTATGCAGACCAGAACTAGGGACGGGGTACAGCAGGAGCTCAGGGCCAAACCTCAGGGTGACCCTGTTCTCAGGCCACCCCATGGCACCCAACAGGGGCACAGCTACCTGGCCACCTACGAAACCGGCCTTCAGCTTTGGGATGTTGGTGTGTGTGCTGTTCAGGGTGTTCAGGTTGGCCTTCTCATCCTGCAGCTGGTTGTTGAACTTGGTCAGCAGCTGCCAGGGCAGGTCATTGTGCCTGGGGCCACAGATATCTGGGAGTTAAGGCTGCTCTGTCCACCAGACACACCTGCACATGGTGTGCATCCCATTGTGCCCCACTGGCCAGTGACCCAAGCTGGGATAGCCAGGACTTCCTCCTGGAGGGCACCTCCTCCCCTTATAGTTGCCCACATTGGAGGAAGCCAGCCAGATCATCTGGATGAACCCAATGTTTGCAGGTTACAGTGGCCCCAGCAGGGATTTCCCTTATAAGGGCTGGGAATATAGGGCACAGGCCATGCTGAGGGAAGAGTCCTACACCCATTTCCTGAGAATCCTCTGCCCCAAGCCAGCTCCATGAGGGCCACCTCCAGGACCCCTGGGGCAGAGCCAAAGTGTCACCACAACTCCTTGGAGAAATGCAGGCTCAGGCTGGCAGCACCATCACAGGCCCCAGGCAACACACAGTAGTCACTGTCTGGTGGCTTGGAGGGCCTGTGCTGGGCTCAGTGATGCCATCCATGCCCCCTCTCAGACTCAGTTTCCCTTCTGTGGTGCAGGGAGATCGTGGCAGCTTGTGCAGGGGTGATCAGGATGAGTAGCATTGCCATGGTGTGCAGGTCTGTACTGACGTGCACATCCTTGAGCAGTTCCTCCCATGGCCCACACTGAGGCATGCACACACACTGAGCAGTGTGACAGTTTCAGGCACCGCACTGGCATCTGTGGCCTCGTCCCCCAGATGTCCAGGTATGATTACATCACGGCTCCTGTGGGCCACATTGACTGTATGTACAGGGTCCACCCTGGGGGCTGAGGCAGGCTGACCTCATGGCTCCTCTAGGAAACTTGTCCTCACCTGGCTGGCACCATCCCAGCCCATCCTCCACCAAGAGCTTGACTGGGGCTCTGGGGGCCTCTCTGGGCACCAAGGAACCTGCTACAGGGGCCACTTTCCAGGAATTGTGGGATTTACATGATGCAGAGCCTGTCCCTCTGTGTATGGCACGAATGGATCAGGAGGCATTTGTGGATGAATGGATGGATGGATGGGCAGATGGGTGGCTAGGTGAAGGAATGCATGAATGCATGGGTGTGCTTCACCTGAGGGCCCTTCCTTGCTCTCCAGGGTGAGGCTAGGTGGGGCCCTGGAAAGGGACTTCAGTCCTAGGCCTGAGGACACAGGTGTGGTCCAGGGGACAGTTGGGGCTCTGGGCTGGGGAGAAGCTGCACTCGTTCTTTGGCCCCCTTTCCTCCCAGCCCTTCCTGGCAGGGGGTGAAATATCAGGGTGACATCCCTGACCTCTGCCCAGGGTAGGAACACTCCAAGCTTCTCCACCCTCTTCTGCATGGCCCTGTGTGGTGACCTCAGCAGGCAGAAGAGGCCAGTCATCTGTGGGGCACTTCTGGTGGCTACTGTTATCCATTCTTTTCTTGCCCTTGGTAACAAGCTTCACATTTTTAGCAGGACACCTGGTCACTCAGAATGAAGAAGCTTCTTGACCCCTCTGCAGCAGGGTGTGGCCTTGTGACGAAATTTTATCCTGTGGTTCCAGAAGCTCTATTCTACAGGTGGCTATTTGCATACCCCTTGTCCTGCTTGCTGGCTGGTGTGGTAATGTGATGGGTGGAGCTAGTGCAGCTGTGGTAAACTATAAGGAATGGCAGTCACCGAGTCACTTACATGAGAGGGCTTGTTTGTTGGGACTGCTTGTTTGGGTCTCTTACCTGGGATCAAACTGATGGGCCCACAGATTCATTTAGCTTTCTGCCTCTAGACAATCCCAGTTCCTCACACCCCAAATCCCTACCCATCTCTGTCTCTTTGGGGGAGGCCCTCTCACACCTCACCTGGCTCTGTACAACCCCCAGTTCCTGGACTCTCTGTGCCCAGCTGCCCCAAGCTCCTGGAAAGAAAGAGCCACCTCCAGCCTCCTTGTCCCAAAACTGAACTCTTCCATCGGCCCTCACTGGCCTGTGGTGCCTGGCCCTGTCCAGGCCCCTTTCTGCAGATAGAGGGGTACTGGGGAGGCCAGGGAGTGGCCACTGGGGGGACCTGACCCTCACAGCCAGCAGGAGGTAGAAAAGCCAGGGGCAGGTGGGGGTGAGGCTGGATGAGGTTGTAGGGAAGAGGAGACCCCTAGAGAGGACCCACTGGCCCAGACAGATGGGAGGTGGCTGCTCCCTTTTCTCCAAACTGTCGAGTGGCACCTGCCAAGTAGCAACTGTGTGCCCAGCACACACAGGGCCTCAGTGCTCTTGCCTTCCCAGAGCCTGACATGTGTCAAGTCCTGGCTTCCAGCAGCTAAGATGGAGTATGAGGGGCACAGTGACACAAGTGGGGAGGGCCTGCTATGAGGGTCCCCACTGCAGGTATGTAGAGAGAGGACGAATGACTGTACGGCATTCAAAGGGTCTGCACAGAGTGTGGCTGATAGCTAGGAGTGGGTTTCAGGGCTAGGAGAAGCCTTGAAACCCACATGGGGAGGGGGCTGGAGGAGATGGGAGGCAGGCAGGCTCTGCAGACCCCAAGGGCCAGAGGATGTCCACTAGGGGGTGGGGGAAGCTTCCCCTGTCTATGGCTGTCAGGACGAAGCTTGCGCTCGTGGCTCTAAGAGGTGGGCACCAGGGTGCTGGGACCCATGCCCCACCCCCACAGACACTCCCCTGTAGAAGTCTTCAGCCTCACAAGACACCAGAGACCTGAGACCAGCAAAAGGCCAGGCTGCATCCCAGGAAGAGAAACCTCCGCCCACACCACTCACCCGTCGATGACACCCGTCGTTCGCATGATCCTCTCTGCCTCCTCGCGCAATGTTTGCCCAGCACATGCAGCCACCAGGGCCCCGAGCCACCAGCTGGTCCACATGACAAGGTCAGTTCTGCTTGACTCCTGGCTGGTGTGGCAGAGGATGTGGGGAGATAAGAGCTGCTCTGCTGAGGGGAAGAAAGGAGGCCTTTGGTTCAGGCAGTTGCCCCTGGGTCCCTGTTTACAGCCCTTATGTTAACAAGTAACCAGCATGTTCTTCCCAGGCTGGGCAGGTTAGGTGGCTGCCATCCGAGGGCTGGGCATCCCTGCCAGGCTAGGTGGGGCATAGTTTGGAGGGCCTGGAGTGCAAAGAGTAAGCACAGGCATGAGAGATGCTGGCACATCCTTGATGCATCCTGGCCTGGCTCAATGGCCTCAGCTCTGGATCTTTGGGGCTGGGGTGCCCTGGTGCTCCAAGAAGGCAGTCACAGCCCTGTGCAGTCACCAGGAGCTGTTTCTTAAGCAGGTATCTGGGCATCTGGGCCTCAGGTTCCCTGTAGCTCTAGTCTTTGCAGTCCTTCCTGCCAGGGACTGAGTGGATCAATGTCACACCTTCCTCTGATCCCTCCACCCCATACTGGGACCTGTGGTGAAGGGACTGCCCAGGGCCACCCTCTGCCGAGTGCTCACCCGTGCACTTGAGGCCCCGCACATCCTTCTCCCCAGAGCAGTGTCCATCTCATGGGCTGCCCAGCTTTGCCCTCCTGGCGCAGGCCACAGTATCTCCCAGGCTTGGGCCCAGGCTTTGAGATTTTGAGGATTTTTGTTTTCTTTTTTCTTTTTTTGGTACCGAAGATCAAACTCACAACCTTGCACTTGCTAGGCAGGCCCTTTGCCACTGAGCTAAATCCCCTGCCTTGAGTGAGGTTTTGAGGCCTGATCGTGGGTAGGAGCTGCTTTCCTTCATCAGCATAGGCCCTCAGCATCCTCTCTTGTTTATTTCTACTCTTTGTTCTTGTCCTTTTGGTCTCCAAGTTCTTAAGGTTTTGTTTTGTTTTTAGAGCACACAGTTGCCAGCCTCATCAGACAGCTTCTTCTGGGAACTGGGATAATTCAAGCCAGGACCTGGTTAGGCAGCGTGGCCGGGTCTGCCTCTTGATTGGTTTTGCTATGTTCTTCAAGTTATTTTCTCCCCAAACTCCCACAGTTGGAGTGTTATTTTTTTGTCACTACTGTGCATTTCCCTCCTATTTATCAGTCGAATTTAACTCCATATTTCCTCTCAATATATGGGATCCTCAACTTCTGCTAAGACAGATGCTGCATGCCTGTAATTCCAGCTACTCAGGAGGCTGAGACAGGAAGGTGGCAAGCTCAGGCAAGTTCAAGGGTGACCTCAGCAATTTAGTGAGACCTTGCCTCAAAAAAAATTTTTTTTAATTCCTGACTTACATTTATTTCAGTATAACAATATGTTTCTCTGGGTTCATTGTTTCTCGTACACTTTGTTTTCTCTTGGGGTGTATAGTCCCTGTCTTGTGTCCATAGTGGCTTCTTGGGTAATGTCTCCAGGTAAGCTGCACTGCATTACAAGGCCCTGTGAGCCCTGTGTCTGGGATTCCTCACCCTCCCAGGATGGGCCAAGCTGTCTTTTAGACTTTGAGCTTCCTTCAATGTTCAAATTCAGTTTTGAGTTGTATAATTTTTAAAAAATTTTTCTGCTCATTCTTGAGTAGTAGTTTATTAGTTTGAAAGCCCACAGCCCCTGCAGCCCCATACCAGGCTGCATGCTCCCCCACTCTAACGGCCCATGGCCCTTTCACTTTTCTGTGGTGTTCGGAGTGGAACCCAGGGCCTTGCACAGGCGAGCATCTGTGACAGAGCACTTGGCCCCAAGTGCAGGATTTCTAACCCTCAGTTCATACCAAAAATATCCATGCTGCCAGGAATACAGCTCGGTGGCACAGCGCCTGCCTGGTGAGTGTGAGGTCATGAGTTTGATCTCCAGTACCAAAAAAAAAAAAAAAAATTCCATGCTGAATAAAATAAATATAAAACCCTTAAAGACAAGTTCACTATTTGACTTTTTCTTTTCCTCCACAGGGCTCTGGGCAGTGCTGGGCTCCCTGGGAACCATCCCTGTTCTGTTCTGTGACTAAAACCACCCACAGTCCTTGCTCGTGTGATGGGTGGATGGGTATGTTTTCCTGGGCACAGCTGTCCCGGGGAACTGTCCCAGGTGAGCTGGGGTGAGGTGAACACACAGCCCTGACCTGGTCCCATGGAGGGTTTGGGACGGCAGTGTGGAGCCTGTGGGAGTGAGGCCTGCTAGGCATGGCCCGCTCCAGATGCCTGGGAGCCTGGGGGGCCTGCATGGCTGCCAACCGCACCTTTCCTGAGGCTCAGCATTACCAGCTTCCTTTGCCTCAAGTGTAGTCCTGGGCAGTGAGGCTGTGTGACCCCTGGGATTTCATGTCCACTGCTGGGCTCCTGCTTTGTGTTGGCGGTGGTCCCATTTCTCAGACTCAACTGCCTGTCTGAACACTAGAGACCACTGCAGTGCCTATTTCTGCACAGACGCAGGAATGGAACCGTGCCCTTGCGTAGCACCTGGAGGCTGAGGCTGTCTCCTTGCCCTGAGGACTCCTTCCTGAGGGTCCTGCTGTTCATCCTGGGGTTCCTGAAACCATCCCCGGCGCACACACACTGGTGCGGGTCACATCCTCAAATTTCTCCATCTCCCCTCTATAGCCTGTTCCTGCCACAGTGCTCTCCCCATCTCCTGACTGAGGTTGCACTTTGCACTTTCACCCCTTTGTAGTTGTTTTGCTGAAGTGGGTCCTCAAAGCACCCCTGGCTGAGTCCTTGGCGTCTGTGTGAGGAACTTCTGCCCTTGCACCAATCACCAGTTCTGCTGATGTGCAGTTCTGAGTCAAAAGCCATGCACCCCAAGCCCAGGCTCCAAAGTCTGTCTCATGAGCACCATTGGTGGGAACAGCACTCAGTGCACTTTCCCTCTCCCTGGCTCAGGTTACCCCTCATCCTTGCATTCTGTGGTTTCCCAGCATGCAGTGGCTGAGGGCTTTTCCACTCGCCCACTCAGTGCACAGGCTCAGGCAGCAGGCAAGACGCCTCTGACATGTCCTCCAGTTGCCTCTCTTGTCTCCCCACTTGCTCCCCTGGTCCTGCCTGGCCCCTGTCCATACTTTTTGTGGCTATGCCAGGCTTTCTTGTGCATATGCACCCCAATTGTCTTCAGTGCTTTTATCTCATGTTTTCCCTGGAATTCTGTGCCTGGGCCCCCAGGAACAGCTCTGGTTGCCACCCTTTCCATCATAGCCTGATCTGGTCATGGAAACCACGCCCCAGAGATGGGCGGGCAGAGCTGCCTTCTTTTGTTCTCTTTGGGCTACTGAGTCAGCTCCAACCTCCTTTCCTGTTTGTCTGAACCTTCCACTGCATTCACAGCTTCCCTGCCAGCTGCATGCCTGTCCTTCACACTGAAGCCACTGATAGACTGCACTCAGCATAGACGAAACTTTGAGGGGCTTCTGGGAAGTCAAGAAGTCCTCCTGGCCCTGAACACGCTTGGACCCAGAGACCCAGATGTTGCTTCCCTAGCTGGGGCCTGCTAGGGTTCCATGTCAGCCAATCATGATGCAACCCTCAGTCCCCCAGTGCCTGGGCATCTTGCCTGTTTCTGAGCTGCCTGCTGCATGGCCTCCCAAAAACCTCCCAGAGCTGTCCTCACCCCATCAGGAGGGCCTCCATTAGTGCACTGAAATCTTGACCTGTGGATGACCCTTCACTCTGACGCTGTGGGTTGTTTTTCTGGAGTATTTTGTTTTATTTTGTTTTGTTGTGATACTGGGATTTGAACCCAGAGCCTCTGCACTGAACTACATCCCCAACTTTTTGTTTAGATCTTGAGACAGGGTCTCACTAAGTTAGTAAATTGCCCAGGCTAGGTCCAAACTTACAATCTTCCTGCCTCAGCATCCTGAATGTTGGAATTACAGGTTTGTGCCACCATGCCCAGCAGGGTTCTGTTTTTTTTTTGTTTTTTTTTTTTTGTCTTTTTGAGACAGGGTCTCACTTTATGCAGTTCAGGCTGGCCTTGAGCTCACTTTGTAGCCCAGGGTGGTCTCAAAGTCACAACAATCCTCCTGCCTCAGCCTTCTGAGTGCTGGGATTACAGGCATGAGCCACCACACCCGGCTCCCAGTGTTCTGTCAATTGCTATTTCTTCTATTGACTCTGGTGTCATACACAGAGCCATCTTGGTATCATCATGTCCTTGAATGACATGGGTCTCCCTTCCTTCTCACCATGGGAAACCTGGGGAGAGAGCCAGGACCCAGCGGGTGACAGTGTCCTGTGGCCTGGCCTATTGATAGAGGGCCACTGTGGGAGAGCAGTCAGGAGGTGCAAATGGAAGTGCACACTCGAAACCAGAGAGCCTGGGCTCAGCTCTGGGGTAGGTGACCTTTCCTGCTGACATCTGCCCTGAGCCCACCACCAACCACCCTCACTACCCTGTGGCCCTGCTGCTGCTCTGGTAAAAGCTGGGGGTCTCTAACACTCCACAGCAGCAACAGGGTGCTAAGTGGCTCTGGTCCTTTGCTGTCCCTGGAGCACCCAGCTGCATGCTGGGAGGGAGCCCTGACCAGGCAGTGTGGCTGATGCAGCCCCAGGGACACCAGACAGCCTCCAGAGACACCCAGAGTCTCTACTGAGACCCTGATGCCTGTGAGCCCCTGATGCACTGCAGGGCTGCTAAGCTTCAGAGTTCAAGCCCTGCCCTACCCAGTGTCTCCAGCTTTCTCCTCTGTAAAACAGGGTGAACAGCCCTAGCTTCATGTGTAAACCTGGGCCCTTGCTGCCAGAGACACCTCTGTGTTCTCTCTGGCAGTGTCCTCTCCACCTGATCATTGGCCCGGGGAGGATTGCAAGATGGTTCTGGAGACCCAACCCATCTCCCACAGGGAGGAAGCCCTGGCCATGCCTGCCTCAGGGTGTCCTCCCCTCCTGCTTCGGGTCGCCTCCTGAGTAGGAGCCCTGCCTGCCTCATGCCTGCCATAAGCAAGAGGAAAACAGCAGCCCACACTCAAACCGGAAGCAGTGCTGAGTCTTGCTGGCAGATGCATATGGATGCTGGAGCCACCTTCCACTCCATCCCGGACCCTATGGATCCTGGGCCCCCAACTCAGGGGCCCACACACCAGGCTCCATTCATGCCTCAGTCCTTGTTCCTGGACACAGCTCAGCACCTAGCTTTCTCCCCTCAGCAGACCCACAGCCCTTCCAATCAGCAGCCAAGACCCCTCCCCAGCACCCCAAAGCTGCACACTCAGCATCACCTTGGAAGTCAGCACTGGTCCCAGGTCCCTGGGAGTACCCCTCCCCCATGCAGCCTACCCTCATGTGTGGCTTCTCTGCAGCCCCTCATCCTGTGAGGGCCCCCTGTCCCCAGGATGGTGGCTTAGACCCCACCAGTCTCCTCAAGGACCTCCCGCAGGCATCCTCCACCACAGCATCCCCAGAAACTATTGAATCCCAGAGGTAGCCCCTCACCCCTTCCTTCTATCCCCTCAACTATGACCTCCCAGGGCACCCTGGAGATGCCAGTGAGTAAGGTTTCCACTCATGGGGTTGGGGGCACAGTGGCTTTGCATCTCCCAGCCTGGCACCCCAGCTCAGTCCCTGTACCCCACTCACCATTCCAGGCCGATGCTAAGAAAGCTTGTGTCTTCCAGGCCGGGGAGACTGCCCCACCCCAGTTCTTCAGCTGCCAAGAACCACGTCTAAGACAGCAACCCCAGGGCCATCACTGCGTCAGGCAGCCAGATGGGGCTAATGCCTTACACATGTCTGCAGGGCCCCATATATGCATGCCTTCCCACATTGTGCCTCCAGTGTCTAGGGCTGGGCTTCACAGTGGGGTGACCTTGGGCAGGCAGTGGCCTTGGAGTGGTATAAAATTAGGTGTCGGTGGGGAGGGGGCCTCTGGATGCTGGGAAGCTCAAAGATTCCAGCCTACATGTCCCTCACCTCCTGTTGACCCTTGGTGGCCTCCCATGTACCCTGGTCCACCTATGCTCCAGAGCCAGGGCATGCTTGCCCCAGCCTGGAAACTGCAGTACTGACCTGGCCCAGGAACTGGGGGTCCTGGTTCCTTTATCTGAGATCCTGGAGGGCTACTCCCCAAATTTCCAGCTACCAGGAGGAAAGATGCGATCTCGGATTGGAATGTCCTCGGATTGGAAAATCTGGCAGGACTTTCAAAACCACAGGCGGCAGGTGGCTCCGGGTGAGTCTCCCCCAGGAGCCTCCAGACAGGGCTGCAGCACCTCAAGGGAGGGGAGACTGGTTCCTGCTGGGCCTTCTCTTGTCCCAGGCTGGAGCAGCCCCTGCTCTGCTCAGGGCTGGCAGTGGGACATCATTACATGGGGAAAGGAACCAGGTTCAAGAGCTGCCAGGAAGAGTTCAGACCCTGGATTCCAGAAGGGACACAGCAGGGGTTCAGGGGCCAGGCGGGGTCAAATTAACCTGGGTGCAAGGTGAGGTGATGAGACATTCAGGTGGGGATGGGGCCATGCAGTGTGCAGGGATAGAGGACCTGGGCAGAGTCCCTGTGCATGGAGGGGAGGGTGGACAGACCCCTCACCTGGAGGAGATGAGGCAGCGCAGGGACTCCCACTGCCATAGGGCAGGCTCCCAGGGGCCTGCTGGGAGAAATCTGTTTCCACTCTGACCTCTGGGGAACAGGGAGAAGCAGGGGCTGGTGGCTCCATCCTGCGGAATGCCTCTCTCCTGAAAGCCCCAGGAGAGGATGTCTGAGCAGTGGCTCATGGGGAGGCTGGAGGAGCCTCTGGGAGAAGAGAAATGGCCACAAGAGATTCCACCTGAGAGCAGCTGTGGGTGCAGCGGGCACTGGGCTCTCTGGGAATCCAGGCAGGGTATGGCAGTGGGGTGGCAGGGCCAGTTCTGCCCATGCTAGGCCTCCCAAGTCATCTTGAGGTCCTTTCCTCAGGGAAACTGAGGAACAAAGGTCAAGGAGAGAGCAACAGACCTCATAAATGTACCCAGGGTCTTGGAGCCACCACAGAGAAAGCACAAGCCTGGTCTTGTTTCGGGCCTGCCAGCGTGGATGGTGAGCCTCCTTCAGGGACCAGCAGCCCGAGAGACCTCGGCCTCCACCCCAGCATCCTCTTCCTGGAACTCAGTCCCTGGCCCTGGCTGCCTCCACTCTCTCATGCTCCCTAGGCTGTCCCCACTTACTGCTTGCTGGCTCACTGCCAGTGCCCCCAGTCCACAGAGGTCTGACCTGGGGCTGGATCTCCAAGTTCCCACACGGCTGGCCCAGAGTGAGCTATGGGGTACAGGACTGGAGAGCACATGCAGTCTTTCCAAGCCTGTTCAGCAATCAGCTGATGGCCCCATGACTGGGCTGGGCTTTGAGGGACATGGAGCCAGCAACTGAAGCAGGCCGGGAGGTTGGAGAAGGCGACCAGTCCCCCAGGCCGGTGTCCTCATGGTTCTGGGCCCCTCCTGTTGGCTACCAGTGGCCACAGCCTCAGAGCAGGACCAGGCTCCTGAGCACACTTGGGTCTTCCTGCCAACCTTGCTGACGCCCAGCTGACACAGCACCTGTAGATCATTTCCAAGGACATAATACTCCAACCGCACAAGGTCAGGATGTGGAGGTGGCAGTGGTGGTGATAGCGCCTCCGCCCAGGTGGGGCAAGTCCCCTAAGGCCGCCTTATCTTACTGGCATCTGGCCTGGTCTTAGTCAGCAGGTCCCTCCAAATGCAGAGTTCCGGGCAGGACCTTAGGGCCTGGACCATGGGACAGAGACAGCACCCAGATGGTACATGCTGGAAGGAACCATGTGTGAAAGATGGTGGGACCCTCCGAGGTCAGCGTCTTAACTGAGATGCAGCACAGTGCCCTGGAGGTCGGGCAGGGATTTGGGATGACAGAGTTGATCTCCAGAGGGCTGGGCAGGAAACAGTACCTCGGGTCATGAGGGCTATGACTGCTGCCCCCGGTGACCACATTGTAACAACACACTATGGGCTGGGCTGGGCCTCGTAGGAAGGAGCCAGGGGTGGCTCCCAGGACTGAGGCCTCTACTGTTTTCCCACACTGTAACCCACGGCATAGTGGTACCAGTGGACCGAGGGGGTTCCTTAGGATCCAGAGGGGCAGAGTTAGGCTCCTAGGTCTCACACCAGGCCCAGAGTGTCTTCAGCTGGTGTTGCCTTTCCTGGAGGAGAGCAGGTCGGGCATCTGTGTGGTACAGGGCACCTGCCCAGACCTCGTCAAGCAGCAGCTGAGAGCCCCAGCAGAGTCTCTACAGCATCCTGAGAGCAGCCCCACAGCACGTGGGATGGCACGGGCCAAGGGGCTGCCCACCACCTGGGCAGCTCTCGGTGTGTGCTAAGAGCCTGAACCCATCCTTCAATAGGGACAGTGCCCTCTCAGTGGCCTGGACAGGAAGTAGAGTGGTGCGGGAATGGAGGAAGAAGGATTTCTTACAAAAAACACCTCTCAAACATTACTTGATTTTGGATCAAGCCCTAGACAAGATTCTTGGGGGACAATGGAGCTGAGCTGGAAAAGTCCTTGGTGGCTGAGTTAGAGGAATTCCTGCCCCAAGGGCTGCAGCTCCCAGCACTGCAGCCCCAGGCTGTAGGGTCAGCATGGTTCTGGCCATGGGCTGAGACAGGCATGTGCCCTTGCACTTGACACAAGGACGTCCTCCCTGCCCAGAGGGAAGCCGGCCCCTGTGCAGAGGTGATGGCTGCCAGCCTGCCATACCCCAGGGCCACCCAGTCTCTTTCCTCCCTCTCTTCCTGCAGCCACTCCTGGGATGACCACGCACTCTGACATGGCTCTGCCACCCTCATTTTAATGAGTGGCCTCTGATGACTCCTCTCCTGCACCTCTGTCCCTGGTTCCTGGCTGCTGCTTCACCTAGGGACACTTGTCCTTGAACAGTGGCTCCGTGCACACTGCGCCCTCTAATGCCCATCAGCCCCAGCCCACAGCCCACTCACCCTGGAGGAGACGCAGGCTTGGCTGCAGCAAACCCTCCCGGCCCCCAGAGCCTATGGATCTGGTCCCATCCTGCCACCTTCTCCTCCCAGGCCTCTGACAGGATCTTGAATGTGGGCAGAAGAGAGGATGGGAGGGCAGGCTGGGGAGGAGGAAGGGATGAGGTAGAGATAATGTGGCAGCCATGACTACCTGGTGACCCAATGCTGTAAATGTCAGACCTTAGACTGATGAAATTGGGATATGGAAATCTTCCTTGTTCTTTTTATTGCACATTTTATTTTTTATTGCACATTTTATTTATTGATAGAGGCTCTTGTAGTTCAGGCTGACCTTAAACTCACTCTTTACCCCAGGATGACTTTGAACTTGAAGTGATCCTCCTGCCTCAGCCTCTTGAGTGCTCTGATCACAGGTGTTTACCACACCTAGCTTGTTACACATTTTAATTGTGATAACACATGTACTGAAAAGTACTAAGACACACGTGCAAATCCACACAGACACTTGTACACATATGTGCACAGCAGCATGATTCATTATTGCCCAGAAGTGGAAATGGATTGGGAGCATCACCAGGTTCCAGCCCCAGCACTGCACAAAGAAGAGTGGAAACAGCATAGGTGTCCAGAAGCTGACGGGGAACTGAACTGTGGTCTATCCACACTACTGTTGCCCTCAGTTGTGGTGGTCACCACATGCAGGGCCTGTGCACGTCCCCCTCCCCGTGCTGTGGGTCCTTGGTGACTGTGAGGTGTGGCCCACAGCACTGCCCTGTCCCTTCCCACCTGCTGCTGCTCTCAGGATGATGTACAAGAAGGGTGCTTGCTAGGCAGGACACGCTTTCTGCCTGCTGCCCACTCCCCATTACTTGTCTCCTCCCATGGTGGAGAGCAAGTCTTGGTGTCCTCTGGGAGGCTCTAACCTGGTGACCTCCCAAGTCCCGAACTCTGACAGCCACCACACTGGGATCAGGATTTCTACACAGGACTCTGGGATGGGGACAGTCAGTCCAGGACAGATGGCACAGGAATTCCATCTCAGTGCTGCTGTTATGTGACAATAGAGAAATACTGATGTACATGACTGGTCACCAAGTGGCAATTGCTGGTGTGACAGCAGGGACAGATGTTACCCACAATAGCAGTGAGAGAAGCAGGCATTACAGGACAAGCAGACTAGGCCATGTGCTAGTCACTTGAGTGATGTTCCCAACAAGTCCTGCAAAACATCACGAGCTAGAAATAGTCACCCAGGTGTGATCTTTTTTGTTTGTTTATTTGTTTGTTTGGTACCGGGATCGAACTCATGATGTTGCACTCACCAAGTAGGTGCTTATACCACTGAAATAAATCCCTGGCTCCCCCAGGTGTGATCTTGAAAAGTATGCAAAAGTAAAACAATCAGAAATAAATAAATAACCAAACAATCAGGTTGAATCTTTGCAGAACTTGACTCTTGTCCCTTTGGGCTTGAGTGCCTTGGGCTGATTTCTCTCAGGAAATTGAACAGTCGGCGCTGGAGCTGCCCTCCCTGGGTCGACTGAGGACAGGCAGCAGCCCTGCACACCTGTGGACACAGACAGGGAAGGCCCAAAGGCCACGCCTTTCCCCCCCGGCAGCCAGCTCAGGGCAGCTTGGCAGGTGTCTCCTGGAGGAAGGGTGGCAGGGCCAGCAGGTAGGAGGATGAGCTCAGGTGAGGACACCAGTGGGAGACAGGGCCCCTGCTGCTCTGAGCTCTTGCAGGAGAACAAAACCAGGAACTGAGAGGGAACCAGGGCTCATGCAGTGTGGAGTATAAGCACACAGCTTAGAAACACAGGTGAAGGGCTGGGGATTTAGTTCAGCAGCATAAGTGCCTGCCTTACAAGCATGTGGTTGTGAGTTCGATCCCCGGTACTGATTTAAAAAAAAAATCAGATCATGAAACACACGTGAAGCAAGCACGGGACCTCTGCCTGGTTCAGAGTGGACCCCACTCTGCATCTGCACCTGTTTGTGGGTGGCTCAGTACCAGCTCCACTGTCCTTTATTTGCAGAACCAATGCTGGTCTGACCTTGTGTGCAGGGCTGCAGCTCTCTTTTGGTTCTAGCAGAAGTCCTAGGAAGAAGCCTGCTAGAGCCACTGTTTCCTGTGGGCCTGGCCTCCGTCCTGCATGGACCAGAACGAGGTTCCAGAGGGAGCAGCAGTTGCTGTGGCCTCCGCTCTTGGGCCCTGCACTGGCTTTGAGCTGGGCGGATCCTGCCCCGCTGGCCTCCTTGGCTCACAGATGCTGCCATCTCCAGTCTGGCTCGCTCTGTGGCCCCACCACTCTGCCTTTGAGCAAGGAGACCCCCTCTCCTGCCCCTGTCTTAATGTCTGCTTCCCTGCCTCCACCAGGGGAGGTTTGCAGCATGAGGCTCTGATCCTCCTTTTGCCCAGAGGGAACTCAGGCCAGCAGGGAGGCACCTGGGTCAGCTTTGGACTCTGCATTTGTTTAATGGTGAAAGTGGTTTAAGAGGGAGAGAAATCTCAGGAAGGGGGTGCTCCCGGTTCCCCAGGTGGGAGGATTAGCAAGGTGAATGTGCTGCCGCTCTGCCCTGGAAGGGCGCCCACACAGGCCAGGTATCCTACCCTTCATCTGTACCCTACCCCTGCCCCAAACCTTCCCCCTCCTCCCAAGCTCAGCTGTCTGTCTGTCTGTCTGGTCATCCATCCATTTGTCGGTTCTACATTTGTGATGCCCCTGTCCTGGTGGAATCAGTCCCCCTCCTCAGCTGCCCCTGGGCCCCTCGCTAGGGAGGGCCCCCCCCCCAGCCCTGGTCTCCACAGGACCTGTAGTCAGGGCCCTGAGAGCACCAGAGCCTCCTCTCCAGCCTCAAACTCACTCAGCCCTGCACACCTACAAGGGTCCCAGCCACTTCCAGGCAGCCACTCTGCTGCCTGCTCATCCTGAAGCAGCCTCAGCCCAGCAGCAGGGCCCTCCTAAGCCCAGAGTCTGGAGAACGCTGAGGTCGGATGTCATTGTACCTCCCTCTGCTCAGCCCTTGCAGAGCCCTGACTCTGCTGTCCATGTCCACCACCCACTCAGGTCTCTCTGAGCTGCTGAAAACAGCTACCTTCCTGCCCCAATCACTGCTGTCCTTTGTCCCCTCATCCCTCACTTCAGCAGTCAGCTCTCAAGGCAGGATTTGTATCACTCTTGTCCACCACTGTGTCCACAGTACCTATGCAGGGTGGCAAGGGATAGCATCACAGACATGGACACCTGTCCTCATCCAGGAAGCCCTCTCAGGTGGCTCAGCTGGGAGCAGCATCCTTGCTCCATTTCTAGGGCAGAACTGGTCCCAGGGTCACCCACACTGCTCACCACAGCACCATCCTTTGTCAGGGCCTCAGGCTCCTGTGTCCTCCTGCTGATTGGGACGTGGCAAGGACATGGCAGTGGTGTATGCCATGCTTTAGCCATGAGCAGGTAGCATGTATCCCCTGGGGCACTAGGGTCTTTGCACTGACTGGAGGCCAGGAGTGCAGACCCCAGTTGTCAGTCAGGTCAGGCAAGGGCCTCACCACCACTCCTGGCCGGGGTGGCCCAGGTGCCCTCGGTTGTGGCCCAGCAGGCAAGTTGCCTGTTTTGGGCATCATGGCCTTGACCTTGGCCTTAACATCAAGGCTTCCTCTGGTTTCCTCCAGGAGAGGTGCCTAGCTCCATCTTCTATATTTAGATGTCCACAAGCCGAGATCCATAAGCGGACATCCTCCCTGGGGTGTGCTTTTGCCAGTTTGTGAGTCAGTGGAAGATTACCTTGAAACAATTTGGTCTGGCTTGATTGTTTATGTAGGCACAGCAAGGTGGTAACAGTCTTGTAGAAGGTTCCTGGGAATTTCAGATGCAATCTTGGATGGGGATTTGAAGGTATCGGGGACCAGGTTGCCATGCCAGGAGTTCCTCACTAGACTTTGCTTCAGTAACTGCAGGCTTCCTAAGGTCCCCAAACACCAAAAATGTTCTGGACTGGAAGGAAGAGAAGGAAGCCTGCATCCCTCTACAGCAGGGGTTAGGGGCAGGACCGACTCTTTTGGGAAACAGTTGGAAGCATTTGCTCTGTGAAGTCAGTGTTAGTTCCTGCTAACAGTTCGGTCAGGTCTGACTTTATGGGTCTCTCACTCTTTCAATCTTGTTCTCACTTTTTACCAGGATCTCACTCTGTCATACAGGTTGGCATGATCTTGAACTCCTGGTCTCCTGCTGCCTTGGCTCCCTGAATGGCATGTGCCAGTATGGAAGGCTGTGTCTCACTTTTAAATGACATTGTCATCAAAGCTGAGGAGTACAGCTGCTTATTGAAACTGTAAATTAACGTACTGCCATGGAGATAAGAGCTTTAAGAGCTTTTGATGATAGTTTTCAATTTTGGGGTATATCAGGCAAGGACAAAATGATAAATATCTCAAGCTGGTTAACAAAAGGATAATTTGCAAGATTTTTAGAAATCATTGATAGCTTCAGAAGAAAGGGGAAGAGTTTTTTATGTGCAGAAAATCATCAGAGAGCCAATTTTGGAAACCCCGTGAAAGCCATGGCTGCACCTTACCAGTCTGCCCGGCCGGAGAGTCGGTTTTGAGCAGCTCTCTCTGCAGCAGCCGCTCCCCAACCGCTGGCCTTCCTAATTGGGTTTGGGAGTCCGACTCAGTCTGGCAGTGTGATCTCAAAGTCACTTAAGCCAGACTGTCAGATGCCCCTGCTTGGGCTTCCCAGAACCACCTTCCTGTTGAAGTCTGGACTGTAGCTGATGAGAGCAATTTAGGAGACAGGTGCAGTGGCATGGGGATGGGGGCATTCCAGCTGCAAGGGAGGCTGAAGCCAGAGGGTGTCTTGAGCCCAAGAGTTCAAGAGCAGCCTCGGTAGCACAGTTAGATCAGGTCTAAAGAAAAAGGGCATTTAAGAAATGAGCAGAGTAAAACAGAAGCTATCCGGATGAAAATTACTAAAACTAGCTACATGGCCATGGTTAGGGATCTAATCAGCGTTTACTATAAAAATACAGTTGAGGGCTGGGGATTGAGCTCAGCGGCATAAGTACCTGCCTTGCAAGCTTGCGGTTGTGAGTTCAATCCCCGGTACTGATTTAAATAAATAAATAAATAAATAAATAAATAAATAAAATAAAACAAAATACAGTTGAAGCTAGGTATTGTGCCACATGCCTGTGATCCCAGTACTCTAGAAGGCTGAGCAGGAGAATTGTATGTTTGTTGCCTGGTTAATTTTATGTTGTTTGTTGTATGTTGTTTGCCTGGTCACTGAGATCCTGTGTCAAAATAAAAAGATAACAGATTAAAAAGAGAGAGAGAGAGAGAGAGCCAGGTATGGTGGTGTACACCTGTAATCCCAGGACTCAGGAGGCTGAGGCAGGAAGATCACTGCTGGTTTAAGGCCAGCCTGAGCTACAAACTGAGTTCAAGGCCAGCCTGAACTGAATGGTGAGATTTTTGTCTCAAAAAAAACAAAAATAAATTAATAAATAAATAAGATTTAAAGGATTGGAGCTATGGCTTCATGGCATTAACTGCCTAGGTCCAATCCCTGGTACCAAAAAATCAAAACACAGCAAGAAAGTCAAGAAAAGTCCTGGAATTAGCACTGGTGCCATGGGACCTTCATGCATTTCCTGGACTTTAGCAGCATTGTAGACCACAGACCCCTCACCCCTGCAGGAACCAACAGCTCAGGGGAGTCCAAAAATCTCTCTACTTTGGCAGATCAAATAGTCATGCATATTCGGCCCTAATGAAAAACACTAACTAAACAAACAATAAAAGTGAAAGGCCTGATCAGTGACCGCTGGTGACAGGAGAAATTGTGAGGGCCCTGTGGGGCAAATCACTGCCCAGGCTGGCCCTGGTCCCTGTCCGCAGGTCCCTGCTGTGGCTCCTCCTCTGTCCTGAGAGCCCTGCCCACCTGGGTGCCCACTGTTCACCCTGCTGCATTCTCCTGACCAGCCTATCTGTTACAGAGCCTGAGTCTGCCATGGAATCGTTCACCAAGTTTCCCAGGCTGGGCTCAGAATGCCAGTCCTCCTGCCTCTGCCTCCCAGAGCGCAGAGGTACAGATGTGGGTGCCACACCTGGCTCCCTGTAATTTAATCTTGCATAAACCTAGTTACTTTAACAGCTTTCTTATAGCCAGGTAAGAGCACAAATCCTTTGAGGATTTCCAGGGGCAGCTGAGAAACTTCAGGACAGTTTAAGGTCAGGTAAAGAAGCCTATCTATTAATTATTTATTTATTATTCATTTTGGTTTTTTAGAAAGGGTCTCACTTTGTAGTTCTCAAACTCATCTCTTGCCTCAGCCTTCCCCGTGTTGCAACAAACCTACTTTTGGAATTTGTCAAGGACTTCAGAAAGTTTAACTATTCAAAGAGGATCAGAGGTCATCATGAAATAATGTTTACATATTAACCAAAATAACAACAGGAATTTTCAAAAGTTAATACAAGAGGTGGCACAAAGGTAACAGCCGACCATTACCAGTCACCCATCAGCCCCCAGGTTGAGGAGGCAAAGCAGCACAGAGATCACAGAAAAGAGAAGCCTGGGCTGGTATAGTCTGTGCTCCCAGCACTCCGGAGGCTGAGACAGGAAGATAGATATGACTTTGAGGCCAGTCAGGGTTATATACTGAGTTCAAGACCAGCCTGAACTGCACGGTGAAATTTTGTTTAAAGGAAAAAGAAGAAAAAGAAGGAGGAGGAGGAGGAAAAGGAGAAGGAAGAAGAAGAAAGAAGAAGAAGAAGAAGAAGAAGAAGAAGAAGAAGAAGAAGAAGAAGAAGAAGAAGAAGAAGAAGGGAAGAAAGAAAAGAAGAAAAGAAAAGAAGAAAAGAGAAAAGAAAAGAGGAAACCTTTTCAGAGCCCAGCTCAGAATCAATTTATCCATCCAGAAGTCTGAGGAGTCACAGAATAATGAGGGAGGGGAAGCTGAGGCAAAAAGATTTCAAATTCAAAGCCCACTGGGCAAAACATTTACAGAGCAGGGAGTGCAGCCCGCCAGGCACAGGCCTCGGTGTGTGTGTGTGTGGTGGGGCTAGTGAAGGGAGGGATATTCATGGCTTTTCTGGGAATAGGTGGAGTCTTCCCGAAACTCAGCCACTACCCTCCCTTGGTCTGGTGTTTTGGTGGTAGCAAGGTCCCAAGGGCTATGAAAGTCTGAAGGGCTGTGAGGCTGGCAGCCTGGGTCACATTAGCCCTGTGTTTCCCACGTGACTGTGCCTGTGGGTAGACAGAGGCCTGGCCCCTCTGGTCCCTGTCTCCCCTGGGAAGAAGCTGGGCTACCATAACCCATGGGAGGAGCAGAGCCTGCGGTGACTCCCGCCCAGTGGGGCATCTGGTTTCCCTGGGACAGGAGCTCAGGCGCCCAGCACTTGGCCCTCTCCGAGCTGTTACTGCAACCGCATTTTGGAAACTCCACCCTGCCTGGCACTGCTCTGGCCTGGGGAGGTGGACTGTCTGGGTTGGGAGGAGCATAATGAGGGTGCAGGGCTGCGGGCAGGGAGGAGGGCCCGGCTCACTGCGCAGTGTGAGGGGTTACCACAAATACATCACTGTGTTACTCAAGAACCCAGACTCCCCTGCAGCAAAGATGCAGCCCGCTTCTCTGTGGCTCAGCTTCTCTGTGCCACGGAGTACGGGACGGGCGGCACTTAGTTATCACCATCCCCACCTCAGGTGGCCATGCCACCCCCTTTCGCCCAGCAGGTAGAGCTTGGTGCAGCTCATGGACACCCTTGCCAAGGCCCAGGGCCACGCCTCCTGCCCCACTGGCCCAGTCCTGTCCCATCCTGGGCTCCTGGGGTGGAGTTTCCTCAGAACTAACCGCCGGGGGTGAAGCCACATCCCCTTTGCTGGGCTGAGCGCAGAGCCAGGCAGGTGCTGAGGGTGAGCGTGTGCTGCTGCGGGCCGAGGGTGAGTGTGGGCTGCTGTGGGGTGTGTGACAGGGGCCTCTGCCAGGTACCTGGGCCTCGGCATGCAGTTACTACAGCTGCCAAAACAGCCACTGTGCCATGGGGTTTCCGGATGAGACAGGCACACCAGCCCTGCCCGCAGGGTTCTGTGATGGTAACACAGCTCCAGCAGCAGGGTGATGCCTGGAACGTGATAGCCTGGGGACCATGAGGAGGACACAGGGCCACCACGCAGCACCACTGTCCTGAGAACATTGGGCCTGTCCTGCCTCAGCCACAGCCAAGGCTGACCAGGCTCCCTTGATGGGCTCTAAGGGTGCCCAGGATAGGGGCCAGGGGCCACCCAGGATGACCCATGTCAGCCTTAGTGACAAGAGTCCTGACTCGTGGTCCAGCCAGTGAGGTCTCTCCTCTCTGTCACCAGCATGGACACTGTCGAGGTCTTCAGTGGCATCCGCTTCCCAGGGTTCATTCATACCCAAGAGTCCCTGTGTGCTGCGTGCAGCTTCCCGTTCCGAGACGAGGATGTCCTGCTGGTGACCTTCCCCAAGTCAGGTGGGAGCCGGGCACCATACCTACCACTGCTCCTGGGCGGGGAGATCCAGCCAACCCCAAGGGTGGCCCAGCTGCGTCAGATGCACACCCTAGACCTGGCAGCCCTGCCCGATGCTGCCAGGGGTTGTGGGTGATGGCTGTGTTTGCAGGAAGGCACTGAGGCCTGGGGTGGTGTTGCTGAGGGCTCAGGGGGCCCTGCAGAGAGACAGCCTTTCTTCTTCCCCCTGGTGACAGCCTGAGGACAGGAGCTGTGCCTGCATGGACGGACGCTTCCTCCTCCTCAAGGGTGATCCTGTGAGGTCATCCCAGGAGGACAGGCACCTGGGGGCCCGGTCAGCATGGGCTATGGCTGGCAGGCCAGGGGCAAGGGGAGGCCGGCACCTGTGGCAGCCCTGGAGACAGTTTAGCTCTGGATGGAGTAGCCACAGCGAACAGGCCATGCTGGGTCTGGTGGCACAGGCCAGTCATCCCATCTATGCAGCGGGTGAGGCAGGAAGGTTGCAAGCTCAAGCCCAAAGTGGGCTGCTTAGCAAGACCCTCTCAAAAGAATAAATAAACACTGTAATTCAGTGTGAATGAGAAGCCGTGGGCTTCCCCCAAGACAGAAAAATCAAAAACACCGAGAGAGAGACAGACAGGAGAGGAAGAGCGTAGCTATAATCCCTGTCCTCTGGGAGGCTGAGGCAGAACCACAATTTGTAGCCCAGCCTGGGCAACTCAGTGAGACCCTGTGTGAAAATAAAAATTTTAAAAAGAGTAGGGTGTGGAGCTTGGTGGGAAGGCCATGGCTGGGGCCAGGGTATTGCTATGAGTCTGCTGGGCAGTGGGGCCAGGATTGCTGTCATGTCATTCCTTTAGAAATGGCTCAGCTAGGCATGGTGGTGCATGCCTCTAATCCCAGCTCTCAGGAGGCTGAGACAGGAGGGTTGGTGTGAATTCAAGGCCAGCCTGAACTGCATAGCGTGACTCTGTCTCTAAGGAAAACAAAAAAGTACAGGGTGAAGGACCAGAGAAAAACTAGCTCTGCAGTGTGAATGTGGCCTGAAGAAAGAGAGGAAAAGATAAAAGCAAAAATAAAAGTGCAGGTTTGCAGTGGGCTCCTCCCAGCATCTCAGCCCTTTTATGCTGTCCACAACTCGTGGGAGCCTTGAGAAGTTCCACACAGCAGAACTGCTTGGCGCTGTCCTAGGACCTCATGATTGACAGGTCCCACTGATCTCCCCAGCCAGCTTTGCCACATCCTACCCCCTACATCAGGACGCTGCGCTGCAGAGCAGGCTTGCTCACACCCACCCACCCTTGCAGCAGGACGATGCCCAGAGTGCGTGGCCTGGCCTGTTCTCACCAGAAGAGCAGGTTGCGTCACCAGCCTTGTCAGGCTCAGCCTGACTGAGGCGAAGGAGGCTGCTTTCTAGGTGAATAGGAGAATAGGTTTATTTGGAGCTGGCTCTAGGGAGATGGAGGAGCTGTCCGTGTCACCAGCTCCCAGGCTCGGCATTGGGGTCCAGCCTGTTACCCTCTCTCTTCCTCCCGATGGAGGCTGAGGTAGGCATTGTTCTTGGAGATGCTAGGAGTCCTGTGCCTGTGCCTGTGCCTGTGCCTGTGCCTGTCAGAAGTGGTGGAGCTCTGTCCTGAGTCCCCGACCTGAGCCCTGCTGCTCAGCACACAGTGGACAGACACAGCCAGCTCCGCAGTTCAGCACTCGTGCCACATGACAACTGAGACATGCTGACAGCACAGGGCCACATGAACCTCAGCCCTCCCTGGCAGCAGCACCTTGCTTCTGTACCCGATTCCACTTCTCGTCCTCTGCGAGAACCCCCTCCCCTTTCATACAGTGCACCTGAACCACACACAGCCCTGTTTACTGTGGATTTGTTAAGGTCCAAAAACTAAAGGGAAACTCCAGAAATATTTCATTAGTTGTCAGTTGCATGCCATAAATCTCATGCTGTCCCAGCCACCCCACTGCACCCAGCACATGCACAAGCTGTTGCCACCTCCAAGCTCCTCGGTCTCAGGCTTGTGACAGGAAACCTTTGTTTCCATTAACAGTGAAGCCTGAGATCTCGATGCTGGTAGCCAGCATGAGGCAAGAAGTCCTGAGTGCTTCCTTCGGAGCCCTGCTAAGGGCCTGAGAATAGCCCAAGAAGCCACAGTTGCCATGAGGGCTAGAGAGGCTGTGTCCCAGGACTCTTGCCTGGCACACTGCGGGAATGGCTCTGCTGCTGAGTCAGGTGTGGCTCCACTGTGGTCTCTAATTTGTGATGACAACACCCTCACCCAGCTTCTGCCCAGCCTCCTCCCACAGCCACAGCTCCAGTCCCCTATCCTCTGGGCTGGGGGTCAGCTTCCACGTGGCAGGAGCATGTCCGTCACTTTCCCGCAGTCCAGCAAATACCCAGTCGGTCCACTGGGACTAACAGTGGAGGTGCCAATCCCAATAGGCCGGCCCATTGCTTTACAGGGTGCACACAGTGGACAAACCTGCTCACCTCACAGCTTGGAGGTGAAAAACAAGGAGGAAGAAACAAGGTCCTGTTGTCCTGAGGGCCTCACAACCTGAGGCCTCCAAGCAGCCTCCTCTTTTTATTTGCTTTGTTTTTGTACTGTGAAGGTTTGAGCCCGGGTAGCTCTGCCACTGACTGAGCTACATCCTCAGAGCTTTTTATATTTTCATTTGAGACAGTCTTGGTATATTGCTCAGGCTGGCCTAGAATCTGTGATTCTCCAGCCTCAGCTTCCTGCATGGGCAAGATTACAAGATCACCACTGCCAGCAGCCCCACCTCCTAATGTGCCCTCCTTCCAGCAGCACACTGGGGTTCAACCTGCAACACAGGAGCCCTTGGGCAGACAGCACGGATCCAGCCACTGTGCATGCTGAAGAGTCACCCCAACTTAATCTGTGCTTCTCTAACCTGCCTGGGGCTGCTGGCACTTGGAAACAGGGTCCCCTGCACAGGTTGTGCAGGAATTTACCTGCTTTTCCTTTCCTGTGCGTGCACAGCTGCAGTGCCTACATCCCCCACCTTGTTCTGTGCAGAGCTTTCTTATGCGCACTGGAGTTTGATCTAGTATCAGCTCCAGCCAAGGCCACCAGTGGTCCCCAAAGCCCGTCACTTACTATCTGTGCTCCTGACTGCATTTCTTTGCTCCATGCTGTGTCTGCTGTGGGGCCCCAGGCTACGGCCTTGTCCTTTCCCTAGCTGGCATCTGCATTTCCGCAACTTCAGTATCAATTTGTTTAACTCCATAAAAAAATTTGTTGAAGCAGGACATGGTGGCACACAGCTATAATCCCAGATACTTGGTAGGCTGAGGCAGGAGTATCACAAGTTCCAGCCCAACCTAGGCAATTTAGACCCTGGCTCAAAATACAAAAAGGCCTGGGGGGAGGCTCTGCGGTAGAGACTTGAGTCTCTTTATTCTCTTCTTATAGATCTTGTAAAGTTAACAATTGGGCCAGAGCTCAGAACAGAATCAAAACAACAGCAACGAAAGGAAAAGGTGGGAAGAAGAGGCAGCTCTGTAGAGGAAGCCCAATGTCCCTAGAAATCCCGAGCAGCTGTGGGCTACAGGGATGGTGCAGGCCAGCAGGAAGTTGGTCCCGGAAACGCTGGCCCTTTGTGAGACTCAGAGCCCTGCACCTTACCGGCCTCTCCCTACCCAGGGACCACGTGGATGCAGCAGGTGCTGAGCCTCATTTTCTGCAAGGGCCACCTCTGGCCCATCCACCACATCCCCAACTGGCAGCGTGCACCCTGGCTGGAGCAGAGCAACCTTGTCAAAATGCTCGGCAGCCTGGACCCTGGCCAGCCTCGCCTGCTCACCTCCCATCTGAGTGCCGAGGCCCTAGGGCCTGCACTCCTGCGCTCCAAGGCCCGGGTGAGGGGATGGGCATGGGGCACGGTGGGCGGGGGAATGTGCTGGCAGCAGCAGGGATGACCAGAGCCTCTGCCTTTATCTCCAAGCCCAGGTTGGTACTGGAAGGTGGATGGGCCAGGTGAGGGCCAGCATTGCCCACCTTGGCCTGTGGACAGCTCTGGGGAGCTAGGGGAGCAGAGGGAACTCTGATGGCAGGCTGCTGCTGCCCAAAAGCAGCATGGGGTGCAGCCAACCCTCAGAGCCACTTGGGGCAACTTGGGTGGGGCATCCTGCCTGCTCCAGTCGGGGAGCCACCTGTGTCCCCTCACACCTACGCCCATCTCCCCACTGGGTGCCCCAGGCCTCTGTCTCCCCTGCAGCCAAGGCAGGGCTCTTCCCAGAGCTCGGGTCAGAGGTCTGGGGTCTCCTCTCAAGGTGATATACATGGCACGGAACCCCAAGGATGTGCTCGTCTCCTTCTACCACTTCCATAAATTGGCCAACTTCTTGCCAGATCCCAGCTCCTTTGAGGACTTTGTGGATGAGTTTCTTGAAGGCAAAGGTAGGTCTTGGGGACCTCAGTGGCTCTGGGAATCCCCATTTCCTTGCTGCTGGCTGATGGGCCAGTATATTTATCAGCTGTCCCATTGATGGAACAAAATACTGGACACGCACAGTTAGAGGAGGGGCCAGGTGTGGTGCTGCACCCCTGTTATCCCAGCACTTGGGAGCAGAGGCAGGAGGATTGCTATGACTTTCAGGCCAGCCTGGGCTACATAGTGAGACCTTATCTCAGGAAAAAAAAAAAAGAGAGAGAGAGAGAGAGAGAGACAAGGTTTATTTGGCTCATAGTGTAGGATGATTCACTCCATGGTTGGCTCCAAGGCAGAAAAGAGCCCAGCAGAGGACAGTTGCTTAGCTCATGGTGGCCAGGTCAGAGAGCAAGGAGTGGGGACAGGAATACACCCTTCCAGACCAGCCATCCATGGAAACTTCCCTGAGTCCAGTGCCCTGGGGTCCCAGTCACTGTCCCCAACCCCACACACTAGGGGCACTGGGGTGTTTTGGATGTAAACCACACCCTGCAGCCTCCTGGGAGCCTGGCCAGTGCCTTCTCCCTTATCTCTCCTCCCCAGGCTTCTTTGGCTCCTGGTTCGAGCACGTGAAGGGGTGGCTGGGTCTGAAGCTGGACTTGAACATGCTCTTCGTCACGTACGAGGAGCTGCACCAGGTAGGTGCCTCTGCCGGCCCCGCTGAAGCCCTTGATCCTGGCACTAAGCTTGGAGAAGGCCGGAGAAACATCTTTGTTTCCAAATAGATTCAATCTGTCTGCTCCTCCCTCAAGCTACTACCCTCAATCAACAAACATACAGGCTTTCCTGTTGCTGGGCCAGAGAACAGCACATGCGATGCCAAGGAACTGAGAGTTCCTGGCGCAGCTCCAGTTCTGGGTGTGAGCACCGCAAGGCTTCCGTTCAGAACAGCAAGGGGAAAGAACCCTTTTTTCCCTCTGAGGCCATGTCTCAGTAAGTTTCCTGGGCCAGCTTGGAACCCACAGGCCTGCAGTGCACAGCTGTCAGCGATCACAGGTGTGCGCCCAGGGGCAGGCCTGAGGCTGGAACCTGGGTCCTCGAGCACTCCAGGCAAGACTGCCACTGAGCCCCACCCCCAGCACGTCTTATTCTTTTATTCTTTATTCTGAGACAGTGTCTTACAGAATTGCTCAAGCTGGGCTCAAACTCCTGTATTTGGGAGATCCTTCCGCCTTTGCCTCCCTAGTAGCTGGGATCACAGGTGTGTGCCATTGTGCTGCTTTTGGAAGTGACTGAAAAGGTGTTATTAAGAAAGGAAGTCAGGATCCTCAGGTTCATAAGCATGATGATTGGGTATTCGTGCTGGATGCATGACATGTGCCTCCTTCTTAAACCTTGTTATGACATCGGCACATTACCCATCTGACGTGAACTTGGAGGGTCCCAGATATTTTGGAAATAAAGTGAGGCTATGGGTGAAAAAACAAAAAAAAAACAAAAAAAAAAAGAAAGGAAGTCAGGTGTGATGGTGCCTGCTTGTAATCCAAGCTACTCCACAGGCTGAGATAGGAGGGTTATTTGAGTCCAGGAGTTCAGACTCAGCCTGGGTAACATGGAGACCTTGTCTCCAATGAGGAGAAAATCAGAAGCCTCCTGAGGCTGGGCCGTGGAGGCTGTGTGGGCTGACCTGAGGACTCGAGCCCACTCCACATGGCCATGTCCACTGGTAGTGCCAGTGGTGACTGATTCAGCCATCATTCATGCTGACTCAGCATCAAGTCCAGATTTTTCCAGCAAATGTTAAACTCGGTTTCCACAGCTTTTGGGTTTCGGAAGGACATTGTGATATGACCAAATTCTATAAAATGTGACAAGACCTTTGAATATCAAATACATGTTCTTTAGCATAAAACTATTAATTCCATAGCTTTTGTTCCTCAGAATTTGGGGGTGGGTATTTCATGAGATGGGGTCTTGCTAGGTAACCCAAACTGGCCTGGAACCCATGGTGATCCTCCTGCCTCAGCCTCTGGACTGCTGGGATTACAAGCGTGTGCCACCATGCCCAACTGTCAGGACTCTTGTACTGCTTTCAGCACTTAGAAATTAGAGATGATACTGGCCTGGTTTGCACCAGAGATGGGGCAGGGCAGGGGCAAGGCACACTGGACACCTGGATGCCCCTCCTGTCCTCACTGGGCTTTGTGCCCTGGGCCTTGAAGTCAGACTTTATCCCCTGGCTACTGCACCCCCAGCACTGGTGCCTGGTCCAGGGCAGAGACTCAGCAAACATGCATGGAATGGACACTCACTTGGACAGAGCAGCCGTGAAGGGCTGCGCAGTGTCCAGGCTCCCTTCCTATGGCTGGGGGGTTACTTTTCTCTTGTTGCTTGTACGAAATACCTGGCATCCAAAATGAAGGAAGGAAAGGTTTATTTAGCTCACAGTTTGTGGAAGTTTCAGTCCACAATCAGTTGGCTCCAAGGCAGGGTGGCAGGGCACCGGGGCAGCAGTTCAAGGCAGCAGCCAGCAAAAGCAGCCATAGCAAAACAGGGGAAAGAATAGGCCTCTTCTTCTCCCTTATATTGTAAGCAGGCCACCCTCCCCCAGGGCCGGTGTAGCACTCACACCACCTCCGTGCCCTCCTCTTGCACAGGATGAGGATGTTCACAAAGTAAGGATCCTGGCTCCCTGCTAAGTCTCTCAGTTAAATTGCTAAACTTCTCAAATTGGCACAATGTATCAACCATAACAAGTGGTGAGGTCCAGAGACAGTGCCTGGGGTCTGTTTGGTGATCTCAAAATATGAGGACAGCAGGGGAATGAGAGCAGCTCTATGAGATGTGGAGCCAAGTGGCCCTGCCACACCCATCAGCTGATCAGGCCCTAGGAAGATACCATGTACTTGCCTCTGGCCACCCACCCACCTATCTGCTAGCATTCACCCATCTCTATCCCTCTGTCTGTCTACTCTCTGGCCACCTATCCATCCACCCATCCATGTTTACCCACCTGTGTGTCCACCTGTCCCTGCATCCACCTATCTGGCCTTTGTCTTCTTTGCTTCTTTATAGTGGAGCTCACAATGTGACATTTTATATCCTGCCCTTTTCAGGTCACATCTCAGTGCACTTTTTTTTCTCCCAAAATATTACTGACCACATAATATTCTGTGATAGAGATACAGTTTAGCTACATTTCTTTCATTATTGGGATTTTTTTACTATTGAATATTTGTTTGTTGTCTTCCTGTACTGGGGATTAAAACCAGTCTCCACAGTTAGCTAAATCTCCAACCCATTTTCAAATTTTTTATATTAAGACAAGGTTTTGCTAAATTGATAAATTGCCATTTGGCCCTGAATTTGTAATCCTGCCTCAGCCTCCTGGAGTTCTGAGAGTACAGGCATGTGCTACCAGGACACCTGACAGTTATGTTTCCCCAAATTCCTGCAATAACAAGTCCCACAGGATTGGGCAGCCTTCTTCACATGTAGGGTGTTTTGGCTCACATGGCGATGCCCTCACTCATCTCTGCCTCTGGTGCAGGAGCCCCGAACCACCCTGCAGAAGCTTGGTGACTTCCTGGGACGCCCGCTGCAGTCTAAGGTGGAGGACTTTGTCCTGGAGCACTGCAGCTTCTCCTTCATGAGCCAGAGCAGCATGGTCAACTACAGCCTGGTGCCCAAAGAGGTCATGGACCCCAGCCGGGGCCGCTTCCTGCGAAAAGGTACTGAGCATGGTCCCCACACCTCCCTGTGGTGAGGCTGTGCCTGGATTTGCTGCCCTGAGCTCCCGCCTCTAGGCACCCCGTGTCCCTGAAACGCCTGCCTGGGGCAGTGCTTCTCAAGGCTGGGTGAGCCACAGAGGAGATGCCCCAAGCCATGCACAGCTGACCCAGGTCCTGGCTTCTTCCTGGTTGTGGCTACCATGGGCAGGGTCCCCTCTGCCCCCAGTGACTCTGAGGCCCCGACCTGCTCTGCTCCAATGCTGCTGCCCCTCACATCCCCAGGGTCCGGGCTCTGAAGTCCCTTCCCTGCAGGCCCTAACCCTATGGCTTCATGGTTTGAGAGTCAACATGGTAGCCTGCATGGCCCACAGAAGAGAGACAGAGAGGAAGTCAGTTACACACAGACAGTGTAGCCAGCACTGACCACATGGCCCAGGGTCTATAGTGCGAACAGCTCCTAGAAAAGTTCTGAACAAAACAAAACCCTGTGCTGGGTTCACAGGGCTTCCAGCATCTCTGGGCACACAGCAAGTGTCCTTGGGACATGTGGGAATGGGGGAGTCCCCTGTCTGGAGTTTGCACCCTGGCTCCTCATTTAACAACACTGTCCCTGTCACTACAGCACCTAAAAATGCCTCGGTGCTACCTCTGTCCCTGTGGGACCCTACGGAGACCAGGGCTCGGACCCCCTTGCTGGACAGGGCTCTGTGGTCTAAGCCCCTTGAAGTCTCCCTCATGCAGTCTCCTGGGCCCTCAGCTCCTGCTCCTCTGTGGCCAAATGCACTGTGGTTTCTGGGGCAGCCAAACAATCACAGCCTGTGGACCACAGTTGTCACATTCAGACTCCACTTGGGGCATCTCAGGATTGAGCTTGTTGTGAGGCTGGGCCCCTTCTGGCCTCTCCTGCTGTAGCCAGGCCACCTGGGCTGGCAGAGCCCTTGTCCTACTTCTATCCAATGAGGACAATGAGGCCATCTTTGCCATCTCTCTGATCCCCCACCGTCTTTCCCCAGGTGTCATGGAGGACTGGAAGACGCACTTCTCTCCAGAGCAGAATGAGAAGTTCAATGCCTTCTACCAGGCCAAGATGGGCAACTTGGGCCTCCACCTCCCTTGGACCATGGACTGACCCCAGCCAACCCATAGCTTGCCCTGCACAAATTCCTAAGCACCTTGCCTGTGCCAACCCCACTGGTAGTAAACATAGAGTCAAAGAGCTTGACTTGGTCAGCAGCTGTCTGTGCCTCCCTTTGCTCGCCCATTGTACCCCAATGGAGTGGGATAGCTGCCTCAGTGCTTTCCTCTGCCACGTTCCACTCCAGCATGAGCACATCCAGGTTGGCAGCACTGCAAACTGCAACTGGCCGTAGCTCTGTTCCCAGGGAAGGACAGTGAGAGGGTGAGAAAATAAAGGAAAGACATAAAAGCTGAGGTCAGGTGGAGCCCTCTCTCCTGATGGGAGAGAAGAGACTGCTCAACTGCTGTAGCACCTTTATTTATACTCAGGACAATGTCAATTTCAACCCTACTGCCTAGCAACTTGTTTTCCTGGCTGGCCTGTGCCCCTTGCCTTCTTGGAACTGGAGCAGCTTGTCCACCTGGCTTGTTTTGGGCTCTCTGTGTTTTCAGGATGGCCTTGCCTTAGCCCCACATGTGATCAATCTCTAGCTTCAACAGCTCCCTACATACCCCTCTTTTTTTTTTTTTTTGTAGCACAGGATAGGTGGTCAGTTGAAGCTGGAGGAGCTGTGTTTGAAGAACTCTGTGGAAAACCTTTTCATTCCTGAACACTTTTCATTTTAAGTGTAATCCAAGGACTTTATTTAACCCTGCATAGCCTGTTAATTCATAACAGTAGACAGCGGTCAGTGTCAGAATGTGTTACTGATTTGAGTTTCTTTTATAATTAACATATTACCATAACATTGTTTTATATACTTCTGGGAATTATACTTTTCTGCAGGATGTTTAAGACCAAGTGAAGGGCCAAGGATTTAGCTCAGTGGCTTAAGCGTTCACCTGGCAAGCCTGAGGTTGTGAGTTTGATCCCCAGTACAAACAAACAAACAAACAAACAGACCAAATGGAAGTGAAACCTATAATTAATTGCAATCAGTTTTTGTTATTTGTCATGGTCAGTTAAAGTCTCCTGAGGAATTGCCTTGGAACCATGCATAGCACCTCTTAGCTTTTTTGTCATTGTCAGCTGTCTGGATGAGTCACAGATGTTGCTTGACCAAGTTGCTTTTTATGAAAGCTTGGGAACTCTTTGCTCCTGGTGACTCTCCTTAGGTACACCACACACTTTCCTCTGTGGTCTCACAATCCTCTTGATCAGAAGATCAGGGACTCTCTGAGTATAGGATGACACAGCAGAGGTTCTCTGATGTCCTGGATCCTCATTGACCTCAGAGGGCTAGGTCCAAAATATTGGCTTTCGTCTTACCCCATCTATCTAATTTTTGGTCTCCAAACCTCAGTAGCTGAACATCCAGAAGAAAAGATTGATAAGCAGTACAGTGTAGTAGAGGCAGTAAGCTTAACATTATCTTATCTAAATATCAAACATCTTAGAACATAAAATAGAACCATTATTTTTTAACAACCATGATGTTTTGATGTTTGAATACTTGTAGAATGTTAACAAACAGTCACATATTTTACACAGAAAATGAGAAGTCAAAACCATATACTATTTGGTCTTCTGACACAAGAGGGAGACAAAAGGAAAGAAAATGGAGAAATAAAAGAGGCCTTTACCGCAGCATGGGAAGGCTGTGGAAGAGAAGCCAGCACCCTCTGAGGGAGACAAAGAAAGCTGCATGCTTTTATTTGGTTTTGACAGGCAGTGGAGTTGAACGGGTGGGCGGAATGACGTTTTGACAGCTGATTGGAAGCCTTGGCAGGAGCTCAAACAGCAGGAGGTTCAACTTCCGGGTTTGCCAGAAGGCGGAAGTCAGTGCTGAAGGGAGGCTCTGTCCAGCCATGTGGACTCGCAAGAACGCACATGGGAAAAACCCATCTTGTATAACATAGCATGATAACCATGATGACATTTTGTAACACATTTGAATTTTCATTTTGACATAAAATACCTCCTTTTCATCAAGAATCCCTATCTAATGCATAAAAACGTGTACCAAACTTGACTTTAGTGGAATGTACATCTCATAAGCATTTGTTGAAGGCAGAGGTCTGAATCTGAAACAAAATTCTGTTACCATAAACAAGCCCTGTTTTACATTCTGGAAAATTGGTACATCTGGAGACATGGATACATTAATACACCATGACGTTAATAACAAGCATTTGTCATAGCCATATGAAAACCTTTGTATGGGCATCTTGAACATATTACAATAATATATGTTTATAACTTTAGTTGGTTATCTCCCATAAGGCTATGGAGATCACTGGGGCCACCAATCAATGAACAAGAGCTGGCTAAATGTTACCAGGCAGCTGCTTTCTTATTCATCAGTTGGAGTTCTGTCCAGTAAATTATCCCCACTCCAAGGGATTTTGTTTAATCATCTTAATAATTTTAATGACTTATGGAAAACCCAATCACAATATTTAACATATTATTTTAACAATTTTAACATGTTATTTAACAATGAGAGACTCTCAAGTTAATAATAAACAATGCACTCCACTTACATAACCAATTTTAGCAACATTTTGACTGCATGCTTTTAAATCTATTCCCCAAATTAAACTTTGATTAAATGATCCAAGAATGCACACACCAAAAAAGAAAAATTGTTGAGCTCAAATAAAAGGAACAGCTGTTTACAGAATGAACAAATGGACAAACGTAGAGAGATGATCTGTACAGATTCAAACAGACATAGAAACAGGTACACAGCTTGTTGGTGCCTGCAAGAACTAAGTTCCCAGGGGTTACATATATGCTTCTTGTATGATGCCCCACTGCTGAACTAGTTTACTTCTTACGCCCTGCGTTCTTGGGGTTGGAACAACTCTAGCCCTCAGAGTGTTTCTTAGGTGCTCTGTGCCCTTGGGCACTCCTGTATGGGCTAGGGTTAGGGTTTGAACAATCACTAGCTCAGTGACTCCCAATGACAACTTAATAAACTGGACAAAACAGATATACAGGCAGGCTGACAACCATCTTACAAAATCAGAGTGCAGTCATGTATATTTTAGACAAATTGAATCATACTATTCAGATCTTTGATGGCATGGCAGGCGGGAAACAGAGCCATCAAAAGGGAGGACGTATGTAAATGTGTACGCTTCCAGGTCATGTCCAGGGACTCACCTCTTCCCACCAGGCTTTACCTCCCAACATCACACCCAGCTCTAACCCCTCAGCGGACTAACTCATAACACAGTCACGATCCAGCCACTCCTCCAAGCCCCACCTGTGAGTGCATGGGACTTTGGCAGGATATCTAGCTATAAATGATAACACGTGAATTCCAAAAGTCCTGTAAATCTGTTTGGGATTAGTTTTACTCCTGTGGACAGAGCAGTCAGTTCCAAAGAAAGAGTAGTAGAAAAAAACCTGTTGACTTGACTTCTGGAAAGGTGAAGGAATTGTGAGCAGTAGTGAAAGAGCCTCTGCAAGATTTGGAATCCAGGCTGGGGATTTAGTGCAGCAGCATAAGCGCCTGCCTGGCAAGTGTGAGGTCATGATTTCAATCCCCGGTACCAAAAAAAAGGAAAAAAAAAAAAAAAAAGATTTGGAGTTCAGATGCTGGAATATAGCAACATGGGGAAGCGAAGAAGGAGGGAAGTGGGTCCCCAGGACCCAGCAAAGATCCAAAGTGAGAACCAAAGCCCACAGGGAGAGGGAAGAGAGACCTCAATGCAGTAGAAGGAGGTGGCAAGCAGCACTGTCTTCCTGAGCCCTGACTCACTTCAGGAGAGGGGCAGCTTGGACCTGAAGCCATACAGTGACTACTGGAGACCCCAGAGGCCTTCTGGAGAAACACACCAGTGGGACATAGCAGTGGACACAGCAGACTGTGGTGACTGCTGAGTCACTCAGGTTCAGATGCCCTAACTCTCAGAGAGTGCAACTGGCCAGTAGCTATCTTAGAGAGGAAGCAGCTGAGCTGTGGCTTCTTCTGTTGGCTCTCGGTGTCAGGGTGGGGCAGAACCGAGTTCAAGTTGGCAGGTGGTACAGCATTGCAGGCTGAACAAACCCAGTTCCAGCCAGAACCAGCTGAACTTCAGAAAAACTAAAGGTGCAGGCTTCTGGGATCATCCACTGCCCCTTAATAAATCTACAGCTGGGCGCTGGGACTTAAAAAACATGGCTTCAATTCTGCCTGCCCCTCTGCCTATCAGCAACAGCAGAGACCCTGACGTAAACATTTTTTTCTTCTTTTATATTTTTTCTCTTTTTTTCTTGTTATCCTTGTTTTCATGACTGTAAATATTGCTTCTAGTTTTCTTATTGTTGTTCTGTTCTGATTTTTATTTTCTCCTTCTCTTTCCCTCCTATCATCTTCACCAGTTCCCCAAAGTTTGTGTGATCCTCCTTTGTCTCCAGCCTTCCTTCTAATCGCTGCTGCTGCTTCTTCTCCTCCTCCTCCCTTTCTTCCTCCTCCTCCTCCTTTTTCTTCCTCTATTTTTCCCCAATCCCTTATAAATTCTTTCCCCAAGGGTAAAATTGCCATATTGAGGGTGTATTTATTGTATACAATTTTCTGATTTGATTTAAATTTTTTACATGACTACTTCATATGGTTAAAGGTGGCAAAATAATAGTTACCACAGTATGTCACTTTCTAGGCTGTTTGGTACTATTGTTATTGCTGATTGTACCACTTTAGCCAAAGAGGCACAGTTGTCCTAATCAGTTGTTCTTCTGGGTATCACAAGACTGAGGTTGCCTCAAGGTCATAAACAATAGTATGGGCCAGTCCCAAAGTACAACAGCAAGCGGCAACACTGAAAGTACACCCAGGATTTGGAGGCAGATTTATTTGCATTGACTGGCACTGATCAGAATCATTCCTAGAATATCAGACCCTGATCTCTGTTGATCTAGGGCTGTATGAGATAAGCAAGCAGGAAGTACAGAGGCAGAATGGCTTGTTAATTAGGGATTGGCTTATGCGATGTGCATCACACTGACCAGCTATGCATCACAGTAACCAACTGTTTCTAAGAGACAGGAGCAACCGGAACAGGAACAAAAACTATTACCTGGGAAACTAAGAAACTGAAACATACTAGTGGGGGCAGGGCATTTTCTGCTACAAAGAACCAGGTGCTGGGCCACATAGGCAACAGCCTCTCATTCCCAGGAGATGTAGGATCTGGCAAGAGGTTCAAAACTCGAAAGCCAGCTACACCTGGAAGACATTTCTATGAAGCAGTCTTTGTGAAGGGTTCTAAATACTAGTAATAAAGATATTTACAACCATCAATGCAGGCATTAAACTTTAAAAATAGAAAATGAGAAGACAAGTAAGATGCAACCTCAGACATTCAGGTCTCTAGAAGCAAACACAGGGGCCAATTTGAAAGCCAACCACCTGGACTCCCTGAAGTAGTAACAGTGGAAGTAACAATGCAGATGAATGAGGCTCTAGAAAAATGTCAAATCAGAAACAATCTCTCAGAGATGGGGATCATAATGAAAGAATTGGTTACTGACTCTAGAGCAGATACAGATTAAAAAAAATAGAGGAGTTTTTAAAAATGATGGAAATCATGAATGGCCAACATAGGAAAAAATGAAATCTGTGAAACAGATTCAAACAGGTACCCAGGAGAGTAAAAATTGCATTGAAAGTATATGCAGAAGAATGAATCAATATGAGGATAGAATATCAGATATAGAAGATGGGTTGGTGGTGATTATGAAAGGGAGATTTCTTAAAAACAGCAAGGGACCATGAAAAATCAGTCTAGATAAGGCAAAACAGAAAAACGTAAGATTGATCAGAGTCAATGAAAAAGCAGGTGATAGCACAAATGACCTTAAAAAATCTGTTCATAGAAGTAAAGGCAGAAAACTTCATATGTATGGCATTTTAGTCAAGGTTTGCAAGGGAAAAAGTGTTTAATACATGACATAATTCATAGAATTATTTTATAATAGTTATTCAAAGAGTCAAACACAAAAAGTTCGGGAAGTCTGTCCACACAATAAAAACCCCAAAGATTCCAGCTGATGGTCTGTATCCCATGGCAATGTCCTGCCTGAGTCCGGCTGAAGACCTAGAGCCCATGACAACGCCCCTCACAAGTCCAGCTGGAGGCCTAGAGCCCACAACAATGTCTCATGCAAGTCTATTTCATGGATCCGCACCGGGAAGGCCCGAAGGTCACTGGTGGAAGCGAGATAGTCTGTGCCAGCAGGATGAGGGACCTGTGTGAGTAGGCTGAAGGCTGCACTGGAGCCAGGAAGCAATGATCAAAATGAGGACCAACGCTCCCCTGAAAAATATACAGCCATCCTCAGTGACAATGAGGTCCTGAGCTCCTCTGATTAGAACAGCTGAGTTCATGTCAGGAAGCCAGAGCAACAAACTTCTCCTGGATATTAAACTACATGCATCTTCCCTCCAGAGCCAGGAAGAGATGCTCAAAGTAAGGACCAAAGTTCCCTCAAAGTGAACCACAGCCATTCTCAGCAACCACAAGGTCCCGAGCTCCTCCGATAGTAACAGCCAAGTTCATATCAGGAAAGAAGCTCCATAAGCTCCTCCAGGAGAACAACGGCAGCAGGAGAATCAACACCAGCACTTCTTCCTCTCCAGTTCTCCTATTTATGTTGACAACAATTCTTAGGTGGGCCCTCCGCACCCAGCACTATGGCTGATTCAGTTCAGCTGGGTTAGGGTTAATTGACCACCACTTGTCAATCCACTACACATGGGAAAAGAATTTGACATGCAGATAAGTAAGGTAGATAAATTCTAATTAGCCATGATCAAAAAAAGGCATATAATAGTCAAGATTCCAGGAATTAACACAAGAACAGAATATTAAAAACTGTTGGGCCAGGGGTTTAGCTCAGCAGCACAAGTGCCTGCCTGGCAAGCGTGAGGTCATAAGTTTGATCCCTGGTATTAAAAAAAAAAAAAAAACTATTAAAGGCCAGGGATCTCGCTCAGTGACACAATTGCCTGCATGGCAAGCAAGATCCTGAGTTCGATTCTAAGTATCAAAACAATTAATTAATTAATTTTAAAAAGCTATTAGAGAAAAGAAACAAATCATCTATGAATAAACAAATCACCATCAGAATCACTGCTGACTTCTCAATGCAAACCTTTAAGTCAAGGAGAGCTTGAAGTATTTCAAGCCCTAAAAGAAAACAACCTCCAACCCAGATTGATGTACCTCCCAAAACTATCTTTCAAAATTGATAGAGAAATAAGATACTTCCATGACAAAGAACACTTGAGAAAATTCATGACCACCAAACCCACACTCCAAAATGTTCTGAAGGACATTCTAGAAAGAGATAACAAGAACTACAACTCCATGAACCACAACAGAACGAATCCATCAAGCAAGGCAAGTAATTAAACAGAGGGAAAAAATGGAACCAGCAACAGGAAAATAATGTATAATTCAATACATATCAGTTATAACCATGATTGTAAATGTTTTCAATTCACCAGTCAAAAGAAATGGCTCAAGAAGCAAGATCTAACGATGTGCTGCATATGAGAAACATACTTCATTGAAAAAGAAATTCATAGACTGAAAGTCAAAGGATGGAAAATATTATTCCATGTTGCAAAACCCAGAAAAAAGTAAGGGTAGCTCTTCTATTTGAAGAAAATGTGGATTTCAAGCTAAGACTGACCAAGAGAGACAAAGAAGGTCATTACATCCTTGTTAAGGGGACAATCCAAGAGGAAGAGATAACAGTTATATATATATGCCAAATACTGGCTCACCCAACTAAATAAAACAGACATTAAAAATAAAATAAAAACTAATACAATTGTAATGAGGAATCTTAATATCCCACTGTCACAAATAGACAGATCTAGACCAAAAAAATCAATGAACAATTATCAGAACTGAACCAAACTTAAGAACAAATGTACTCAGTAGATGTCTATAGAGTGTTCCACCCCTACATCAGCTGCACATGGGACATTCTCCAAATAGATTACATACTTGCTCATACAACATACTTAAGTAAATGCAAAGGAATTGAAATTATCCCATGTGAATTGAAATTATCCCATCAGACCATAGTGCAATGAAATTGGAACTCAATAGCAAAAGAAACTACAAACACTCCTTAAACACATAGAAATAAAATAAAACCCTCCTGAATAATGAATAGGTCACAGATGAAATTAAAAAAATTAGACAGTTTCAACAATTAAATGATAATGACAATATAACATACTGGAACCTATGGGACACAATGAAAGCAGTTCTATGAGGGAAATTTATAGTGATGAACTCCCAAAAAGAGTGAACCTCAATCTTCTTGAAAAAGAAGAGCAAATCAAGTCCAAAGCTCTTTGAGGGAGAAAATTATAAGATCAAAGCAGAAATTAATGTAGTGGAAACTAAGAAAACAATACAAAGAATCAGTGAATCACAGTGTTGATTCTTTGAAAGGTTAAGTAAAATTCACACTTAGTCAACTTATCAAAAAATGAAAGATTCAAATCCAGGAAATTAGGAATGAAAAGGGTAAAATCAAAACCAATCCTGCAGAATTCCAGAATATCATCAATGCCTACCTTGAGAACCTATATTCTAATAAGATGGAAGACACAGAAGAAATGGGCAAATTTCTAGATACATATAAATTACCAAAGCTGAATCAAGAAGATTTAAAAATTCTAAGTAGAAAGTTGGACGTGGTGGCTCACGCATGTAATCCCAGCACTCAGGAGGCTGAGGCAGGAGGACCATTGCGAGTTCAAGACCAGCCTGGGCTACAAAGTAAGCACAAGACCTACCTGAACTGCATCGAGAGATCCTGTCTCAAAAAGACAAAAAAAAAAAAAAATTCTAAGTAGAGCCAGGTGTGGTGGCCCATGCCAGTAATCCCAGCACTCAGAAGACTGAGGCAGGATTGCCATAAATTCCAGGTCAGCCTGAGCTACATAGTGAAACTCTATCTCAAAAACAAAACAAACAAACCCTAAAATAAACCCCTATCGGTCATGAAATTGAAGATGTAATTAAAAACTTCCAACAAAGAAAAGCCCAGACTCTGATGGATTCGTTATGGAATTCTACAAGAAATGTAGAGCAGACTTAATTGTTAGGTTTTTCAGTGCAATAAGAGAGAAAATATAAAATAAAAAGTAGCCTTTATTCCAAGGATGTGGAGAGAAACCCATGACTCTAAGCAGCCTGGCTTTCTCTGACCGGATCATGGGGCATGGAATGTACATATAACCTCTGGCCAGGGGTGTTGCTCAGGGCGGGCATAGATGACGTGCGAGGAGCTGACTGGAACCCACTGCCACACAAACAGGAAGGGGAGTTGCAATTAGGGTTGAGGAAAAAGCAGGAAGTGGTAGGCGTTTTGTCTTTTGCCACGTTAGACCACCGCCATGACTGTTAGACCACTGACATGACCATACAGTAATTTATTCTAGGGCAAAATCTATTCACTAATGCCACTACTTCTCAAACTTTTTAATGAAGCTAATAGGGAGGAAATCCTCCCAAATTCATTGCTGGAATCAAGCATTACCCTGATACCAAAACTAGAGAAGGATCCATAGGTGCAAAAATTCTCAATAAAATATTGGCATATAGAGTACAGCAAATCATCAAGAAGATTATGCACCATGACCAAGTAGGATTCATCTCAGGGATACAGGGATGATTCTAGATATGCAAATCAATAAATGTAATACACCATATCAACAGAACCAAAGATAAAAATCATATGATCATCTCATTAGTTACAGAAAAAGCATTTGACAGAGTCAAACACCCATTCATTATTTAAAAAAAAACTACAGAAAATTGGAATAGCTGGTCTTTATCTCGATTTTCTAAAAGCCATCTATGAGCCGGGCATGGTGGCGCACACCTGTAATCCCAACACTTAGGAGGTTGAGACAAGAGGATCATTGCAAATTCAAGACCAGTTTGGGCTACAAAGTGAGCTCAAGACCAGCCTGAACTGCATAGTGAGACCCTGTCTCAAAAAGTCAAAAAATAAAATAAAAGCCATCTATGACAAACCAGCATACATTATACTAAGTGGATAAAAACTGAAAGCTTTCACTCTAAGATCAGGAATAAGACAAAGATGAGAGAGATTAGACAAGAGAAAGAAATAAAAATAAAGGTAAGGAATTAAGAAGCTAAATTATCATTTGTGGATGACACAATACTCTACACAGAAGACCCCAAAAACTTCACCAAAAGACTTCTAGATTTAATAACTGAATTCAGTAGTGTACCTGGATACAAAGTCAACACCCAAAAATCAATAGCCTCCCTGTACACAAATAACAAACTCACTAAGAGAGAAATTAGGAAAAAATATCATTTACAATAGCATCCAAAAAATGAAATACCTAGGAATCAATCTAATGAAGGATGTAAAAGACCTCTGCATTGAAAACTACAGAACTCTGAAAAAGGAGATTTGAGAGGATATCAGAAAATGGAAAGATATCTCTTGTTCTTGGGTAGGAAGAACCTATATAGTGGAAATGGCCATAGTCCCCAAATCATCATAGAGATTTAATGTAATCCTAAACAAATACAATAACTCATAGAGCTCCCTGCTTTAGCTCAGTTGGCTAAGGCCCCACTCTGTAAACGTGAGATTGTGAGTTCCATCCCAGAGCCAGCAAAAAAAAACAAAAAACAAAAAACAAAAAACACCTCATAGAATTAGAGAAAATACTAAAATTCACTTGGAACCAGAAGAGATCTAGAATAGCAAAAGCAACTCTGTGCAACAAAGGCAAAACAAGGGGCATCACAATTCCTGATTTTTTTTTTTTTTTTTTTTTTTTTTGCTTTTTCAGACAGGGTCTCTCTACGCAGTTCAGGCTGGCCTTGCGCTCAATTTGTAGCCCAGGCTGGTCTCAAACTCTCAACGATCCTCCTGCCTTAGCTTCCCAAGTGCTGGGATTACAGGAGTGAGCCACCATGCCTGGCTACAATTCCTGATTTGAAATTACACTACAACACTATTGTGATAAAAATAGCATGGTACTAGAAAAAAAAGAACAGATTCAAGAATCAATGAGACAGATTAGAAGATGCAGAAACAACTGAAGACACACTCAGCCACCTTATCTTTGACAAAGCAGCCAAACACATTCACTGGAAGAAAGATAACTTCTTTAATAAATAAAAAGATAACTTCTTTAATAAATGGGAGAAACTGGCTTTCCACATGCTGAAGATTAAAACTAGATCCATGTCTTTCTCCTTGGACTAAACTTGAAATGAATCAAAGATCTAAACATTAAAACAGAAACACTAAATCTTCTGGAAGATAGCGTAGGTAGAACTCTTGAAGACTTTATGAACAAAACCTTGATTGCACAGGAACTATCACAAAGAATCAGCAACTGGGATCTCATTTTATTAAAAAAAACTTTTGCACAGCAAGAGAAACCACAAGTGAAGAGACAACCCACAGTGTGGGAAAAGTTTTTTGCCAACCATTCTCAGAAAAGTGCTAATGTCGATATAAAAGAGCTTGAAAAAAATCAGACATCCCCCTAATTTAAAGACCCAGTCCAAAAATGGACATCTGAAATGAATACACACTTCTCAGATGAAGTAGAAACAGCAAATACATATATGAAAAAATGTTCTCCTTCACTGGTCATTTGGGAGATACAAGTTAAAATGACGCTGAGATTCCACCTCTTCCAGAAAGAAAGGCTAGTATCAAGAAATCACCTAGTAACAAATGCTGGAGGGGCTGTGGGGAAAAGAAACCCTTCTCCACTGTTGGTGGAGTGCAGACTGGTGCAGCCACTGTAGAAATCAGTGTGGAGATTCCTTAAAAAACTAGGGCTAGAGGTTCCCACTTGACCAGCTATTGCATTCCTTAGTATCTTCCCAAAAGAATTAAAGCATCCATCATACAACAGTGATATATGCACACCCATATTCATAACAGCATAGTATGTAGTAGCTAAATCTTGGAAACAGCCTATATGCCCATCAACCGATGCATGGATAAAGAAGATGTTATTTTTTTATACAATTGGATAGTACTCTGCCATAAAGGACAAGTTCAAGACATTTCTAGGTAAATAGATGCACCTTGAGACCATACTCTTCAGTGAAAAAAAATCAAACACATGTGTTTAAATACCATACTATTTCTCTGGTGTGAGAAACCAAAAGTGTAAATATGGACCAAAATATATAATAGATATTGGGAAATAGGAAATGTTCAAATAGGAAGAAAATGTTCAAATGATAAGGGGAATGGCAAGGGAGGAAGGAAAAAAAAAGAAAACAAAGGAAAAATAGAAACACTTTTGTAAATAAGGAGGGAGAGGAGAAGAGGGGAACAGAAGCTGCAGCTGGTGTTTCACGTACAGGTACAAATCCCTGTGGTGAACGTGACCATCATGTGTACCTAAAATGTACCAATAAAAATTTAAATCTTTTAAATTAAAAAAAAAATTTAAAAGGAAAGAGCAGTAAATGCCTGGCTGTTAGCACTGAAAAGCCCCAACCACCAGCTACCAATGAAGAGCCACTGCAGAGCCCAGCACCCCGAGAATGGGCCTGCAGTGTCCAGGGCAGCAGCCATCAGAGGTCCCTGCCAGCATGGCTGTGTCGGCGCTCGGCACTGGCATTCCTGGTGACATCAGATTTCCAGCAGAGCTGCACTTTGCCGATTAATGGTTTCCACTGAGTCAAGCAGAGCCCTAGGCTGATGGCCCAAGCCCCTGTCACAGCTGTGCCTCCCCAAGCCGCATGCTGAGGCTTTTGTGAAGGAAACAAGGCCCCAGGACCCCTTTCCCCAGAGCCTGGCCCCAAAGTCCTTGCTTCTGGCATTTCCTGAGACTCCAGCCCACTGCCCAGGGGCTTCTGCTCCACAGGCCGGGAGTGCAGACAAGCTGGGCTGAGTAGGGAGCCACTGCCTATGCAGAAACCAGAGGGTCCTTGCCTACAGGGCCGCTCCTGGAGTGCACAGGCAGTGGACATGGCCACCACTGGACACAGAATGGAGGTAAGGTCACGAAGCCTCTCCTGGCCTGCCCACGTGCTGGGTCTTGACACTGACTGGCATCCAAGAGACTGGTGGCATTGGCAGCAAGTTGTGCCATGCTGTCTTAAGGCAGAAGGGAGGATTCGTCCACACAGATGGCTTCAGGTGCAGCTTGATCCAGGGCTCAGTCTGTGTTTTAGGGCAAAGGGGCCCATTTTCACTAAGAACCCCCCACTGTCAATCCATGGGCCTCCTTGTCCTTCCTTGCACTCAGACACCACCTTGGGGACCTGATACCTGGCCTTGACTAGTGTGGGAAAGGACTCTGCTTTCTGCCAGAGAGGGCCTGTGACAGTGTCACCTCAGGCTCCGGGGTCATGGCATGGCTTGGAGGAGCTGTGAGATAGTGCAGAAAAGATGACCCCCAGCTCAGCATCCCCATTCCAGACAGGAAACTGAGGCACATGGTGGCAAGGAGATGGGATGCCAGTGTGAGTCCAGGTCCCTGAGCTGTAGCTGCACCCCATCTTTCCCCAAGAGAAAAGATCCATGGCCCCAGGAGGCTGAGACACAGCCCTAGCTCCACTGCACACTGCCCTATGCCAGGCCCAGCCTCAGCGAACAGAAAGGAGATGCCCCAGGCTAAGAGGTGGGCACCCGTGGGCTGCTCCTGCCTGCAGCTATCCAGACAGCTCTGCTGAGGGCTGGCACTCAGGACCAAACTGGATGGACTGGTAAGGTCAGGAAGAGACCATGGCTCCACTGGGCAGAGGAACAGTAGTGGGGAGTGCTGCAGGTAAAGGGGAGAGGAGCTCCCTGTTCCTGGGCTGAAGAAACCAGGAAGAGCAACCCTGAATCACACACACACACACACACACACACACACACACACACACGTAAACCCCAGCTAAACCCAACCCACGTGTGAACATTTCCCGGATCTTCCCAGCAGAGCCCCCAGGCTTCTCTCCCTCCACACCACTCGTGAAGGTGTCCTCCCATCTGTGTGTTCACCGGTCCCCATGTCTACTCAGCCCTGTCTCCACCTGTCCCTGTGTCCAACTTTCCCCAGGTCTACCCTTCCCCGTAGCTATCCATCAGTGTCTCCACCAATCAGTGATTCCTTTGTCTGTGTGTCCTTTGTATTTCCCACCCCTGTGGCTGCCTCCTTCTTCTGATGGATTTGGAGAAGTGCCTGCCATGTGCACACCACTGCACAGATATGCACACATGCACAGACACATACACAGGGTGCACGTGAACACACATACATGATGTTGAGGAGACTTGAGAAAGTGCAGAGGATGCCCCAGAGAGCACTGCATGCGTTGCTGCCCCTGAAAGCAAAGTTGCAGCTCCCAAGGGGGCGAAGGGGCCAGGCCAAGGCTATGCTCAAACTGAGACCCTGAGGCTGGGTGAAGGCGACAGTCGGCCAGGTGGCCCTGTGGTCATCACAGGGTTGGTGGGGAAGTCCCTCCCATCCCCACCAGCTGCCTTCTGCAAATTGTGATGCCAGTGCTGTGTCGGGAACCATGTCAAGAACAAAGTGTCCTCACCCCAGCCACATGAATCTTTCATGCTTGTCAGACGATGCTGCCTCCAGGCTGGTCCATCTGAACCACTGGTCCCACAGCCACCAGTCAGCACTCAGCTGAGAGCAGGCTCTGGGGACAGTGAGGCCCAGGACGGTGTCCCTCAAGGTAGGAATGTCAGACCCAGATGCTCATAGCTGGGCTCTATGGACTGCAAGCTGAACTTGTGTGTGGCCTCCTGGGGCCCCAGTGTAGTCTTGGGGCGATAGTGGGCCAGGAGCCCAGGCAGCACCCAGTGGCCACAGAGTCGGTGGATGGGGCCAGGTGGTGGTCCACAGTGCTCAGCTCAAAACCCCCAGTGCTGCCCTGCACCTTGGCTCCACCTGCTGGCCAGGAAGTGGGCTTAGTGGTTGCAGCTTGCAGTTGCAGTGTGGGCCCAGGCACCCACACTACTAGACAACACCCCAGATGAACGGAATGGCCTCCAGCCCGAGTCCCAACACTAGTTGCATCTTGGGGTATCTGGGGCACCCAGACCTGCCTGGCCTGTGCTCCACCCCGAGTCAATCCCACGCAACTGCCATCCTCGGGAGGAACTAGGGTCTGCAGGGCAGTGTCAGTGGAGTAGGGTGGACAAAGCCCCTACTGTGCACACCCATGTGTGCATGCACACATAACAAACACATATGCATGCAAGTGTCCACATGGACCCAGCTCTGAGGCCAGCTCAGGTCCTGGCCGAGCAGCCCAGGCTGGACGAACTCCTTTGACATGGGGCTGTCACTGTGAATCAGCATGGTGACTCTGAAGACATGCTTGCCCGGGTCTTCATGGGTGGAGGAGGACAACTTGTTAGGGGCCACTTGTTAGGGGCAGTTGTTAGGGCCACTTGTTAGGGGCCACTTGTTAGGGGCAGACAATATGGGGGTGGCAGGAAACAGGTTTTGTTCCCACCCTGTGCAGCAACCACTGAGCTGTCTGACATCCCCACACCCCTGCACCAGTTATATCACTTGGTCACAGCCGCTTCCTCCCACAGCAGCCTCGAGGAAGGGCTATCCTCCCCTCCTGGCAGGGGCGCCGGCCTCTGACCCTGAGAGAGACTGGGGCAGGTAGAGGTTTTGAAGGACAGCCTCCAGGAGAGGCTGCCCTAGGGGTCTTACCTGCACGTGTCTTGCTGCCTTGCTAGGCACACAGAGAGCCAGGGTGCAGGAACAAGGCCCTGAAGCAGTGGAGTCTGAGGTGACTGCTGACCCCCAGGGGCACACGGTGTCACATCCCAGCCCCAGCCCCAGCTCTGAGAGGGAGGTGCCCAGGGGTCCCAGCTGTTCTACACTTCCTGGTGCTGCTCATTTGTAAACCCGTGTGCTAGTGTGAGGACCATCAGGTCTTCAGGCTTGGGTGGGTGGGTGCTGGGGATCAGGGACTCAGGGTCCTGTCCACAGGCCCCCACGCCAGCTGGAAGGTCCCTTCCCTGGGGCTCTTGCCCCACTAGAGCAAGGGTGTGAACACAGCAGGGAAAGAGGAGTTTCCCCACCTGGCCCAAAGCCCTAACTGAGAAGGGAGTGGGCGTCTCCTTCTGGGCCAAGCTCTCTGGGCACCAAGTGACAAGCCCTCCACCTTCCTGCACATGGGGTACCTCTCCTTCCTGCCCCAGGCCCCCTCTCAGTGCCCTGTCATCCACTGCCCTGAACCTCACCCCGCCAGGTCCTGGACTCATGGAGTGGGCCCAGACTCTCAGGCACTTTCTAGGGGGAACCTGTGGGCACTGGGCCAGAACTGGGTTGGCTTCCACCTGTCTGCAGGCCCTGCTGTCCAGTGTGCACAGAATGCATTTCTCTGATGTCCTCGCAGTCACCAAACAGACGGACATCAGCCAGACATCAGCCCTTCCAGAATCATAGCCAGGTTACCATGACAATGTCTATTATCCCTGCTGAACAGGACATGAATCAGGGGCTAAAAATAGCCCAATGGATGGATGGATGGATGGATGGATGGATGGATGGGTGCACGGGTGGCCTGGACTCAGGGTCAGCACAGTGCTGTTCTCGGGTGAGTGGATTCAGGGGAATGTTAGGTCTCCACCCCCAGGGGCTTCGATGGCAGGAGCATCTCAGGTCCAAAGAGCGCCATGTGCAGGCTGAGGTCCCTCAGACACATCAGGTCCTGGCCACTGGGCAGACCTAGTGGGTGGGGGCCCAGCAGGTGGCTCCCAGTGCCCCCACATCCACCCTGCCATGTCCCGGTACCTCACCCCTTGCCGCTCTTCTGTAGCAGTGAAGGTCCAGACACCTGCTGGGTGGGAGTCACTTTATTATGTGGAAGCTTCATGCACGAAGGGAGCCCAGGGGACTTGGACAATGAAGAGCAGGCTGAGGGAGGTGGGGGTAGGGTGGGGACTCCTTTGGGGCCCCCAAAGGTCTTCACCCATCTCCTGCCCTGGGATCCCAGCCACTGACCTGGCCAGCAGGAATGCAAGAGGGGACATGGACCAGAGGACAGGCTGCCTCTGGGGGTATTGAGGGCCGAAGGGACCAGGGTGCTACAGCAGGAATTCAGGGGGCAGCTGGGTCCTCACGGGGCTGTGCAGGACCCAGCCTCCCTTGTCTGGGCACCAAGGCTGCGTGGGGGCAGCTCCTTGTGGCTATAATACTCGACCACTTGCTGGGGCACCTCAGCCAGCACACACTTGGCCAGCACCGCAGGGGACACCTGAGAGGGAAGCAAGCACCACCCTTAGCAAGGTCCTGTACTCCCTGGGCTGCAGCCTAGGGCTCAAGCTGGTTCGTGGGACCACAGGATGCTCTGGGAGCCACTCAAGTCCCTGGCAAACCAAAATCTCTGCTCAGGGGTGTCCCCCACCCCCTTCTGCCCTCTAAACTCAGTGGGCCAAGCTGCCCAGCATATCATGTGGCCTCTTCAGGGAGCTGGAGAGTGCTGGCCTATTGCCCTGGCCCTCCCGGCTACTCACGCAGGACACCCTGAGCACTGAGCCTGGCACCATGCAGGACAGGACGGAGAGCGTGGTGGAACCCACACTCACATTCTTGAGCTCTCGGAAAGGCACAAACTGCACAATGTCTCGGAGCGCAGGCTCGCCATGGGGGGAGCGCAGGACGCCATCATCGCCATCCAGGACCTGCATGTCTGTGAAGTCTGCATTGCCCACGCCCACGATGATAATGGACATTGGCAGGTGGGACGCCCGCACGATGGCCTCCCGTGTGTCTGCCATGTCAGTGACCACGCCATCCGTCAGGATCAGCAGGATGTAGTATTGCTGGGGACAGAGTGGGCCATGGGGGCCTGGACCCTGGGGCCCCCAGCCCACCAAGGCTTCTGCAGGGCCTGCAGCAGCCCAGCCACCCCCTTCCTAACAACACTGCACTAAAGCGAGCCAGGCTGCAGGGGCTCATGCAGCCCATCTTCCTGCATTACCCCTGATGCCTGAAACCCAGCTTTCACCCATGAGCCCAGGGCTGAGGTGGAAGGCAGCCTCTTCTGGTCCCCAGACCCTGCATTGGGGAAGGCAGAGCTGCACTGACTGCAAATGAAAATCCATTTCCATTGTCAAAAAAGTCCAGGGGCCAGGCACAGTGGTGCCTGCCCATAATCCCAGCACTTGGGAAGCTAAGGCAGGAGGGTCACAGGGAGTTGCTGTCAACCTGGGCTACACAACAAGATCTTATCTCAAACAACAGAATAGGACAAATGAAAAAGCCCAACTACTCACAACCTCACTAAACACTCAGACAATAGAAATCATAGACAAGATAACAGAACCACCTTGGGCTCTGGCCCTGGCAGTTGTACTGTGTGCCAGGCTTTGTCCCAGCAGAGGGGACACCAACAATGGCAGTGTCTGTGCAGGAAAGGAAGGACAAACAGGCCACCCACCGGCTCTGCTCGCCAGCCCAGATGCAGGTGGCCACCTCCTCCAGACCCTGCGCCTCACCAAGTGTGTGAACTCTGGGACACCAGGAAGCTCTGGCTCTGCCCAATTCCAACTGCAGAAGGGCAGCTGAGGAGACGTGGCGTGGGTGCTGGTATGGGTGCAGCAGGGTACTGGCTGTGGTGCCACAGCCCTGCTGCAAGGGGAGCAGCCCATGGCATCTGTGGCTGTGTCCAGGATCTGTAGCAGACACCTCAGGAACACAGCAGGAACATGGACCCCATGCTTAGCCCCTTGCTGTGTAATCGCAAGAGGGACTGAGCCATGCTGTGAGTGCCAGGCTCAGTGGCAGGGCACCTGCTGGCTGTGCACAAGTTCCATACTCATTCCCAGCAACAAAAGTAAAATAAAAATCCATCCTGAGCCCAGCACCTGCGCCATGCTTATCAGAAAATGTCTGCCTGGGCTGTCTAGATGCCCTCCAAACTCATGCGGCCATGAGTGGGGCTCTCCAGAGGTGGCTGATCCCAGGTTGTGAGGCTGGCATCATGGATGCAATGCTGGGAGTAGAGGAGCACATGCTCCCTACCCTGGGGGTGGCAGCCTGGGCAGGGTATAAGGGGCAGGAAGAGCATCGCTGCCTATTGCTCACCTTGCTGCCTTCTGCCTGGCCTGCTTTGCCACAGACTGTTTCTCTTCTGCCACGCCTCCCTGCCTTCGAACCAGCTATGACTGAAACCTCTGCAAACTGTGAGCCAAATAAACCTCACCTTTGGTAGCACTGTCAGGTATTTTGTCTCAGCAATGTAAAAGTAACTAGGACAACGTCCTTAAGCTCAGGATGCAGGTGAAGTCAAGGGCCCCACTCTCTTGAGAAGAGTTAAACATGTATGTGGTACTGGGATGAAGAAAGCACTGCTCGATCGTTAGCATGACACTTTAGCATAAATTAAAATCCCAAAACAAATAAATACAGGGTTGTGCTTTGGAGTGAGAAGAAAGTTCTGAAACTGGAGGTGTTTTCAGGACAGGTAGAAAGCTCTCAAGCACTGAGCTATATACTCAAAGCTTTCTGCTCTATTTCCAGACCAGGTCTTGTGTGCTGATGACACTGGCCTCAAACTTAATCTTCCTACCTCAGTCTCCTGAGTTGCAGGGATTAAAATGTGTGCCACCTGGGCTGGCTGCAAGTGTACATTTTTTCCCAGTATAGTGGGGGACTGAACCCCAGGCCCATGCAGTTAGAGACATCCCAGCCCTTTTTTTATTTTTTGAGACACAGTCTGGCTAACTTGCTAGTTGCCCAGACTGGGTTAAATTTGTGATCTTCCTGCCTCAGCTTCTCAGAGAACTGGGGTTACAGGTGTGTGCCACCACAACAGGCTGTACATTTTAAACCATGCGCATTTTAGCACAACAACAAAAAATATATATAATCAAGTCAAATGTTAAAAGATATTGTAACATAAAAGAGACAAGTTGGGGCCGCTGGTGTCCTCAGTAAGGACACATTAGAGGTCTCCACACCACCTTCACACCTTTTCTGTAGTCTGAAACATGTTAAGATAGAAAAATAAAAATTTCTGAACTCAGGAAGGAGCAGGCAGAGAGGCCAGCTGTGACGGCACTGTCTGGTCGCCCCTTAAGTGGTGGTTTGTGCAGAAGGAAAATTCAGGAGACAGCAGCAGGCAACACAGCCTGCACAGCCATGGGACGGGTGCAGAGACCCTAGGACAGGGCCTCGGTACAAAGGACAGACACACAGGACAGTGGTGGCACCACAGCAGCCAGGGCCCTCGAGGGCCTGGGGTGGGGACAGGAGACTGGACTGTGTGGCGATGGCAGAGCCCCCTCTGGCCTGCCCCACCTCCATGGCTATGCCCTGCCCGCCCCGTCAAGCTAAGCCCCCCAGCACCCAGGCACGTACGGAGGCCTCCCCAGTGTGCTCCTCAGCCGCGGCCATACAGGCCACCTTGGAGATGATGGGCGCCACATTGGTGGGGCCGTAGAGCTGGACTCGTGGCAGGCAGTTCTGGTAGGCCTCCACCACACCCTGGATCCCTGCGGGGGCAGGGGGGTGGGGGTGAGCGGGGGCCCTGTGCACCCACCCAGGGCCCCACCCGGTTCCCACCTTCACACTCATCGTCCTCAGGGTTGAAGTTGATGGCGAAGTCATGGGACACCTGGATGGGGACCAGAGGGACCTGTGATGCCCCTGGTGGAGAGGTAGCAGCTGCCCAAGGGAGGAGCTCCAGGAAGGGAAGCCAGTGGGCAGGGAGGTGCCTGAACCAGTCATTCTGGGCTGGTAGCTACTACACACCCACCCACTGGGGACTCCTCTGCACCCTCTGCAGGGACAGAGTGTGCCACCCACCCCCAGTCCCGGGACATCCAGCTGGTGGGGTCTCTCCCCAGCCCCAGCCCCGCAAGAAAGGGATCCCAGACCCCTAGGCCTGGCCCTGGGCTCTCCTACCTCATAGTTGGGAGGAATCCGGGCCCCAAACCCCAGGGCAGAAAACCTCTTGTCACTGGAAGAAAGGTGATACCAGTCACTCAGGGAAGCCTGGCCTCTCCCAGGGGAGGGTGGGCAGGAGACCTGGCCTAGGGGCAATGGCCATGCCACACAGGAGAAATTGAGGCACCAACCCAGAAGACTACAGCCTTGCGTACAGCAGGAAGGGTGAAGCTGTTGAATGGTCTGGCGCCCAGACCAGCCCCTTCCTGGTCCACACACCTCATAGGGCTCTGGGGGCCCCTGGGGCTGAGGTGAGGGGTTATGGCAATGCTTGGTGAATACTCCAGATAGCTCAAAGCCACCCTCAGCCTGCTAGCCTGAGAGCGGGCACAGTTCCGCCTGGTCTCCATACCACACACACACCCCAGCCCTGCCACGGAGTGGGCACCATCACCTGTCATAGTCCTGGCAGACCTCACCCACCGCCATCAGTGCCCGCAGGTACTCGTTCGGCTGGTAGGGGTTGATGTGATGCAGGGAGCAGCTGTTCCGGGGGTCACCGTTGGAGGCCGTGAAGTCGATGGCCACCTGCAGGGGACCAGGGCTGGGGCCACCCCACTCAGCAGCCTGGCAGTGACCCCTGGAGAATGCCTGCCCTTCCCTGGGCCATGCTCTGCCAGCCCCACCAGCCCAGTCTGCTGCACCTGGCACCCAGGGACCTGTCAGGCCCCACTTGTGCCACCTGTGCCCATGGTCCCTGTCCCTGCTATCAAGCGCTCTCTCACTTTTCCTCAGGTTTTTGCTGCCACTGTCTGCCCTGACAATGTCACCTCACGGAGGCCCACTGGTTCCTGACCCCCTCCCCTTTCTGGCTGCACCAGGGTGAGAAGCCCTCAGGGATGGGGATGCTGCCAGCCCTCCCTCCAGCTTGGGGCTTCAGGGCCCTGCTGGGCCACATGACGGGGGTCGGGGCAGCACTCACGGTGCAGTGGATCTGGCAGCCACCCATGATGTAGTCCAGGAAGGAGTGGACCCTGTGGAGCTTCCAGGCAGGGGCAGGGGCGTGGGCAAGGTTTCCCAGAGCCCTCCACCCCACATGCCTTCTCCTCCAGCCACCCCTCCCCGTCTGCTTCTTACCCCCTGGAGGTCCCCAGGCCTCTGGTGGAGCCCAAGGGTCCCCAGTAGGGCTGGGCCTCACCTTCAGGTCTGCCAGGACCACCACCCCCGAGTTCCTGTAGCTGCGCTTCTTCTGCTGGTACTTGGGGTTCACACAGTCCCACTGTGCCTGGGTGGGTGGGCAGTGACTTCACCCAGTGGCAGCAGCCAGCACCCTCTCAGGGGCCCAGAGGTCCCAGCCCTGCAGTGCCCTGCACCACAGAGCCACCACTGTTGGACTATGGTCACCCAAGGGCTGGGGCACTCATGCCCTCTGGGCAGGCCCAGGCCCAGGGTCAGGGAGAGCGGACAGAAGGGAACCCTGGTGCCTGGTGGCGGGAAATGCAGCTCCGGCATGGTAATGGTGGGGCCATCACCACTGCCGTGGCTGCCACGTCTCCTCTGGTGCAACCATGGTGCTGCTTTCCCTCTGCCCAGGGCCAAGACCCCAGGGGGCATAATGCCTGGCTCACCTGGCCCTGGGCAAAGGCTGCCTGCATCTCCGAGAAGGTGGTGCAGAAGGCACCGATGAAGTCATGCTTCCCGCAGGCATCATGGTCCCAGACCAGGCCCTGGCAGGTCAAGGTGCTGGCTCAGCCATACTGCAGGGTCCCTCCCACCCTGACCCCACTGAGACCCTAGGGAACCCACCTTCAGAGGTCGGGTCTCCTCACAGCTGCACAGGGAGCTCAGGGACAGTTTGAAGGGCTCCCAGACTGGGCTGAGGTTGTTCTTCACCACCTGGGGCAAGGGCGGGGTTCAGGGAGCACCCAGGTCCCAGGGACCCAGAGGCTGTGTCCTGCCACAACTCTTCAGGGAAGGACTGGGAGCAGATCCAAATGCCATACCCGCAGGAACCACCCTCCTAACTTCTCCGCACTCCCAGAGCACCTGGACCCCTTTCCTCCTTAAATAGACTTCTTCTACTTAAATTAATCCTTCTCAAAAGGAAACATGGTCTCCCTGCTGTAACTGAAATCCACCATCCCTGCAGGAAGTAGAAAGTAGCCCTAAACATATCCATAGCAACATTGCTACCACCTGCAGGCTTCCAGCCACAGCCCAGAGCCCTAGGCCCACACCATGCCCGCCAGGCCACAGGGTCCATGGGCCAGGCCCCGAGTGGGCTCAGCACCTCGGTGCGGTACACCAGCTGCTCACTGCCATCCTCGTTGGCCCGGAACAGCTCCAGGAAGGGGTCGGACTTGCTGAAGAGGTCCTGGGGGCAGAGAGCACTGGGCAGGGCATGAGGGCTCTGACCCCTCTCCAAGTGCCCAAGGCCTCGCTCCATCCCCACACGCTTTCCTGCCCCTCCCTGGCTGGGCCACTGGCTGCTTCCCTCACCCTGCTGCTTGTGTCCAGCCCACTGTCCCCAGTACCCCTGGGCACCCTGGCTGGGAGAGTGTCAGCTGGAGATACCCCTACCCACGTGAGGCGCCTGGTGCTGGGGACAGGTCTGGGCCTCCTGTGTCTGGTCCCCACCACCAGGCAATGTGCCAGCCACACTTCCTTGCAGTGGCAGATGACGCAAAAGACAGTGCCTGGGCCACTGCTGTCTCAGCAGCACACGCCACTCCTCAGCTCTGCACAGGGCATCCCATGTGTCCCCACCCAGTGCGGGGCTGAGGCAGGAGAACTTGGGGTCCCAAACCAGGCCAGGCAGCCTCACCTTGTTGTCCAGGTTCCTGGCCTGGAAGCAAAGCTCCACGTAGCCATTGTTTCCAGAGATGTCCTCAGCGATCACCTGGTAGAGAGGCCACTGCTGGGGCAGCCCAGCCTCCCTCTGCTCCCACTGCCTGCCCAGGTACTAGGGGCCCACAGGAGGGGTGTGGGGCAGCACTCACCGTGATGGTGGACTTGCCAGCCTTCCGGCCAAGCTTCAGCAGCAGCGGGCGAGTCACCCTCTTCTGAGCCACGATCTGGAAGACACAGAGGCCAGGCAGAGATGGGGAAGGGGCCACCCGGCCTGGGGACCATGACTGTCCCTCAGCACCCACCCTGTGAGTCCCCATCAGCAGGGGACTTGTGCCATCTAACAGGTGGCAGTACTGGTACCACTGTGGGCACACACAGGCCATGCATCAGTGTGTCCAGCCTGACCTCCCGCCAGGGTCTGGGCAAGGACCCAGAGGGGCAGCTGGCCCTGGCTCCCCATTGCCCTCCACAAGACTGAGACAGAGGGTGACAGCTGCTCCATCCTCGAAGTCCTGGGGGGTTGGGGTTTGGGGTTGGGGGATTGGGGACACAATGTCTCAGTAAAGTTTGCTGGCTGTGCCACTGGTGACCAGAGCCCACGAAGATGTGTGTCCATTTGTGTGTTCTCACACGGGGTCCTTGTGTGTCTGCATGTACACATGTGTATCCTGCCTGGCTGGTGTGGAGGCGTGGGTGCCACATGTGCGCCCACCCCCTTGCAGCTGGGATTGGCCTTGCGTGGCCTCCCTCGATGAAGTCCCTTTGTCTGTAAAATGGGGATGGCACCAGGCAGGCAGCAATAGGGATGAGTCACATGTGGAAGGGGAACAAGAGGAGGCAAACACTGGCGAGGATGTCAGAATGATTCATGGACATGAGTCTCAGAACACAGCAAGGGGAACAGCTCGTGGAGCTAGACACGGTCAGGGTACACAGCGTTCCACACTCATAGCCCGGTCTGCAGGCCACACTGTGCGAAAGAGTCCTTGGCCAAGAAGGAAGGCATCTGGGGTGGCAGTACAGGAGGTTGGTGGGGACAGCAAGTGCAGTCCTTAGATGTCTCCCACATCCAGCCTTAGCCAAGCAGGGAGACCCAGAGCAGGCTCCGCTGTGCGTTTGCAGTTTGCATGACACGGGCTCTCCTGCCTCTGCCCTGTGCTGGCCCGGGCTCTGGAAGGGAGCAGCAGGAGCTAAGAGCAGACTGCGGGAGTGTGCATGCGCTGTGCAGTCTTCTACGTCCCAGGGCCCCAGGCACAGGCCCACGAGCTTCCACTGAGTGGCAGCACCAACCCTTCTTTGAAATTCTGAGACAGTCTCACTAAATTGCCCAGGATGTGCTTGAATTTGCAAAGCAAGGGATTACAGAGGTCCACTATCATGGCTGACTTTTACCTTTATAAGAAAAAAAAAATATTTACTTCAGTGAAAATCTCTGAAAGAATTTACCAGGACCCAATGACAAGCTGCACAGGGCAGGAGAGTTTTTCCCCTGCCTCTTGCATCTGGAAATGTACAAATGTATTACCTGGCTAGCAAGTATATTTTAAAACACTAATAAGGAAAGCCAAGCACAGTGGCTCATGTCTGTAATTCCAGCTATTGGAAGGCAGAGGCAGGAGAATTTCAAGATCAAGGCCAGCCTGGACACCTCAGAACTGTCAACATTCCTGCAAGCAACCAACAAACAGAAGTCGGGGGGCCTTTGTGGGGGGAGCCATGGAGCCGGGGGGCCAGGCACTCACCCTCCAGGGCCTCTGCGGTGCCCACCTGTCCCAAGGTGCACTCCATGCCACCCAGGAAGTCGTCCTCGTCACAAGCTAGGCCACTGGGCCCATGGGTGTCATACACCTCAAAGCGCAGCCGTTGTAGCTCCTCAAAGTAGTAGTCAATGGTGAAAACCTTGGAGAAGACGGGGTTCAGGCTGCTCCGCACCACCTCAGTTCTGCCCACCTGCAGGCAGCACCTTTGAGCCATGAAGGGGCCCCCAGCCTCCCTGGGGTCACCCACAAACAGCGGCACATGGCGCTGACATGCCTGCAGCAGCTCAGCACCTCTGCCACCCCTCCCACTCACCCAGCCCTGTTACAGACAGGAAAACTGAGGCAGCATGGAATTAGGGTCTCAGTCTTGGCTGTGCAGCCCCAAAGTGGAGGCCACTCCCCAGCTCCCAGCTGGGCAAGGAGGGGGTAGAGTGCAGCTGTTCTCTTGAGGCTCCATCCTGGGGACCCCCAGGGACCCACAGATTTCTGCACCCTAATCCAGGGGTCTGCAGGAGTACTAGGGATGTCTGCCCCAGGCTATGCTGGGGTTAGGGCTCCTGCCCTGATGGTGGAGAGATGCCGGCTGGATGGAGGCTCCTAGGAGCAGAAGCTCCCCACAGGGAACCCGGCTGACCCCCCCCAGGTTGGTTCCCAGGTCCCCTGACTGCCCCACCACTGCAGGAAGGAGACCTAGCCTGGGGGAAGCACTGGCCCCAAGGCCAGGCTCCCTCTCCCTGCTGCCTGGAGGAGGGGCTGCACCATGGCTCTCCTGCTCCTGGCCCACCATCCACGCTCTGGAGGGCAGAGGCCCCAGGCACTGTAGCAGGGACACCCCCGCTCTGGGAGGCACCGTGGCCATCTGGCCCCAGGGTATCTGGGGCAGAGCCCAGAACCGATCCCCACCTGCACCCAAGCCCAACCCCAGCCCTTACTCCACTGTGAGCTCCTCTCCTGTCCCCTGGCTCCCAGGGACACCAAGTGCCCCAGCATCCCAGTGCACCCCCGCTGCCCCAGCCCTATCCCCGTCCCGTCTATGCCCCTTCCCCATACCTGTTCCTGTCCCCAGCCCAGTCCCAGCGCTGTCCCCATGCCTCTCCCGGCCCCTGTCCAGTCCCTGTCCCTGTGCCCACCTGCGTCCATCGGCCCTGCACCACTGGCTGCAGCAGCACCACGCTGGGATCCGACTTGGTCAGCGGGTCTCGGTCCAGCAGGTGTCGGCAGCTGAGCCGCAGCTCCACTTTCGCCACCGCGGGGCCCGCAGCCCCGCGCCCTGCGCCCGCGCTCATGCCGATGCCGCCGCCGCCGCCGCCGCCGAAATGGGGTGCCTGCGTGGACAGGTGCCGTGCCGAGAACGCCACCGAGGGGACTGGGGTGGTACGGTGGGGGTGTGGGGTGGACAAAAGGGGTGGGGACAGCGAGGAGGGGAGGGGCGGGGGCGGGGCTCACGCGGAGGGTCCACTCCTGTCTGTCCGAGTGGGGCGGCAGGTTTAGCCTCCTCCTGGGGGCCCTTGGCGCGTCCCGAGAAGGGCTGAGGTGGAAGCAGACGTCAGACATCCAGGGGCCCCAGGGCCACCGGGCGCTGTCCCCAGACATGACCCTGCCTGCCACGTCGAGAACCACCCTGAGCCCTGCTACTGGTAGTAGGTGGAGCTGGGCAATCATCCACCCCACCCCCGCTGCGACCCTTTGACCAAGTCACCCAGGGAGCCGAGGGACAGAAGGCTAATCCCCAGCCCTCAGCCCTCAGCCCTCAACCTGAAGCACCAAGGCCCTCCCACTGAAGGAGAGAGGGAAGCCAAAAAGAACCAGGCGTGGTGGTGCACGCCTGTAATCCCAGCATTTTGAAAGCCTGGGCAGGAGAATCACAAATCCCGGGCCAGCCCAGGCAACCTAGCCATTTAGTGAGGCCCTGTCTCCAAATAAAAACATAAAAAAGGGCTGGGGATAGAGCTCAGTGCCAGCCAGAGTTCAATCCCCAGGACCAAAATAACCCAAAGCCAGGAAGTCACCTGGCTGAGAAATTCAAGTCTCTGCATCAGGGTCAATGCACATGCTGGGCCCCAGTCACAGACCCCTGGACTCAACTGCCACCACTGCCGCCATCACAAGGTACCAGCTGCAGAAACCACAGGAGACCCAGCAGTTCCCTGCAGCTGTCTGGCCTGGGGACCCAGGACACCTCACTGCCCAGCCTGCAGTAGCCAGGTGGGGTCTGAGCCTGGGGCCAACTCTGTGTGCTCCCGTCCCCGAGCTGTGCTGCCCAGCCAGACACAGGAAATGAAATCTTTCTGCATATATGCTCTGTTTTTGTGGTACAAGAAGCAATAACACACATTAGTGCTGAAATATTAGAAAACGAAGCTGAGCAAGTGATCCCACCCTGGACATCAGCACTGCTACATTTGTCCCTCCAAGTTTTTCCTTACAAACAGGTTCCAGGTCCCACAGCATGACTGGGAACCCACTGTGTGCCTGTGCTGGGTGAGGGATAGCTTCCTGTCTCAATGCTGGGATTCCCAGGTATCAGTTGAAGTCCCAAAGGGCTTCCCTGGTGGACCAGCAGGTCAGACCCACTGGTCCACATCCTGGTCAGCCAGGTTTTTCTGCCCGAGTCATTGGCTTAGAATGAGAAGGACACGTCCACGCATGTGCTCTGTGCACCTGTTGGCAACCTGGACTCAGCTCAGCTGATTTGCTTTTTTTTTTAGGCCACTGTGCCTCTGTGTGAGTGGCTCCTCCTGCTGGACAACTCCTGCATGGCCTTCAAAGCCCAGCCCATCTGCCTCTGTGCTCTGGGCCCACGCCTCTAGGGTACCCACTGTCCCTGCCTTGGGCACCACTTGCCCAGAACTTGAGCCAAAGCCAGAATGGCTCCCAGCCAGTGTGGGAGGAAGCAGATGCTGGACAGTTCCACCTGCTCAGTGCCCCTGTCCAGCCTGCAAGCCAACCTGCCAAGTTGGCTGGGGATGAGCAGAGGGCTCCCAACCCTACCCACGGCCTGGGATACAAGCCAGAGGTGCAGGCATCTGGTGCCTGCATCCTGCACCACCATTCCCAGTCCAATGCTTTTAATTTTTACTTTGAGACAGGGGATCACTAAATTGCCCAAATTGGATTTTGTGATCCTCCAGCCTCAGGCTCCCACAGTACTGGGGTTACAGATGTGTGCCACCGTATCCTGCTTTAACTGAATTTTTAAAAGGGAGTGGTAAACCAAATGTGGTGGTACACACCTGTGATTCCAACACTCAGGAGGTTGAAGCAGGAGGATTACTGCAAGTTCAAGGCCAGCTACACAATGAGTACAAAACCAGCCAAAACTGCAGAGGGAGGTCCTGTCTCATAAATATAAATATATATATATGTTGTTAAAAGGAAGTAGTGGAGCCAGGGATACAGCTCAGTGGCACAGTACCTTCCTGGCCACAAGGTCCTGCATTCAATTTCTGGTATCAAAAAACTTTTAATTTTTAAAAAGTGGGGATAGTGGGCCTACACACATCTGTTGGCACACATCTGGGTTTTTTAAAAAAAATCTCTTTATTCTTTTTTTTGTCTTTTTGAGATAGTTTCACTATTCAGTTCAGGCTGGCCTTAAACTCACAGCAGTCCTCCTGCTTCAGCCTCCCAATGCTGGGATCACAGGCTTGGGCCACCACACCTGGCTGTGGACACTGCTTTTTATAGCCTGGCTGCAGCCAACCTCCTTCTCTGTTGCCTCAGAACATCTGAAACCATTGGGAACATTTGCTCTCCTTAGACTGACACATGTCTGGCTTTAGAGACACCATGTCTACAGGTGGCTGTGTCCACTGGGACCGCTGGCTCACGGGTCCCTTGGACACCTCACTGAAGCACCAGACACCTGCAGATGGGTGACTGGTACTTATGATACATGACACAACCTAGTCTGTGGCAGCATTTCCCTCTCACTCAGACACAAGCCAGGCACATACACACACAGGCCTAGGGACTCCAGGCCCATGCAGACCCCAACTCCATACCCTGCCAGCCCTCCCCTCTTGTGTTCTGGCCTCCAGGAAGGGGTCCCACTCCTGGGTGTAGTGGGTCCCTCTTGTATTCAGCCCCTGCTGTGCTCCATTCACACCAGGCCTTTTGTGCCTCCTCTGCAAATGTCCAGGATGTGGGCATCCTGGGAGCTCCCAGCAGCCTTGCCAGCTGTGCCTGAGGCCACATGGCAGGGGTGAGGCCTTGGCTGCCCCCAGACCACACAGACTGACTGCCAAGGTGCATGCAGGGGATAGGCGGAGTTCTCAGAACCTGAGTAGGGTGCAGCAGGCAGGACTCCCATCTACCTGCTGGTCATGCTGAGAGGGGATCCTCAGCACTCACATAGGACACTGGCTGTCCAGGGGCCCAGGGCTCAAACAGGTTTACCTCTGTCCCGTGTCCACCTTTCTGACCATGTCCACTGTGTTCACTCCTCTGTGCCCACAAACATGAGTTTCAGAGGGACAAGATCCCACTCACGATTCATAATTATGTCCCCACCATAGAACAGCAACTGTGGGTGTATGTGTCAGTACTTGCTGCATAACAGATGGCCCCATGATACAGCAGCTGACAGGAACTGCTTCCTCCCTTGGCTGCAATCTCTAAGAACCTGGCACTGTGTCTGCTGCAGGCTCCCTCTCCAGGCCAGCAGTGGACATTGCTCCATGAGCCACAGGTGAAGGAGGGCACCCTGCTGTGCTCCATGCCTTAGACGACGCTCAGCGCCCTGTTCTGGCAGGTGGATCCCTGGGCAGCATCACTGGCTGAGGCCAAGTCACAGCAGGGAAGGTAGCCAGGTTGGGGATCATTCTTAGGGCAGCAGTGGTGGCAAGAACTGTGCCCCCCGCCCCAGGCTGGGGTCCTATACATGCAGCTGTGATGGGATTCTGGGCAGGAGTCACAGGTGTGCAGTACGGGGGACCCTGATGTCTGAGCCTGGGCTGTTTTCCTGCTCCTTCTCCTGAGCAGCCAGGGGTGTGCTGGACCCCAGTCCAGACCAGGGGTCACAGATGCAGAACAGACTGTGTGCATATGGAGTTGGCAGGGCCCCACACAGTGGCAACCACCCTAGATGCTGTAACCCAAGGCCAGGTCACCAGGGTTCTGTGGGATACCCCAGGCTCTGGACTCGTTGCACAAGCTGTGCAGTATGGCTAGCCCTTGGCCCCAGGTACCCTCCTGGCTTCCTGTTCCTATTACAGAGGCCTTCATCAGAGGCCTGAGAGGTAACACGCAGGCCAGCCTGGCAGAGGAAAGACCAGGATCTCCTGTCGTCTATGGACGGCAGGCTGCATGGCAGGGACTCCACATGCCATTCTCCTCACAGCCTGTGCTTCCATCCTGCTGCATGTTCCTGTGGGCGCACACATGCGTGTGTGCATGTCCTCTGCCTACCATCAGCCCTGCCTTTAAAGGTCAGGCCAGTGCTCCATGGTGCAGTTTCGAAGCCAGTGGTGAGGCAGTGCTGTCCAATGTGATGGAAGTAAGTTGCTGACAGTTATGTTGGGAAGCCCAAAGCCAGGGATCCCGAGATTGACCTACGCCCTACAGCCAACTAGGCCGCCGATGGAGCTGGGCTGCGCCTGTGGTTAGTCAGAGTTGGGGTTAAAGTTGGCTTTAGGGGGCTAGGGATTTAGCTCAGCAGCATAAGCGCCTACTCTGCAAGCACACAGTCGTGAGTTTGATCTCCAGTACCAATTAAATAAAATTTAAAAAATAAGGGGCTGGGGACTTAGCTCCGTGGCATAAGCGCTTGCCCGGCAAGCGTGAGGTGGTGAGTTCAATCCCCAGTACCACCAAAAAAAAATAAAAATAAAATTTAAAAAATAAATTTTTTAAACAAAGATTGGCTTTAGGGTTAAGAGTTGGGGCAAGTGAGGGTTTCAGTAATGGTTTAAAGCTGAGGGTCACGGTTAGGGATGAGGGCTCAGCATAAGGTCATGCACAGGGAATCTGGGGGTCAGGGAGTGGCGTGCTTAGGTTTGGGTGTAGCCTGGGGGTTATGGGGTACAGAATAGCATGTCCACTTCTCAAGAGATGAGGGCTATCCTGCAGGCCCCTGGAGAAAATGGAAGCAAGGTGACAAGGCCATGCTGCAGAGCTCCACTGTCCTGCAGCCCTCTACACAATTCACACAGGGCCATTCCTTCCCGCCAAGTTCCCAGCACAAGCAAACTCAAAAATGGGCAACAGCCAACTTATGACAGGAGACAAAACTTCCTTCCCCACTCACCAGTTTACTGCAGCATCACTTGGACAGGAGATTGGTTTATTTGCTGTCCAGGATTCCCTTAGGTAGGTGTCATTTCAACCAATCAATTCTTACATTGATACGGTTAATAAAAGTCATTTTTATATTCCATTATAAAAATTAAAGACTTGCGATTTTTGGCCCTACTGTATTTAATTGGAGTGGGAAGTGGTTATATATGAAGAGCTGCTACAACTTGAGAGAAGTTACCAAGAGGTGAGTGTACCAAGGGTGAACTGGCAGCTGAGGGGGAGGTACCACACAGACGCCCCAGGCTGGCTCAGAAAGAAACCCATGTGATTTGAAGCAACCATCATCTTCCCGCTCACAAACTGCAAATAAGGAACCTCAGGTAAAAGGCCAGGACTGAGGCACAGGATGGGGCTGGACACAGGGCCTGCTCAGGGTTTGCACATGGTCCCGTGTTTTCACAAAAGCAGATTCTATGCCCTGTGGACTTGCTCAGCCCCTTTCAGGGACTGGAAGGCAGAGTGGCTCTGCACTACACCTCACTCTTCCACAAAGCTGGAGTTAGGTGACACTTCTGCCATTACCTCTTTCTTGGCAGTGCTGGGGATCAAATCCAGAGCTTTATGCAGGCAGGGCAAGCACTCTACCCAAGCCACACTTTCAGAAAACAAGCCAGTGAAGGGGTGCACTCGACTTTGGTATTCCAGGAGGCTGAGTTGGGAAAATCTCAACTTCAAGCCCAGCCTAAGTCGGTTTAGCAAGACTGTCTCAAAATCCAAAACAAGAGTTAAGAGATTTAACTCCACAAAGGCTTCAGGTCCAATCTCCTGCACAGAGGTGGGTGGGGAAAGGCACTCAACTCTAGCCAGATGCAACTGAAACCTTTTATAGCTTCGGGCCTGGAGAGCAGGGTAGCTACATGCCCTGGTGGCTGCAAGGGGAACTGCTGGCAGCACAGCCACTACAGAAAGCCAAACCCCAGCTTGCACAAGCACTGCACAGAACACCACAGGACGCAGGCCCCAACAGAGGCTGTGTGCCCAAGCATCCTGTGCTGTGGGAGGGACTCACCTGGCTGTTGAGAACATTTGTTACTTGATTTACCACTACTTGAGGATGGGACACCAGGCCTCCACACTGTACCTCTTCAGCCCCTCCTTTGAAATGGGGTTCGAGGCTCCAAGGTACTACCCTCTTGACTCTACCTCCCAGAGCACTGGGATTATAGGCATGTGGCACCACACCCTTGGCAGCACCCCTAAGGAGGCAGCAGGACTGCTGGGGCCATGTAGCCCTTGCTTCTCATGTCTCACATGGACCTGCAGACCCGGCCTAGCCAGCCAGGGCCACCTTCCAAGGGTCTGGAGGCAGCGCCAACAGGAAGCTGGGTTAAGGATTCTCCCTCCTGTCAGTGCTCCAAGATATTCTGGGCCCCTGGCTGGCACAGCCTTCAGCCCCAGAAAGGGTACAGCTCATATCAGCCAGCAGCCACTGTACCAACCCCACAGAAACACAGGGAAGGTACTCCCACACCCACATGGCAGGGATTCCAGTGTGTGAAGGTGAATGTAGGAGCCAAGCCTGGCCCTGGGGCTGTCCTGTGGGGAAAGTGATGGCATGGACCACAGGCTGCACAGCTCACTGTGCCCAGGTCCCCAAGGCCACTGCCAGACTTTGCCAGGCCTTACCAGCTCCCCATGGGCACAGAATTGACCAATGGCAGCCCTGGACTTTACTCTCCACAGGGCCCTTTCCATAGCAGCCCATTCTATCCCAGCTCTGCACTGCAGAGAGCTACTAGGCTGGTGCTGAATAGCTCTCCTTCGCTCCAGGGCCTGTCTGTCCTCTCCAACTATGGGAATATGCAGAGCATGTGGCTCAGTAAGTGTCCCTAGGCAACAGCCAGGTCTAGGTTGGGGACAAAAGGAGGTTCATCACCCAGGACACAAGAATCCACTTTTACGGGCAACTCGCCCGGGACCCCCTTCTGTCTCTCTTCAGTCAGAAGTTTTCTCTCGATAAATATATTCTACTCTTCACCTCGGTAAAAAAAAAAAAAAAAAAAATCCACTTTCAGACCCAAGAGCTTGTTATCTATCTATCTATCACCCTGGCTGCTACCTGGCTGTGGGACAGTAACAGCTTCACGGTGCTTCAGGGCCAGCCCTGTACACCACAGCAGGTCCCAGGTGAGCACCAGGATAAAAGCTACAAAGGCTGGAGAACCCAGATCCATGGCAGTGTACCTAACACAGTCAAGGGTCCAGGTTTGGCCACCAGCACTAACTTAAGAGTCTACTTAACAGTCACCACTGTTCCAACCCCCACCACCTCCTGAAAAGCTAAAGCCCTTTAGTCACCAATAGCCTCTCACCAAGACAGGCCTGATCATGCTTCCAAACTGGAGTCCAGCCAGCTGGCCTGAGCCACGCACACGCAAGCTGCTGAGGCAGAGCCCAGGTGCAGCTATAGCTTTTCTGAGCATTTATTACAAGATCCCAGCAGTGCTTTATTTTTTCTTCTCAACGTCCTGCTCTGCAGCTTCTTTAGCCCTCTTTGCCCGGATGCCAAAGAGACGGGCATTGGCACGGGCCATGCGCAGACTAGCAAATGCCTTGAAGTTCTTTTCCTCCTCTGTGATGACTCTGGCCTTCTCCTTCTTGTAGACCTAGGCGGGAAGATAGAAGTCAAGCCCACAGAACACAGGACTCATGCTCTCAGTGCTCTTGTGGTATCTCTAGAGCTGTCCCTGTAACACTAGCTTTCTCCTTCCCATACATAATCACATGCACAAATTACTTAAGACAAATATTTATGGAAGATGTTAAAACAATGGGGATTATGTACATGAATCAACTCCCCAGTGTCATAAGGAGAAACTGAAAATATGCACTAACAATTATTTTCAAAATTTATATGAGACAAGGCCTTGCTGTGTAATTCAAGCTAGCTTTGAACTCACAGCCATAGCAATCCTCCTGTCGCAGACTCCTGAGTGCCAGAGTTATAAGCATGTGCCACCACACCTCACTAATTTTAAAGATTTAAAAGAAACCCAGTGTGGTGACACACATCTGTAATCCCAGCACTCAGGAGGTTAAGGCAAGAGGATCACTACCAGTTCAGTCAGCCTGAACTACACAGTGAAAGCCTGTTACCCACTACCTCTGACTTAGCACGGCCACCCTCTCCAAAGAACATGTGTACAGGGGGCACCAAGATGATAGGCATTGCTGTGGAACACAAGGCTGGGTCACCCTCTTGTTTTCAACCACTTGCTGGGCAGGCCACAGGGCTGCCTGCGGCCTGGTCTTTCAAACAATAATGGTGCACAACAGAACACAACAACAAATATGAGTCACCAGAACTTTTGAAAGAAGGAAACAGGCTATTCACGAGTCCATCTCTCTCTCTCTTTTTTTTTTTTTTGGGTACCAGGGATTGAACTCACAATCTGATGCTTGCCAGGCAGGCACTTACGTCACTGAGCTAAATCCCCAGCCCACGAGCCCCTCTCTTAAGAATTCAGGGAGGCTTTCCAAGGTTAAAAGGTCCTTGCTTTCCACAATGTACACTTTCAGACTAAGGTCTGTAACACCCCCATGTGTACGAAGCGTAATTTAAACACCCTGTCTGCATAAGCACAGCATACACTTACATTCCTGATGGGCATCACAGGTCCTGTCAGCTGGGTTGCCAATTTGAGTTCTTCAGCCTGCGTGTTAACGGGGAGAATACAGTGAGCTCTGCTTCACCCTTCAGATGACCCCTTGCCTGTCATCCAGAGGCATGGCTGGGTGCCCTGTACCACTGACACACCCATGGCAAGCTCTGTGGTTCTGGGATGTGCATTACTAAAACCCCATTGTCTTGCTGACTAAACAAGGAAAGGCAGATGCTTTTCTTGCAGGCAAAGGATCCCCTAATGATAAATAACCAAAGCCACCCCTGACCCAACCTGCAGGAAGCCCAGATGGGAGCAGCCTGTCTCCCAACGGTTTCTGGACACAAAACCTCTCAGCAGAGCTCCACAGCTCTCACACAGCAAGGCCAATGGCTAACACATATTCTTTGGGCGGGGAAAAGCCCTCCAGCTCATGAGGACAAGGACTTGCAGAACTAAGGCTACAGGAAGCATTTTCCTCCCGCGGGGTGGGGGTGAGGCAGCCTCCCGGTGGCAAAGCTCGCTGCACTCACAGAGCTGTCTCCCTTCTTGGGGGCCGATGGCTTCCTGGGGAAGAGGATGAGTTTGGAGCGGTACTCTTTCAGCCGCTGCACATTGGCCTGCAGAGACTCGGTCGATTTGTTCCTCCTCCTCGGGTCCACCGAAATGCCAATGGTCCGGGCCACCTTCTTGTGAATACCAGCCACCTGCCCCAGACAGAAACGGATGAAGCCCAAGGAGCCCCTGCCGCACAGGCCCCAATGCACCCCTCAGTGGTCAGATGGAAAAGGGTTCAAATGTGCTTTCATCAAAGTAGTGCAGCGATTCCGGAGAACTGTCATCATTTCACTGAGACCCAACCAGGCCCGCAGCCTCCGCCCAAAGGGCCCGGCCCACACTCACCCGCAGCTCCTCCAGACTGAAGCCCCTGCCAGCTCGGACCTTGGTGTGGTACCGCACCGTGGGGCAGCGCACAATGGGCCGGATGGGTCCGGACGCGGGGCGAGGGGCGATGCGGCGCGCTTTTGCCTGGCGGGCCTTGCGCCTGGTTTAGAGAAGCCGAGGGTGAGCCGGGCGGTAAGCCGGTCCCGCAGCGCGCCGTACCCACCCGGACGCCCCTCCGCCCTCCGCACACCTGCGTATCTTTCGAGCTGGCTGATTGAACCACGTAGCCACGCGCCGCTGCCAGTCTTTGTGGAAGTGGGGCTTCAGAATCATGCCATTTCGGCTGGGCGCCATGGCTGCCTATGGTCGCGGGGGAGAGGAGAGCGGCGAGTGAGGGCGCGCGTCCCGGGCCACTGCCCCAAGCCCGCCCACCAGGCCGAGGCTGGGCGCCGTCTACTGTAGAGAAGAGGATCTTCCATGGCCACGCGGATGGCAGCGTGAGGCCGATGGTGTCGGATGAAGCCCGATAGCTATAGAACCGCACACTCACCTCTTAGTCCGCGGACCTGCTGAACGGAAAAGAGCAGCGTCGCAAAGCACCCTGGGGTAGTAGAAGACCTAACCAATCAGGAGCGCCATAGCACTCTGACCAATCAAATTCAGGAAGGGCGGAAGTGACCCTCCACGACCACACCTCTCCCGATTGCTCTTGCGCACTGACACACCTGCTGTCGGCGGTGCAGTCTGACTCCTATGGCAGTGTTCATGTGCTTGCTTTCTCCCGAGTCTCCCGCGGCCAGTTAGCACAGCTGGCCTAGGCCACAGAAACACTGGAGGACCAGAGTTCTGGGGAGTTTTGTTGCTGGGACGCGGCGCATTAATGGATGTAAAGGCCTCAAGACTTGAAGTTAGCGTTCTAAAGCCTTCGTTCCAATGTTTATTCCCTGCCATAAATTCGAACATTCATGCATCTATGTTTAGGTAAAACTAACTTTCATCCGGGCACAGTGGTGCACGCCTGTAATCCTAGCTACTTGGAATTCGGTGGGGCCCCTCCCAAAGGAATGTGGTGAGCAGGACAAAGGAAGGCCAGAGACACAGTCAATTCCTCTGTACTGTGCGCAGGTGTAGTTCTGACTCTGTTACCTGAACTGTGCACAGTCCTGCTGTAGGATGTTACCGTGTTACCGTGAGGGAAACAAACAAAACGTGTAAAGGGTGAAACCCCACGGCGCGGGGCTCCGCCTTTTGTGTATTAGCCCATTAAGCCTGTGCTGGCAAAAATAAAGTCGCTTCCTGGAAAGAAAAGCCTCAATGTCCTGTCTCTGTGAGGAGGCAAAGACAGTGTTTCACTTCCCTGACGCCATGGTGCAGATCCCGGGGTACTGGGAGAGGCAAGCTCACCAGTGAGGGGAGTGACATCCATCAGACTGGTAAGAATCAGTTCGTTTTGGTAGACCTGCCCCTAGGAGACAGAAGGGTAGCTGATGGCCTAAATAGTTTCATATGGTAGGAAACTGCAACTTCAAGATGCTGGGCCCTGGGCAGCAGGTTGGAGTCAGTGTGTGACTGCATGTGAATGAGACAGTAGAACAGCTCCAACCTCACCAAAGGGCTGAAGGGAAGGTTGAGTCCTGATCCGAGGTTCCCTGGGGACCTCATACAGTTTAGGGTGGTGTCAGACTCCTCCAAAGTCTGATCCAATACCGAACCCACCAATGCCTACAGGCGCCTGAAATACCTCCCAGAGGAGAGTGGCTGAAAATGGATGAAGCAGGTGTGCAACTCCTCCAAATCAGCCCCTTCCTTCTCCCTTTTTCCTCTCTTGTGTGTGAAAGTTTTGTTAGTGGTGAGGAGATGGGTGAGGACTGACTTCCCCTAGAGTGTATGTTGAGGAATTTCAAAAAGAGATACTCAGGAGACTGTGGTATGAAATTAACTTCTGGAAAGCTCTGGACTTTGTGTGAAATCAAGTGGCAGTTGTTTGGGGTGGGTGGCCCTTTGAGGGCTCACCTGATAAGGAACTCCTTAGCTGAGTGTTCAGGGTTGTGTGGGGCATCCAGGGCAGCCGGACCAATTTCCTTACATTGACTGTTGGCAAGACCTAGTCCTGTCCTGACCACATTGGCTAAAAATCTGTATTAAAATGATGACTCGCAGCATCACAGCTTCTTTCAAATGCTGAGCAAAAACTGAAAAACCCATACTGTTGGGAGAGTTTGAGGAGATCCTACCACCATGTGCCCTCCTGTATCCCTCACAGCAACCTGCACCTCCAGCTGTGCGATCCCGAGACCCACTGGAGCCTGCCCCTAGTCCTGAGGCTACTCTGCCTGGACAACAGGTCCTAACCCCAACCCCCACACACACAAGGCAATTAGAGGGTCAGGCCAGTAGAGAGAATTCCTCCCTGCAGCAACACCAGGGAACCCTACAGATGCCACTGAGGGAAACTAGGGGACCCATCTATTATTAACCTTGGGTCCCACAGGCCAGATCTGAGGAGAGACCAATGTGTTTTTATATACCAACCTTTTACCACTGTGGACCTCCTAAATTGGGAGCACAATACTCCCTCCTATATAGAGAAGTCTGTAGGCTATGACTGAACTAGTGAAGTCCATAATTCAAACCCATAAACCTACATAGACAGGCTACTGGCAACTCCTCTTAACCCTCTTTGACATGGAGGAGCATTGCTGAATTATCCAGGCACTCCTAAATTAGAGAATGCCCCAGATGGGATGGTAGCTACCCAGGCTTATGCTTGGGCTCACTTCCCTGGAGAGGACCGCAAGTGAGACCCAAGTGACTCAAGTTTAGCTGGAGGGCTCACAAGGACCGAACGGTATCAAGAACCCCTTCTAAATGGCATGAAGGAGTGGGGGTTGGGAGAAAAGGCCATAAATATGAGTAAAATATCAGAAATGCCCCCAGGATCTGAGGGAAGCAGAGCTGGTTCTGAGAGACTAGATCCAGAGGTAGCTGTCAGCCAATGATGAATGTGGCTTTTGTAGGTCAGGGCCAAGAGGACATCTGGCATGAGCTGCAAAAGCTAGTGGGTTTTGTCACTGTGTCTGGAAGTCACTGGAAGTAGCAAGGAAGGTGTTTGTCAACCATGACCATGGGGCTCAGAGGGCAGAACACTGGAAGATACGGGAAAAGGCAGACTTGTTAGCTGCTGCCTTGGTGGAGTGGTTGGAACATTCCTGGAAAGGTTCCCCACAGGGATGGGGTCAGAGCCAAAAAGTGGAATGGCAAGGAGGTTCTCTCACCCAGGACCAAAGTTAGGATAAAAGGGGCTGAGGATTTAGCTCAGCGGCATAAGCACCTGCCTTGCAAGTACAAGGTTGTGAGTTTGATCCCTGGTACCAAAAAAAAAAGACAAAATTAGGATAGAACTAATGTGCGTACTGTCATAGGAAGGCCGCTGGAAGAAGAATGCATACCCCTGCAGCTGGATGACTCGCAGCAGGGCCCCAAACAGGAAAAAGAGGCCACGTGGTCCTGGGCTGGTACCAACCAGCGTCACGGCCTCATGGAGCCCCTGCAGGTGATTCTGTGGGGCTCTCAAGGAAGACTGGGACTCTTATGTACTCATGGAAGACTGGGACTATTATGCATAGTCCAAGCAGGGTGCAAACAGTGTAAGTGGTGTGCCTAGAATAACCCAAGGCCACTTCTGGAGTACAGAATGTCAGGCACCATGTGCTCCCCTGTGTCCCTCACAGCCACCTGCACCTCCAGCTGTGCTGATCCCGAGACCCACTGGAGCCTGCCCTAGTCCTGAGTCTACTCTGTCTGGACAACAGGTCCTACCCCAACCCCCCTACACAAGGTAATTAGAGGATCAGGCCAGTAGAGAGAATCCCTCCCTGCACCACTTTAAAATGTGGTTATGGCAGAACAGAAGCCATCTTGTTTCTGACTGATTCTAAACTTACTCTCTAGGGCTAAGCTACCTTGTGATAACACACAAGCAATGTGCTTGTGTAATTTGTGTGGTAACAATATGGCCTGACCTGTGTGCCAAAAAACTTACATTGTGAACTCTTTCAAGAAACTTATAAAAATGTTTTATAAAAAATCTTTTTTTTTTTTTGTACTGGAAATTGAACTCAGGACCTTGTGCTTGCCAGGCAGACACTGTACCACTAAGCTATATCCCTGGCCTTCTAAAAATATCTTTTTTTTTTTTTTTGTGGTACCAGAGATCAAACTCATGACCTGACACTTGCCAAGTAGGTGCTTATGCCACTGAGCTAAATCCCCGGCCCTAAAAATATATAATTTTTTGTCTTTTTGAGACAGGGTTTCTATGCAGTTCAGGCTGGCCTTGAGCTCACTTTGTAGCCCAGGCTGGTTTTGAACTCACAATCCTCCTGCCTCAGCCTCCTGAGTGCTGAGATTACAGGCATGAGCCACCATGCCCGGCTTCTTTTTAACATAAAGGAAAATATATTTCTACCACCATAGGAAGAGCACAAGTTATTTGTACACCATTATAAGATGAACACACATACAGGGCTAGGGGTTTAGCTCAGTGGTGTAAGTGCCTGCTTGGCAAACTTGAGGTCATGAGTTCAATCCTGGCACCAAAAAAAAAAAAAAAAAGATGAGCACACGTTTTGGGTACCAAACTCCCCACAGCATGAAGGAGAAGTCTCCAACTATTTTTGGCTCAGTTTTCTGGCTCACTGCTGTGGACTCTGTGCAGGAGTGGCAAAGCCTGAAGATCACTGGGAAGCTGCATTCGGCATGTCAACCCCAGAGCAGCAGGAAAGTGGAGGAATGAACCAAACCCTGAAGCTTCAGCTAAGCAAATTACATCAGGAAACCCACCCACACTGGGACCAAGTATTGCCAGTCGCCTTAAGAATCAGGTGTAGGGGGCCAGGGATTTAGCTCAGCAGTTCAAGCACTTGCTTGGTAAGTGCAAGGTTGTGAGTTCAATCCCTGGTACCAAAAAAAAAAGGAAGAATCAGGTGTAGGGCTGGGGGTATAGCTCAGTGACACAGCACCTGCTTAGCAAGCACAAGGTCGTAAGTTTGATTTCTGGCACCAAAAAAAAAAAAAAAAAAAATCAAGTATAGCTGAGTGTGGTGCCACACACCTGTAATCCCAGCACTTGGGAGGCTGGGACAGGAGGATTGCTGTGAGTTCAAGGCCAGCCTGGGCTACAAAGTGAGTTCAAGGCCAGTCTGAACCATACAGTGAAACCACTGTCAAAAAAGACTAAAAAAAAAAAAAAAAAAAATCCAAAACAAAAAAAGAAATTCTTTATTCATCTGCCTCTAGTATCAAGGGCATAAGGGAAATCTAAAAGACGTGGGCAATTTAACCCTTAAGTAACAGATGTGGGCCCTTGGCTCTACCTTAATCACCTCATGTCATTGGGCTAGGGAGCGGCCACCTATAAGGCTGACCACAGACGCTCACCAGGTGGTGCTGTGTGGGTGAAGGTGTGGAATGTCCCACCCCTGAGCCCCTCGGGAGGGCCCGCTTATTTTGCCCACACCCACTGCAGTAAAAGTGGCAGGTAAAGCTGGCCACAGCATCAAAGTCACCACCGGGAGCCAGCAGTCCTGCTCTGGTTCCTCCGGAGGCTGGCTAGTAGGTGCTCACTGGAAGCCTGAGCACGCCACCCACCGGCAACAGGAGCAGACTGCATCCTTTTCTGTGACTGGCCCGTCCGGTATGCATTGCCATCTCTTGCTCTTAACTGTACTCAGGATCCCTAGTCCTGATTTTTACCCTGCCAAGACTGCCCCAGCCCTCCAGAAATGTGAAAGGTACTTGCTAGCTCTCTTGTGGATAGTGTGTTTTGCTGGTACTGGCTGGTTTTTTGTTTTTTATTTGTTTATCTTTTTGAGACAGGGTCTCATTACATAGTTAAGTCCAGGCCTTGATCTCACTTTGTAGTTTAGGCTAGGCTCAAACTCTCAATGATCCTCCTGCCTCAGCCTCCCAAGTGCTGGGATTACAGGTGTGTGCCGTCATGGTGGCTGTTTTTTAGTAGGGGCCCATTGGTAGACCTGAGCTCCCCATCACACAATCCATATATTTCCATAACCAGGTAAGGCCACGGAGTTACTTGGACTTTACCACACTCAATTTTCATGCCAAGGGAAGGTTCAGGGAATCTGCACACATAATAATATAACCTATCTGCCAACAGAGAAATCAGTACACTTGTTCTGACCCACAATACTTCCCCAGCGAGGAATGGGTAGAAGTCTGACACTCCAAAGAAAGGGGGTGCTTGATTATTCGAACTGAGATTACTGATCCCACAAAGCCACTGTCAATACTTGTAGCAGAGTTTACAAGGGAACAGAGGTTTACCGGTCATACAACTTATAGGGTTATTTTATAACATACACCCAAAAAGTCAAATGTAGAAGAGTACAAGAGACCTGTTCACACATGAACTTTTTCTTTTCTTTTCTTTTCTTTTCTTTTCTTTTCTTTTCTTTTCTTTTGATCATGAGTTCCAGGGATCGAACTCATGATCTCACGCTTGCCAGGCAGGCGCTTATGCCACTGAGCTAAATCCCCAGCCTGATCTGTTCGCACATGAGAGATCTGAAGAATCCAGCCAAAAGTGTGGAGCCTATGTCAATACTCTACGAAGTTCATGTCAGGGATCTGCACTGGGAAGGCTCAAGGGCCAGCAGTGGAAGCTGGAAAGTCTGCACCAGTGGGGTGAAGGATCTGTGCCAGCAGGGTGAGGGATCTAGACTGGAGCCAGAAAGCGATGCTCAAAGTAAGGATCAAGTTCATTAGCAAAAACAACTGTGGCAAGCTTCCCCAGGAAAATCAACAGCAGGCAAACCCCCCATTCTCCTTTTATACTGTTGGCAACAGTGCTCAGGAGGGCCTTCCATACCCAGAACCACACTGATTCCATTCAGCTGAGCATTCCAAATTGACCATTAATCCATCTCAATACTCTTAGCTGTATGTGGAGCCAGGCAATACCTGATGTTCACCCTGCTTGTGGAGCTCAAGGGAGATTTTCCCAGGTGAGGTGCCCAGATTAAAGAGCAAACGTGTGCAAGACATCAGCAACAACAGCAGGCAGCAGGGAGCAGTGCAAGGCTACCTGAACCTTTATTGTATAGTTTTTTTGTGTGTGTGCCAGGGATCAAACTCATGACCTTGTGCTGTGCCACTGAACTACACCCCCAGCCTATTGGGTAATTCTTACACATGTTGTCATCACCTATTTAGTCTTACACACTGGCCACATTGACACATGTGCAGCTGTCCACTGCTGAGCCATGGTTATATAACTGTGCCTTGTTTGCATTTGCACTGATGACAGGGTTGTGTCCACAGGGCTGTCTGGAAGTGTCCTTTCACGCCCGAGCTTTGGCCCGGTCTGAGTGGCGCCCCACACCTGGGTCAGCTCTGGGGTCTGCACTGGGAATGGAAACACATTTAATGATAAGCATGGTTGTGAGGGAGTCCTTGTTCTGTCTGGACGTGCTGCCTGAAACTGGTTTCACTGCTGCTCTTGAGGAGGCATCTCACGGGCCACCTGTAAGGACAAAGACAAAGCAGCACTCCTCCCAAAGGGCATGGCTGGCCCCAGCTGTAAGTCTGGGACCTGCAAAGCCATCAGCTAACTGTCCTGAGCTGGAGAAAGGGTTGTTGGGCTCATGGAAGGAGGGCACAGCACCCCACTGCACTTTACAAGGGTCACTCCTGCTCTCTAGCCACATCTTATCAGGTCTTCTATACTTTTACAAGGGAATGCAAAGTAGCCCACCTCCCATCTCAGCCACAGCAAAAACCTGTATCTAGCTCCAGAAGCAACTGCAGCTCTACAAAAAGATTTCTTTCTGCTGCGTATGTGGAAGAACCAGTGTGGGAGATCAAGGGAGGCTGCAGAAGTAGATCTCGTCGGGCTGGGGATTTAGCTCAGCTGCATAAGCACCTGCCTTGCAAGCACACAGTCCTGAATTCGATCCCCAGTACCAAAAAAAAAGAAGTAGATCTTGTGGACCTCGTGGACTTTGTGGACCTTGTAACGGAACAGGGTAGGCCCACCCTACCTCTGGGGTTTGGCTTTTCGAGACCTCAGTAATTGGAGAAAACTGTCTTCCTGGTAGGGGGAGCGAGTTGACGTCTCTGTGGGAACCTGAACATGTCTAGTCCAAAGATCTTAAGACTCAATGGTGGGAGTCTCCAGACTGCCCTGAACCAAATCCTCACCCGCTGCCAACATCTCTCTCCTCTGGGATGGCCTGGGATAATGCTGATGCTGATATCGGACGTTGGCCCCTGGCAGGCCGCACTGGGTACGTGCCCTGCACTGGTCAGGTCATGTGTTCTAGGAACAGCTTGCCCACCTTTCTTCCTATTCCCTCTCCCCAGAGGAGTCCAGGAGCAAAGGGCAGAGCAGCTCAGAGAAAATAAGGTGCTTGGGATTGGCTCTCAGAAAGACAACAAATGACCCAACTGCAGCAGAGAATGGGTCACGGGGCTATCACACTGCCATTTAAACGCTGAATGACAGGCAGTTGTGGAAATTACAACTAATCAAATTGCAAAAGCCCCTGTTAGCTAAACAGCAAACCAAAGTGTGTAATTCCATTTATCAAAACCACTTGACTTTAGGTTACCTGCTTGCCTGTGAAGGATGGGTTTGTGGAAACTTCCACCTATGCAACTGCAGCCAGCAGACAGAGGAGGAAGCAAAGGTCACAGAGACCAAGAGCAAAGGAGAAAAATCCCTCAGGCTCCAGTCCACACCCTGAAAGGCTGGACCCTGGGAACATCTAGGGGGTGATTTTCAGCCGTGGGGGATTTTAAACCCCCACAGGGGCAGTGCTGCTAATTTGGGGAATTTACCTGATCTTACCCTGCCCAGCCCCTCTGCTTACGTGGTTGTCTCCAATCTGATTGAGGCCGTGGTGGGAAGAAAAACAGGCATGCACGTGATGATGGAGAGTATAAACCCTTCAACCAAGATGGTGCCCTCTAACCCTAAAGAGGTATGGTCCCTGAGTGTCAGAGAGGAAAATGTGGAGCTGGCCACGGTGGCGCATACCTGTAACCCTAGCACTTGGGAGGCTGAGCCAGGAGAATCCTAGCCGAGACTAGCCTGGGCTACAAAGTGAGTTTAAGGACAGTCTGAACTGCATAGTGAGACCCTGTCTAAAAAAAAAAAAAAAAAAAAGTGTTGGGGGGTGGCAGGACCCTTCCCAAAGGACTGTGGTGAGGACCTTCTCAGGACAAAGACAGGCAACTGGGCACAGTCAGTTCCTCTGTGTGCAGGTGTAGTTCTGACTCTGTAACCTGGGCAGCACCAATCAGGCTGTAGGATGTTACTGTGTTATGTATAAGGGAGACAAAGAAACAAAACTTGTGTAAAGGGTGAAACCCCACAGTGTGCAGGGCTCCGCCTTTTGGGTATTAGCCCATTGAGCCTGTGCTAGCAGGAATAAAGTTGCTTCCTAGAAAGAAAAGCCTCAGTATTCTGTCTTTCTGTGTGAGAATCCTGTAACAGTGAGGCTGAGGCAGGATTGCAAATTTGAACTCAGCCTGGGCAATTTAGAGACCTTATTTCAAAATATAGTAAAGAGTAAGGGTGTATGTAACATGTAGCATGTAGGCACTGAATTCCATTGCCAGTGTATGATTGGGGAGGGGTGCAGCTAACTTTTACTGGGTGTTTTTTTTTGTGTGTGAGAGGGTCTCAGTATGTAGTTCAGGCTGACCTTGAACAGACTACTATAGTGGTTGATTGACTGTGTCAATTTGAGACATTTTGAGGCTTAACTAAATCAGCTTAGCAATGCTACACCCCAGGGATAGAAGACCTACCCTAGGGAGGCTCATCACCTCCATGGTATGAGGGAAGGAAGACAGATGCCAAGACTCCATTCTTCAGAGGAGCTCCAGTCTTTTTTTTTTTTTGAGATGGTCTCGCTATGCAGTTCAGGCTGGCCTTGAGCTCACTTTGTAGCCCAGGCTGGTCTCGAACTCACAACGATCCTCCTGCCTCAGCTTCCCAAGTGCTGGGATTACAGGCATGAGCCACCATGCCCGGCCAGGAGCTCGTCTTTGCCTTTGGCTTGGATGTCGCTTCCTGGCTTCTGGCGCAGACTCTTCAGCTTCTGCCTTGGATCCTCTGGCCTTCTGGCATAGACTTCAGCCTTCCCTCGAAGATGAACAGACCTGCTGGTGTGGACTTGCACAGGACACTGCAGTGAACTCCAGCTCTTGGACTGAACCCTTTTGCCTCCATTATGCACACACCCTTGGCACACTTTCTCATCTGACCCTGTGGTGACCACTGTGAGCCAATCTTGTAATTTATTATACATTTGTATGTCTCATGTTACATCTGTCCAGTAAAACCCTAACCAAGACAGAATCTGCTACCAGAGAATGGGTCATGCTGTGACTGTACCTGACCATGTGGTCTGAGCCTCTAGGAATGGCTTGTGGGAAGAGTTTAGAAATGTTGCCTGAAAGAGTAGAACTGGAACAGTTTAGGGTGTGATGTGGGAGATTCTGGCCAGAGCTCTGAAGGCCAGAAGGCCGACAGGAATCCTGCTGATAAAGACCAAGCGTGGGAGGTTCCTGCCAGGAAGGGACTGCATTGGCTGTTGGGCTCCAGATGATGTGTGTGATGGCTTGGCAGAAAGTTTGCCTTTTACTCACATCCAGAGACTTTACATGAGATTAAGATTATGGATGGTGGACTAATTAATCTGGCAGAAGAAATTTCAAGGCAGTCAAATGTGGTGGCTATTGTTGGGGGCTTTTAGCCAGATTTATGCTGTGAATCAAGAGCCCAGCAGGTGGGGCTGGGGATTTAACTCAGCAGGCATAAGCACCTGCCTTGCAAGCCTGTGGTAGGCAGTTCACCCAGCAGGATGCTTTACACTAAATTTTTTTTTTTTCCGGTACCAGGGATCGAACTCCTGATCTCATGCTTGCCAGGCAGGCACTTATGCCACTGAGCTAAATCCCTGGCTCAATGATTTTTTTTTTTTTTGATACTGGGAATTGAATTCAGGATTCTGCAAACCTTGATAATAACCATCTTTTTTCCTTGCCTATATCCTAATCAGGATTTGTCCTAGTGCAAATCTGTAGTTTAAAGGCTTCATCACACACAAAATATGTGAAGCCCTGTGTGTTGCACTGGGTAGAGGTTGCTGATATTTTGCCACATTGGGACATCATTGTTTGTTAGAAAAATCAAGCTGGCCTGCACAGAGTAGCCAGTAAAGTAGGAAGACAGGCCATGTGAGAAGGGCCTGCCTACTCGGTCTGTTCACATCAACATGCCAAGCCTCCCAGAATTCAGTTCTGCCTTCTAGCAGCTGTGTTCAATTATGAAGCAAGGGCAATAGCAGCCTCCTTTGCTGGACAGCTGTTTGCAGATAAGAGGCTATAAATGAAAACATTGCTCAGTAAATGCTATGAATAGTACCTACCTGTGAAGCAACATGTAACAGCCCTGAAGTCTGCATTTTTCACACAGATCTGCAGCCCACCTGTCGGTAGCAGTGTCAGGTGTGCAGCTGCCCTGGGTTCTCTTTACTGTACTGGTTCTGAGACTGGGCATTCAGGTGTGCAAAGCAGGAGCTGCTGCTTGTGAAAGTGGACTGCAATGCTGTTCTGGACTGCATGGCTCTGCTTCCAGGCACATGGCAGGAACCAGTGAGGTCAAGTTAGGGTTAGGGCTGGGGGAGTGAGACAGAACATGTTGGAAGACCTACTGCCTCCCTTTACTAGTCACTTTATCCAGCGGAGATGTGGTTGGAACAAACCCCATGGTGGACACCCAGCTGCAATCCTCCTGCCTCAGCCTCCCAGAGCACTGGAATAACAGGCATGTGCACTACGCCTG